>VXAB01001682.1:0-18040 GCA_013399175.1 Odontophorus gujanensis
GCTCCCTCAGCCTATCTTTGTAGATGAGGTACTCCAGCTCTCTGCTCATCTGTGTGGCCCTCTTCTGGATGCTCTCCAGCAGCTCCACATCTTTTCTGTACTGGGGACCTCAGACCTGGATGCAGTAGTCTGGATAGGGCCTCAAAAGGGCAGAGTAGAGAGGGACAATCACCTTCCTGTCCCTGCTGGCCACCCCTCTTGTGGTGGAGACCAGGATACCATTTGCCTTCCAAGCTGCAAGAGCACACTGCTGGCTCATGTTCAGTTTTCCATCCACCAGGACCCCAAGGTTCCTCTTCACAGGACTGTTCTCAAGTAGTTCTTCTCCCAGTCTGTAGATGAACCTGGGTTTACTCCAACGGGAGGTTCAAATGGGTCCACCTTTTGAGTTTGCTGAAGTCTCTCTGGATAGCATAACTTCCTTCTAGCTTTTCAACTGAACCATTCAGCTTGGTGTCATCAGAAAACTTGCCAAAGGTGCACTCAAGCCCATCATTGATGTCACTGATGAAGATGTTGAAGAGCACTGATCCCAAGACAGACCCCTGGGGACGCTGCTTGTCACTGGCCTCCACCTGGACATAGTGCCATTTAACACAACCCGTTGTCTGTGGCCTTCCAACCAATTCCTTATCCACCAAATAATCCTCCCCTCAAATCCTAACCTCTCCAATTTAGAGATAAGGATGTGATGGGGGACCATGTCAAAGGTCTTGCATAAGTCCAGGTAGATGACACCAGTCAACTTCCCTTTGTCCACTAATGTTGTCACTCCATCATAGAAAGCCATCAGATTGATCAGGCAATTGTTGAAGCCACACTGGCTGTCTCAGATCACCTGCTCTTCTCTCATGTGCCTTAACATGTCTTCTAGGAGGATGTTTCATGATCTTCCCAGGCACAGATGTGAGTTTCACTGGCTTGTAGTTCCCCAGGTCTTCCTTCTTCCCTTTCTTGTAAATGGTAGTGATGTTTCCACTTATCCAGTCCCTGGAGACTTCTCCCTTCAGCCACAACTTTTCAAATATAATGGAGAGCAGCTCAGCAATCACATCAGCCAGCTCCTTTAGGACCCTGGGAACGGTGTACCAGTTTCTCCCCTGCAAGGCAAAGTGTAACAAAAGTCCTGTAAAAGTTGTTCTTCTCCCATTTAGATAACATTCTTTAGAAAGAATGTATCTCTTCCCTATCTCTGTAGCTTATGAGTAGAGAAAGAAAAAATAAATCAAACATATTTCAATGACCTGGATATGGGCCTCACTGGAAAAATCTAAAATGCTTCTGTGGCCTCAAGAACAATTTTCACTTCATATTTTTGGACTTAACATACCACCAAATGCACTCAACACTGGGAAAGTAAGATATCTTAATGGAAATATTATAGATTTGTGATTTGCTTAGGCAACAGTTTCTGTAAAAAGATTTCTTACTATCCAAAGGAGATGAAAAACATATGTTTTGTGTTCATACAAAAAGCACAATTGTTGACAGAGAAAGGCCAGTAAACAGCAAGAGTGTTATATCAAATGTCTTAGTACTATTTTAAGGGTGTTTGGGTGCGAGTACACACTGCTCTGCTGAAGGCTATCACAGACTTCTATGCAGAAGAAATTTAGCTTGAAGTGTAATGTATAACATGTTCAGTATTAAATAAGTAATAAAACTGGTTTATCTTTAAGATAGACTTCACTTTGGGCTTCACTTCAGTTTTCATTTACACAGTAGTAATTTCCTTGTCATCAGAACTCTAATCCAGAGGTGTAAGTCAGAACAAAACTTTTCACTGCCCGCATTTAACTGCTATAGTACCATTAAACCAGAGACCGTGCAGAAGGACATTAACTTCACCTTGCCAAGCTTACTAAATGGTAGGCAGGGCTAAATTAACTTCTCTTACCTGGAATAGTACATGGTTTGTTTTTACCTGGCCACTATTAGGATTGCAAGCCAAAGATTCTGCTGCTTGTAGTGCCTGAATGTGGGGCCAGTTCTGTGTTTACAGGATTTCCTTAGCATATATTAAAATATAAAATTTTAGTTGTCATCTCGGAGTGACTGGTGCACACTGTATTGCTGGTAAGGCTGTAAAGCATAGAACTGTGCACACTGAGTTAGGTTTTCAAATACATTAAAATGTACTAGATGGGTTCATGTGTATAAAATGACCTTTGTATTTGTTGTTGTTTTGTTTTTTTTCCCCTGCTATTAAATCCATTAATTCTTTGTGAAACAATTCCAGGTACATCCTGCCCACCATTAAACAGTTCTGTGGAGGAAGGGATTTTTAAAAAGTGATAAGTGATTTAAGGTATAAATTTCTTAAGAATAACGATATTTAAAATGTTTCAAGCACCCACGTTAAAAAAAAAAATCACAATCCTTATTTTTATCTTGTATCCAACATTTCAAAATGCAGTCATACAAAGTCACCACTTTGTAATTACAAACTTGGTTTCAATTATTTACAAACTGAAACTGTGTTTTTCAGATCTGAAGCTGAATCACTTTGCAGAGTTTCAGCATGCCTAGATCAAGGGTTTATGTCTGGTCCGGCATACAGAAGTGGCCCTGCTGAAAGGCTTGGAAAGCAATTGAAACATGCCCAAGGTCAGAAGACTGGTGAAGATCCAGGTTTCTGATTCTGGCTCCTCTCTAGTTTAAACCCTCTATTTGATGTTTTCTCAGAATTATAAAGGCTGAAGGCTAAATATGCTAGTGGTCAGGCCTGAAAAGCAAAATAAATATTTTAACCATTAAATGCTTACGTTCATCATATAGGAATTTAAGACTGACTTCTGTCATTTCTAAGTCTCTGAAGAGAATACTGCTGTGTCAGGGAAATGAGCCAAACAGAGAACAGCACTGTATGTCTAATAAAAGCTTTCTGACAACTGAAAATCACCTTGAGTGGGAATTACTTAACTCATATTCTGATCTAACAGTGAGCAAATTAATGTCAGACACTTAATGGTTTTAACACCACCTTGTTTGCTTGCCTGCCCAGCCCCACGCTTTCTACAGTGCCTGCCCACACTGCACTGACCATAAGTTTTCCACTTCTCAGGCACACAGTGCCTGGCTGAAGCCACATGGGACGAGCTGACCGACGGCATGAACTTTTCACGTTGGTTTCTGTGATGTCTGGACCCTCTGGAATGTGAAAGTTTCCTGTTTCACCAGTGTACCATGACTTGCGTTTTGGGCAGAGAAACATGTAAACATAATTAGGAGGCTGGCAGCTAAAATTCCCTTTCAAAACACAGTCAAGCTCCATGGCCTTCCATTCTATTTTATTTGGGACAGATTAATCTGATACTGATCAAGACAAGCTTGGCTATTGCCTTAAGAATTTGGGAGCTTTCCAGCAGGCTGTCTAAGAGTTGTGTGTGCCTATCTGTCCAGAGCAAAGGCGAAGAAAAAATCATATGATTTTCACAAGATGGGCAAAGGACTATGAGCTATCTTAAGAGGCTGTGTGCCCTTCAGCTTCCTTCTGTTTTCCCTCCTAAGCACACAGCTTTTAAATTCCCATCAGCAGCAGGGTTCAGGCTTTCACAAATCAGAAAATGTGTCTATCTCCCAGTCAAGGTATGGAATGAGAACTGGATCTGGAAACTTCTTTTGTCTCTATCGGTATTGCAGTTGTCTACAGCAGGCTGAACTGTAAGGCTACCAAATTACCGGCCATCTTTTAGGTACACATGAGAAGATGAAGAGTCCTAGGAGCCCTTAGGGAAAGGAAAAGATAACTGCTAAGGTCTGTGGCTAAAGGCCACAGGCAGCTACAGCTGTAATTAGACAGACACCACTACCCAACTGTGCTACAAACTACAGACAAGGAATTCCTTTTTCCCCAGGTCAGGTAGGAAACGCAAAGTTGTAGTGTTGCTGACTTCTGTGCAATATGAGAACACCAGAACACTGTAAGGATGCTAAAAGTAGTTCTCTAAGGCCAGTGTCTGGAACCAAATAAGAATTTACTGCTCTGTCTGTGATGGGGGAGGAGTACTACAGACAGATTGATTTCAGTGCTTGAGGAATTTCTGCTTATGGAGCCTGTGATTTCACTGAATGAACAGAGAGGTTTTTCCAAATTGCTTTTCCAGAACACCAAAGATGGACTTTTGTAAATTTATGTGCACTATGAGGGTATACTAATTTATCTTCAGCATCTTGTACAGCACTGCTAACTGGGCTCTGGAATCTAGCCTACAAGAAGCTCTTCACACCCAGCACCAGTGACATACATCAACACCCCTGGAACACAGAGGAATGACCTCTTGTTTCTTCTTTTGTTGCATAACGTTTTCCCTCTTTATGATTCTGTGTATAGAAATGAAATGTTAATTCTGTTTTACTTAGTTGTAAAATCCATGTTCTCCTTTCCATTTGTAAATTCTATATTTGTACTGTATCTGCATCACTAGGTCTTAATGCAGATCAGCTCCAGCTTGCTTGTTAATACGGGACTCCGTACTCTCAGTGGCAATGGCTAAGGTTGGTCTGTCAAGCAGCTGGACCACAACCTTTCATTCTGCTTCAGTATTTGCACGGCTTCAGCCTGTGCTAACCTAGGCTGTAGAAGATCATATGCAGCCTTACACAGGGAGCTCACCCAAGAGCCTCTCCTGGTCAGCGCATGCAGTGACTGCAGGGTGTCCTGTAAAGTCACAGATAGGCTATAGGGAAAAAACAAACAATATGCAAAATTGGTTAAGAAGTGTGGATCTTCTTCTTCTACTGCAGTAGTATTTTTTAAAAAAGAGCACCTCCAAAAAGGAATGAGAAAAATCAGAGGAAGAAGGAAGAAATTGGACACTGTGGAAGACAAATACAGAAAGAAACTACAAGAAGTAACAGAAAATTCATCAAGTAATATTAAGGGGAAAAGGAAGAAAAATTTGGAAAGGTTCTACTTGGAAAGCAGAACAACAGTAACAAGAAACAATAAATGTTGAACCTGTGTTCAATGCATACTTGTGGACTGAGATGCCATTTATATTTCAGTATTTCTCCTTCACATCTAGAAAACAAGTTCCCACAAAATACAGTTATACACACAAACAAGCAGCAATAGATTCCTGTTTACGCATGCACATAAAATATTTCTTGTTCATTTTCTGCTTTTTTTCTCCCTCTACACATTTCCACGTGAGCTCAGGCTGATTATACAATGTTTATAAGTCAAACATACACATAGATCAAAAATACAGACAGCATCACTTCTAGGATAACAGATCCCCATCTTTTCTACTTTTCCTCACCAGTAAGGCCAGCGGAAAGAGTTTCTGTTGCACACACCAGCCTGGAACTTGGGCTTAGAGTTCACAGTTTCCTCAGGCGAGCTAGTACAGTTGCTTAAGAGGCCTTAATTGTACAGATGTTTTTAATGGTATTAATGAAAATGGTATGGTAAAAGTGTCCCTAGTTTTCAGAAGGCAGAGCATTTTTTTACACCATTGTAGGGGTTTTATTGGAGAATGACCTTTGTATTTTTATAAGTGACTCAGATCTGTGATATCATTAGTTCATCATTAGCTTCAAACACACCCTCCTCATCTCCTCACCTCATCTTCTTCTCTCAGGCCACCACCAGTCTGTAAAACCTTGTACCAGCCACAGAAGACACTTTTGTCTGAGGCTATGTACTGTTGCACTGAAAAAACAAGAAAATTTTCTGATGCTTCCCTTAGCTGATACTCCATCCGTTCTGAATATCTATCTATCCAGGTTTAAAACTTTAGGAAATCATGGTCTAGACCTACACTCCTGAGAAACTTCTTTTTTGTTGGCAGAAGAAGAAACTATGTTTGAGTGAACACTGTAATGTAATAGGAGAAGTTTTGCAGAGTTATCTGTTTTTACTCACGCATTTTCATTATTGCTTTAAAATACATTTACAGAGCATTCATAGCGTAATTGCAAAGTTATCACGTATTCCTGTCTCCTGGACTATAACTCTTCTAAGACAGTGGAGGCTGGGGTGGAGGAATAGAGGCCAAATGGGAAGGACAAGGACTTGAACCCCACTGAGCTAAGTTAATCACAGTACATGAATAGCAATGATTTCATCAGTGACCTCGGTATGAACATGAAGTTTCCATTCAAAATCTGCTTTGGAGACATCTGAGTTTATAAATATAAAACTAGCTATCTTGTTCATATCAACAGCCCTGTGCATGGCTTCTCCTCCTGCTTAAGACTTATTCATGATTTTCCACGTTAATCCTGTTTAAGGGTAAAGAATGTTACTCTATCTGTATCCATCTATCACTGTTAAAATGTTGTACCTTTTATAGTTCTGGGGAATCACAGAAACAGATAAAGACCTACAAAAATAAAGTATGATGGGTGGATTTTTACGGCTATTAGTTACTACTGTGAGCATTCCATCACATTATATGTGTAGTTTCAGCCACAGAATTTCCCTCAGCTAAACTCTCTCCCAACCCCCCTGGAAAGTCACCCAGCTCTTCCTGACAACTCTTGCAGAGCTGGAGCTGAGTTCCAGGGGCTAGTAACCACTGTGCTCAAATGCTCCGCCACACTGGGCTCAGATATTGATGTAATTTACAGCCACTCCGAGCTCCTCTTTCATTGGCAGAGCTATGTAAAGAATATGAATGCAGTGGACTTCCAAGTGCATAAATAACTAAAAACATACCTATCTGTAAGGTCTGTTACAGCTACCCAATGAGCTAGCCAGAGAAGCCCATGGCAAAATTTTCTGCCCAGCCCCAGAAATTCTGCCCGCTCTGTCCTGGTAAATAGTGGTAAATTATCACCAGCCCTGGGATATTTTTCACATTCTTTTGACCTTCCAGGAATGCTCAAGGGGTGCTTCTGCTTTCCTAGGAAATTAATGGTGGAAGTGAGGAGATCTGGGCTCTGGGAAAGCAGTGTAATTTTCTGCAATGATGGATTGGATAAACAGATTAACTGGCAGACAGAAGCTCTCTTTTTTTTTTTTTTCTGTTTCTCTGTTGCTCTAATGTAATAATTATCATTGTACCCAAGTTTTTGTGTAAATCTAGGTATATTCATTAAAATACAGCCTTTAAAAAAATTCATCTGTCATCAACAGCCTTAGAAAAACTGAATCACATTACAGTGGTAGTCCTCTCTGACATGGTGCCTGAGAAGAAATTATGTGAGTAGATAAGGAGTGGAGAAGAGAAGCAGAATTTTAAAATCAGAGTGGGAGATACTGAAACAAACAGAAAAGAAAACACAGGCTGTGGAGAAGAGCAAAGAGGTGATGAGGGGCTGTAAATGAAAAAAATCCAGACAGAGAGCAAATGGAATGGAGACAAAGACAAAAGAGAAGGAGGGAGAAGAAGAGAAGGAACAGGAGAAACTTAGTCCATCAATTATTGTTACTATTAATGGAAATGTCTTAAAAAAAACTGATAGATGAATGGGCCTCTCAAAAATGTACGTGTTCCACAGGAAAATGAATACATGCATTTCTTTGCATGCGTGACTATGAAGCCCAAATTGTCCTCTGATTATTTGAAGGGAACTGTCAGCATAGATGATATTTAATGGCTGCTCTTGACATTAGAAAGGATTGCCTACATGCTTGATTTATAACCTCACGGGGATGGACTAAGAAAGAGTCTCATACACTGAATTTCCAATTTAATAGACATTGCTCCAACATTGAAAAAAATGCTCTTCTCATATTCTTTCTTCTGTGAATTTCATCTCATCTCAGAGCAGTAAATTCTTAGTTCAGGTTCATACTGATTAAAATTTAAATTAACATAAATTGGTTTTATTGATTAGCTAATCTATAATGTCTCAACCTGCCACTACCAGGAGATTTGATGAGAAGTATTTGCTCGCTTTTGCACATCTTTAGATCGCTTGGGCAGCAAAAAGAGGAACATTTCATACTAATGCATGTTCATGAAGTAAAAAGATTAATGAATGTGACTATCTGTTGCACTATTTTCAATTAGTTGTAATACACACATAGTTACAGGTTTTAGCTATTTGTCTGATATTTAGCCACGTCAGTCCTTTTTCATATCTGTAAACCATTTTGTTTTAATAGAAACATTTGCGTGAGAATAAGCTGTCTGAGTAAGTAAATGTTTCCAGGTTTGGCCCCTAACTGCTTTTAGTATGGTTATCAGCACTGGCCATCTGTGTTTTCTCATTTTAATTCCATAAATGAATGCCTTCCCTTTGAGAATTTCAAGGACCAGGAAGTAGCTATAAACCTCTTTTGCAGCTCCAAACCAAATCCTCCAACAATTATTGGTTGATGGGATATGCAGTAAAAAGATTATTTTTTGACAATGCAATTTATAAATATAATTTCATTTTGCTAAGACGAATAACATTTCTGGTGCAAAGCTGTGGCTTACTTAACTGTGGGCTTAACCGGTTTTGAGCTGGTTTCTGGTGATGCAACCTAAACAAACAGCAAGTACATAATCAGATAAGTAACTCTGTATTAATGGGATGTCCCAGTTCAGGAATTTTAGAATTTTTAGTAACTTTTATTTTGCTTTACAGACTGTGAATTCCAAGCCTGTATTTTGTAATTGGTAATTAAGGAGAATTAAAAGCCCACAGTCAATGAAAAGCAGCAGTCCAGTATGCCATCTATACTGGTATGGCTGGAATACTGGTAAGGATACAGTCATCATCTACGATTCAGCACTTACTCAGCTTTTGTTAACTCTCCTGTAATTATTTTAATGTTGAGATAAGACCCAAGGATCCAATCACAAGATTGGATTTAAAAATTACTAGGAGGTGTAGCTGTATAAATGAAAGCAGATCTGGCTCCAGGACCAGATACTTAACATTAGCTGAAGGAGAGCGTATAGGTAGGTTCTTACTTAAAAGGCAAGTCTAGCAGTGAAAATGTTAATTGGATCACTTTGAAGGAACGTTATGTGTGATAAACAGCATAATTAACTTCTATAAATGCAAATGAAAATACAATTATTATATTAGATCTAATTGGCAAAAAATTAAGATTTATGATTTTTCAGAGTTCTTGATTAGCAAACATTTTGGTTGAATGTTAAAAAGTTTATATTAATAAACAGAATTCCCATATAAAGAATGAAGCTCAAAAAGCCAAATGCTCTGCTAATGTTTTTACCTTGAAATTCAGCAAAAACTTACAGTATCCTGAAGGAAAGAGACTGTTCTCTAACAGATCTTAAGAGAAAAAATGGAGAAAAAAAAGAATTCTATCATTTTTGTTTTCTGGCAAATCATGAAACCATCCACAGTAGACCGGTGCTTCTTTGGATATCAGTTGTATAGGACAGTACATGTTTGTAGATTAAATCATGCTAAATACTGATGGTAATCTAACTCTGTCATGAATTGAACTGGGACTCAAGAACCTCCTGGGATGGCATGGATTCAATTTAATTTGATGCAGGTTTTGCACACTGATAGATTTATTATGCAATCCCACCTTCTTGCGGGCAGAGAGGAGATTTGGACAGGCATTTGCCTGTATGGCAAGGTAAAAGGGCTAACCCAGTCCTCATTCCTAAATCAAGCTAAAGCAAACAAATTTAAGGTAAGTCAGGGAAGTTTGTCTGTGTCTATGTCAACATTTTGGTTTCATGTTCTTTAGGGTGACTTTAGAGTGACTCTTTCACCATGTTGGTTTTTTTGCTTAGCAGCTTTGATGCATATGAATTAAACACAGAAAGATTTCCATTCCAGATTCCCATTAAACATGCTTCACCTCCTTAGCAGGTTACTTGGGTCTAAACCATCAATTTATGTTTTAGATGTTTTTGAAACCCTGTGATGGGGATGCTTTGCCCAGAAAACCAAACTGAATGTGTCTGAAGGAAAAACTCACATCTGCATGCAGTGTAAATCCCGGAGCCTTCACTGCAGCTGCTCTGAGCCTTTGTGTTGGACCAAATAGCTTGGAGAAGCAGGCATTCTTCATTCTCACCTGGTTTGGAAGACGTCTCTTGATGAGATCCTCCATTCACTTGTGTAATACGCATTTCTTACTGAGGAGAAAAGGTATGGTTTGACATACTGATGCTGGGGGAAAAGTCAGGTTTCTGGAACCATCAGAATAGCCTTGGGACCAAATGATGCTAATGAAGACAGATTTGAAGGAAGTTCAAAAGCTGCATAAATGCCCTGTCTGAAATAAAAATAAAAATGAAAATGAAATTCAAAGGCAAGGCTGCCATTCCCAAGGGAATTTCTGATTCAACTAATTATATTATTATAATAGAGTTTTTCAAAACAAATAGACTGCAAATACAGTGTTGCAGACAAATCTCTCAAAGCACAAAACATGTTAAAGGAGGAAGTCAGTGTCAGAGACTGTTGACTTCACCTGAAAGCACCTGACTGCAACCACCTACCATCTCTTTGCTATCTTTGAAGAACAGATTTTCCAGATACAATTACTGTGAATGTCATTTTGTCTTACAGACTTCTTCATATACAAACTGGACTTACAACATTCAGGGGAGCAGGGCAAAAAATATGCAGGACTCAAGAATAAATACTGACACAGAATTTAAGAGTGTTTGGATAAATCTATAAGTGATGGGTTTGCTCATTTTGAGATGAGTAAAACTTGCTGGAAACTTCATGAGACAGAAGAGAAAAAAGTCATTTTAAACTTATTCCAAAATTGTGAATAGCAGATGCTAAGACTTTCCAGCAGGAATTAACTTCTAGATACAAAACAGATATAGGTCTAGCTAATGACAGAAAATACTTACCTATTAGAGGATGGTGAGGCTCTGACATAGGCTGTGCAGAGCAGTTAGAGGTGTTCAAGGCTAGGCTGGATGGACCCCGGGCAACCTGTTCTGATGGGAGACAGCAAGCCCATGGCAAGGGGGATTGGAACTGGGTGACTTTTCAGGTCCTGTCCAACCCTAAACCATCCTATGATTCTATCAACCAGATGAAAAGATTTTAGCATCTTCATTGAAAACATTTGCAATGAATAAACATAATATATCACTTATGAATCAAGTACTACTATGGGGCTACCCTAAGAGTAACTCCATTGCAAAAATTATGCTCCTGCAGACTATGGAAGACAAAAAGAGGGTTATTTGATAAAGAAGGAAGAGACACCCAGTTCTTCTCAATACATAGACAGAAAGTGAGATTTTACAAGACATTATAGCAAACATATGTTATGAAGAGTTCTGAATAAAAAAAAAAACAAAAAACTCTTGTTTTCATGAATGGTTGGAGTAACAAAAGCTGAGAAAATGAAATTAAAAATATGTTAAGGTACATGGTATTTACCTAGTTCCAACAAGCACCAACTACCTAATGGTGGTAGAAAATATGTTTGTTGTATCCATTTGTCTCCACGCTTCAGTATCCAATTGCAGACATACTTTTGTTATTCACCTACTTAAAATGAAATTTTAAGTACTACTAATATTTATGCACTATTTATTTACAATTTTTTTTTGTCTTTTAACATTTCAGAATAAAATAAAATGGCAGGCAAGTACCCAAGTAAACTATTTCATCTTAACTATTTTCTGTGATTCATTATTACATTTTACTGTAAAAAGTTCCATTCCTACCAGTAATACTTTTAGCCAAAAGCTATAGTTTCTTGGCTTTTATTTTAAATGCATTTAAATTTAATTAAGAAGTATAGCCATAACTCTCAGTAGTTATATTTTTCCTTCCAAGACAGCAGAAGGAAATAACTAGCAACTGACTAGAAACAAATGTTGACTTTCTATATTTAATGATGTTTATTGAATCTGAAAGGAAGTGGAAGCAGCACCAGACTGTCAGCTGGGCTCTCGCAGATATGGCCTACCAGAAGAGACTCCCGTGCCCAGGGCAAAAGCTAACAGGATCCAGAGTCTGTCTCTCTAGGGGTAGGTGCTGCTATACCTCTTCACAAGATACAACTTTCCTGCATAACTCTTTCTAGAAAGGTTTTCTGTTCACATTTCTTGTACTGCCTGTATTCCTCTGACTGAGAGAGAAGGGTAAGATTTGGCCTAGACTTGGTGAGGAATCCACAATGGGTCATGAAAGACAGATGAGTGTTAGGGAAGGAGAAGGCGGGAATCATCCAGCTGGTGACCACCGTGACCTTTTGACATAATCCCTGCGTAGCATGATGAGTTCCTGTGAGTCATTCCAGGGCAGCAAAGCTATTTCTTCCCTGAAGGCAAAAGGAACCTGCTAAAGAGACTGAGGCTACTCTGGTGGTAGGCAATGAAATGTCTGTTACTGAACATGGAAGTGCCAGAGCAAATGCATAATATAAAATTGCGAGAGTGGAGAAGTTTCAACCATGGCATTGCGCAGATAAGCAATGTTCCACATGGCAAAATTCTGATGGACTGAAGATATCACTTGAAAAATGTAAGATTTTTTTCTATGAGTGCAATTAATTTGTACCAGTTCAAATCTGCAGTGTAGCTTTGGTCTTTTTTTAACCTTGTTATGCCAAACCTAGATCTCATCAGTTCATTAAATTCTGCCCTTGGGTCCACATTTATAATCTTCTATATACAACTGCATTCCTCTGTGATGTTTTGGCTTGTCACATTGGCTATGAACTGGTACAGTATATCAAAGAGTTATCAAAGATTTTCTCTCACTCCTTTGTTTGCTACGTATTTCATGATAATTAGGTGCTTCATTTGTAGAAGCCCCTATACAAAGCCTCTCCATTGAGGTAGGATTGCCTAAGATTTATATCTGTCCTTCTGCAAAGTGCAGAAATCTCCGAGGTCTCCATATGAAATCACATCTTAACCTTGGATCCCATCCCACTTAACAACTCTGCTATTTTCTCCTTATGCATGTACACCATAGCCATCTTTGAGAAGTAAAAAGGAAAGTATAATGCTCATTTTCACCAAGTCCAGCAGAGGTAGGTTCTTTGAATTGCACCCCTTATGAATCAGACCCAAACCAACTATCAGTTTGATTACAGTGAGACACAGTATGATTACAATAATACAACAGAAAGCTATTTATTTATTTATTTCGTTGTTTCTGAGAAGTTAGGTTGTGACTATACATAACAAAAGAAAGACCTTAGTGCCTCAGAAGAAATGAAGAATCATAGCATTTCATTATGGTATGATAGTCTCTGTATCTGCTAAAGCTTTTTAAAAAAAACAAACAAATGATTGACATAGTGCGATTTGTTTCCTCTGAGACAAAAGTTTAACTGTGACAATGAAGATAGAGCATTTATGTGATTTTGAGCCTCCACAATAAAATCAGAAGCACAAATTGTCTCCCAGGAATACAGCATGGGATAGAGCTGAAGTTTCAGCTTGCAGATGCCAAGCACATTAAGAAATCCTGTACGGAGCAGACATAAAAATCAGCAGTTTGAAATGCCATTCGCAAGGTGTTTGATTTCTCTGTAATGCAAGTAGTCATATAAAATATGCAGGAATGTGGTTTTCTTCGGTTTGAATGGGAAGAGGAAATTGATTTACAAATCTTGAATGGAACAGAAACTTCACAGCAAGGGAAGAGACAAAACAACTCTCAGCATGATGTGGAGTATATATGCAATATAACAGCCTCTGCCTGTGGGAACTGCTTTGACTTTTGTGCTATTACAACATAATCAAGGTGCTCTCTGGCGTAATTGAATGCTAGGGCTTTACTCCTTAGTGATCCTCAGATTAGTATAATCTTTGTGGTTATTCTTGGGCAACTGGCCTTTCAGGACTTTCAGTGATGGGCCTTCAAAGAGTCCTTTATATTTGCCAAGAGTCTGAAGCCAGCTCTCTGCAAGGTGTGTTCAGCCTGGCTTCCAGTAGTCTAGTAGTTTCACACAGATGTTGTAGGAGTGTCAGCCCTCAATATTGCAGAGAATTCTCTGGGAAGCATGAGATTTCCTCATGGGTGATCTTGGTTCCCAACTGTTCCTGGATTATATGCAGCATCTAGCAGTAAGAAAATCTTTTTCTTGCACACAGAAGAAGAAAAAGGAAAACTCTGAGCAAGCCAAACTTCAGAGAATTTCCACAGTTCCTTACACCATTAGCTGTACAGGTGAGGCACTGTTTTAGTAAAAAACAAAGCAGGGAATGCTACACCAATGAAGTTCATACATGGTATACAAAAATGAAACAGGCATATTTGATTCTGGGACTTTTAACAAAGCTTTGTTCTTTACTTCTAAACATCTTCCACCCAGTTTGGACAGTTTCCTTTCTGCTTGCTGAGTTTTTCTATAAGAAGAAATAAATTTTTAAATTATTCACTTAGATGCACTGCCATTTTAGGTACAATTTGTGTAAGAAGTGATTAATTCCCTTTTGCAGTTTCCATGGACTTGTGCTTTGAAAATAATTTAAAAATGAAATACGTTTTTGGGATAATTCTGCAGATGAGTCTCTTTGGGAAAACTGCATTAGATCATCATGCTCACCGCCTTGCAGTTCCAAGCTGTGGTCCCCACAGGGAAGTTGCATGAGACAAAAGACAGTAAACTTACATTACACAGGATCATAGCGAAAAGGCAAGGAAATTATTTTTCTCATAGTTAAACCTGCAGAAAGCACATTCATATCTAAGACACTAACACACGAGCACAGATTTCCATAATAATGTGACAAAATGGAAAAGGAAAAAGAGAATTTTTATTCTTTGTAGTTAAGAAGGATTGTATTAATTCCTTTTGTATAACCCAACGGCTAATACTAAACTGAAAAAAAAAATAACAAAAAGTCCAGAGGCAGATAAAATCCTTCTTTTCATAGGGAGAGAAGAGTAAACTACATTTCTGAAATGCTGTTCTTCCTAACAAGCTTTTTTCTCTTCAGTTCCATCCAGGTAAGAGTACTCTTTAAGGCACAGTCTCCAAGGTCCAACTGATCTCTGCTGCAGCCCCTCTGAAGAATTAAACAGTGACAAGAATAGCCTATTTCAGCTCCTGTGGTAGATGAGAAATATACAAATTTATGGGATCCAGCTGATGGAGGCCAAGCCTCATGCTGCCTCTTGGTGCCAGTGACACAGAAAGCTGACAGAATGGTTGAATTTCTCTACAATTTTCCTTAACTATCACTGGGGACTGTAAAGATCCCTCAGATGTCATAGACTGGGACATGCAGATAGGTGTAACTCAGATAACACAGATGTAAAAAACATGAGGGATAAGGAAGATTGGTGGAGGTAGAGGAAATATCCATCTAGCAATTGAAAGTTAAAACAATCAAGATGATTCCTTGCAACAATTTATGGATTTTTTTCTTTCAGCCTTTAGAAGTTCTCATGAAAGGGAAAGAAGATGGTAGATAGCCTTTCCTCTCTCTCAAAATATTCTATCAATTAAGAGCCCTGTTTGAACAGCCCCAGCTGGGACATTCTTCACACTTCAGTATTTTCCTGTGCTGTCCCTGTACCTCTTATGCATCAGAAGGACACTCTGCTGCTGCTGCTATATGAGTTGCACAGAACAGTAAAGGAGAAAAATTCTTCATTGGGTTTTCTGAAATGTGCCATATTGTGAACTGAGACACAAGAGATGCATTGACAACTGGGCTAGCAAGTTATTAAAAAAAGAGCTCTGTTGAGAGCAGATAAATGAAAAACACATTTTAAAGTCTCTCTCATTTGTTACGACAGATATTCCTGAATTTATGAGGGACATCCGTCACAGAGGGTGAAAAAAATATTTTAATGTATGCAAAGAACAGCCCCAGAACAAAAGCACATCTCAAAACCTAAACATAATCTTTCTTTAAATTGTTATTCAGGAAAAAATAAGATGGGATTATCAAAACAAACTATATTCAGATTGCAAGCAATAAGATCAGAACAAGTTCGAGGTGGAAAGACAATACAAGGCACTTAGAGCTTACAGAACAAGTTTAAGCTGCTTTCAGGACAGAAGGGAATGATAAACCAGTTCAGGTACATGATTTCTTTTACAAATAATTTCTAAGAGTATGTGTGACTGGAGTTTCAAGTACAGCAGAATGCAGTAGCCAGAAGCAGCAAAAAAATAAAAAAATAAAAGAAAGAAAGAAAAAGAAAAAAAAACAGCACAATGCCAAGTAAGATAATTAGCAGATACTATCAAGACAGTAGAGTGATAAGGTGTGATTGAAGACATCTTTAAGCCACTTACAGGCCTCTCCCTTTTGAAGAAGTAGCTAGGAAGGCACAGGAGAGTTAATTACATACTCACTGTGCAGGGTAGTGGCTCCAAGTCACTACTGGCTGCAAGCACCCCAGCTTTTCCAGGAGGGGTTGAACAGAAGGCAATACTCTCTTCTTCTTCCACCCTCTACTCATGTTCCCATATAAAGGATTGGAGAGTCATAGGGCAGGTGCATCATGGCCAGGTTGCTATGTGACAAGCTAAGCTTACATTTGGGAAAAGCAGTTCCCAAAGCTCCACCTTGTGAGTTGCTCAATAGATTATCTCCATTTTACTGCCAACTTTTGACTGCTCACAGGTAGCATTTACTAACTACAGGTCTCAAAGTGTTGTTGTTAGGACAGACAGACAGTAGAGGCACAGGTGAGAAAAGACAGCTAGTCCAGAGCTCTGCACTGCAGCACATGAGATCCCCCAACTCCTGGTCTTGTGCTTTGCCTGAAGAGGTGTCAGCCAAAAAATTATGTCAGCATTTTTTAGGAGAGAGGCAATACCCTTGGAGAGGAACCCAAAAGGGAGCTCAGGAAAGCAAAGGTGAAAGCACAGCCTACAATGGAATGAAACTAGCCTAGAGGGCACTCAGCTTGGCTTAACAAATTAAACATAGCTGCCACTACAAAGCCCAGAGTCCTCTTCCAGGATTGCAGTTTATAATACAATGAAAAAATGCTTCCCTGGGAACTAGTAAATATCATATTTCCCAGTTTTCAAGAATGATTGTTTTTGGTTTTTTTTTTTTTGGTCATACCATAGACAAAATTAAAGTGAGGTTATATGTGACTATCCCATGCAAGCATACCAAACCCATCTTCGTTATATCCTGGCACTGAAAATTGAAGTCGACATTCATAATGGTTGAAACACTCAACATGTAAGAGGTTGTACTTGAGTATTAAATCATGCTCATGTTTTGCTTGCGATGGAAGAAGAAGGCAGGGTATTTTCTAAACACATTATACACAAGTGTTATGCCAGAATTAAAAATAATTGTGTAATAATTGCAACACATTTTGTAGCTGCAGAGCTAACATTGCTGGGCGAGTTCAATTTTCCTATTTTTATCCTTTCTGTGCAAATTAAATTTTCAGCATGAACTGTGTTAGATGAACAGAAGGGCGTATGTTTTTAAAAGAAAAAGGAGAGGACATGGTGCTGGCGCAACTATGGCTGTTCTCAACGGTGCAACACACACAAAGTAAATTGGCCAATGCAGATTAACAGAGGAAGGTATTCTCCGGGGTATAATCGAACTTATTTATTCAATAACAATACTTGCCACTATTACAATAATGACCTAAAGTTTTCAAGTGCTCATTTCCTCTCTGTACCGTTTGCCACTTTAGAAGGTGTGGATGGTTGGGAACAGAAAGGAGCGATGGCAAAGATGAAAGGAGAACTGTGAGGTGTGGAATGCGGTGGTTGTGAAGGGACCGGCAGATGGGTTTTTGTGACGAGGCGGTGGGAATAGCGGTGAGAAGCAGAGGTAGGACAGCGGTTGGCCACTGGAGGAAGTTCATCCTGGAGGAAGAAAAAGCCTTCTGTAGCACATCCAGTGAACCAGGTACCTCGGCTCAACCATAAAGCCCGCTTGGGATTTTTATAACCGCTGGGCTCCTGTGTCACCAAACCACACAGCGGTAACGAATCCAGACATTAAATACAAAGAAACCCGCTTCTCTTCCCTTTGGGGCAGTGCAGGGCTCTGAGAAAGGGGAATCCGAGGCGCGGGCAGGCGTTGGAAGGGACTCCTCTCAGCACTGCCCCTTCTCAGCCCCCTCCTCAGCGTAAACGACCGCGGCGGCGCCGCCACAGACGGGCGCGGTGTCACGTGACCATCCCTCCCCCTCCACCCCCCCCCGGAGCGCGGGGCTGCAGCCCCCCGCCCGCAGGGGG
>VXAB01001682.1:18055-114674 GCA_013399175.1 Odontophorus gujanensis
CCCTCCGCCGGAAGGGGGGCGCGGGCCGGGGCGGGGGCGAGCGGTCCTCCCTTAGGGGGACCGGAGCCCCGCGGTCACGTGGCCGTGGAGTGATGTCACGCCCCCCGCCCTATCCGCGTGGAGCCGCTGAGTGTCCCGGGGCGCGCGGCGGCGCTGCTCCGCCCTTCGCAGCGGCGGCGACCGGAGCGGGACGCGGCTGCCGTATGGGGTGAGCGCGACGCGGCGCGAAGGGGGAGGCGGCGCGCGCTGTGAATAGGGGCTTTGTGCGCGGCGCCCACCTGCCCCCGCCTCCGCCCGGCGCTGATAGTGGCGGTGGGCGTACGCGGGGAGCGGCTCCTCCGCGTGGAGCAACAGGAGGAAAGTTCTTCCTTCTCACCGCGGCCGGAGAGCCCGGAGGGGGGGGTGGGGGGTAGCGGGGAGCAGCCCGCGAGTCTTCGCCGCTTGGTTGTCCGCTGTGTTTATTTTTTGTGCTTTTATTTCTACGGCGGGCTCGGGAGGGCTGACAGCTGCCGGCGAGGGCGGTCAGCGCCGGTCCCCCATCGCCCCCGCCGGGGCCGTGACAGCGCGGCCCGGCCGCGCCTCCCCCTCTTTGCCCGCTCCTCTAAAGGGAGCGAGGACCTTCCGGCGGCCCCGGCACCGAACCGGCGGTGCTTTCGGGGCGGTCTGTGCGGCAGCGCGGCGGCTGCTGGGACGGGGTCCCATCGCCCCTACCGACCACGGCCCCGCGGACACGGTGAGGCTTGAAGGCGGACCGGGGTGTTTTGTTTATGTGTGTGTGTGCTCCAAGATATAACTTTGAAAATCCCTAATCGCATCAAGCTCAGCCCGAGACCTTCGCTCCCAACTTCCCACGGAGTTCGCGGTAGGGCCGGCTTTCTCCTGCGCTGCGCTCGGCGGCGAGAAGCCATCCGCAGTCCACTTGTCACAGTCTGAAGTTTCCTTACGACTGTGAGAAGCCTGCCTGGGTTTCTGCTCTGCTGGCGGTGCGGGGCTGGATAGAGTGCTTGTGAACGTTTCTGTAGTGAGCACACCTAGTGCAGAGCTGACACTGAGCACTTGCCGTCTGGTTAGAGCTGCTGCTGTACAGGCTGGAAGGTGGCCTTTTTATGGCCTTCTTGTCACTTTTTGTATCCCAACAGGTTTCAGGTTTTGTTTTTTTTTTCCTTTTAAAGTCCAGAAATGCACATATGTCATCTTAGAAAGGCCTTCAGGATTAATTAGGAGTAAATGAATTTGGTAAATGTCTGTCAGTGTCCTGCTTGGCTCTTGTCTTTGGACACTCATGGGAAGCTGTCAATGAGATTTTATTTACTAATAGAAGAATTGCGTAAGAGCTGTACGAACCGTAGTGAAAGAGCTGGATATTAGCGCAGGGTTCTCCTGAGTTCAGGCCAAGCTCAGTGCCAATAAGTCACAGTGCAGTAGCAGGCATCCGTCCTTCCAATCACTAAAAATATCGGCCCTGTGCTTTTCCCTTCCCTCTTCCAAGAGAGCATCTGCTAGCAAAGCAGTAAAACTTCCTCCCATCTCCTTCCCTGATCCAAGACACAGCACATCAATAAGAGAAGAGATATGCTGGTCTCATAAGTGATGTAGGCATTTCACAGGATAGTTTACTTACTTGCCCCATCTCTTATTTATTTTTCTGTTTTCTATACTCCCTACTGTATTGCTTTTCTACTTACTGATAAGTAAGTAGTTCATGCCCCTTTTGAAGGAGAGGTAGTGTCAGAAGGCTGTGAAAGCTAACTTCTTATGAGATGCTAGCAGTTTATAAATCGTACTGCAATAATACCCTGATTCCATTCCTTCTGAGTGCTGATTGTAGTCTGGTTTTGCGTAGGTCTAATACTTGAAACTGCTGTAGAGGAAAGCCAAGCACAAATCAGTTTTAATACTCTGTGCCTTTCTTAATGGCAGAGATGGTAGACTACTGAAAATCCCAGGCAGCTTTCATTTGCTACATGTTAAGTGGAAACGTAGTAATCCATAACATCTTCTAGACTTACAGATTTGAATAACTGGCTTTCCTGCTGTTTGCATATTTCTTGCGTGTCTGAGAAACCTAGTCCCTGTTGCACGCTCCCTGGAGTTGCTGTCTAGGTGCCTGCAAGTGCATAAATATTGGTGGTAACTTTGAGTGTGGAGTAACTTCAGGACCATTTTGGAGTTGTCAGTCCTTGGTGAGAGCCACCTAATAGTGCAGTTTTAGCCTATAAAGGAGATAGGGCAAATAGCTGTGATTCAGGTAATTTATTATATTGAAGGTTATCACTGTCACACTGCTAGAAACAAATGAAAGTCTGCTGATAAACTGTGAAAGTAACTGAGCATGTCCACTTGCTCTTAATGCTGAAAGTTAGTCTTGGTACCTGCAGAGGACTGTCAGAGCTGAGGTACATAGCAGTAAAAGAAGGCACCTTTCTCTTGTGTTCAGTCTGGCCAGTAACACCTACATGTGATGGTAGTGATCACAGAATTCCTGAGCTGTAGAGGTGGTAAGTGACCTTGGGGTCCTCCTGGCCCAGTCCGTGCTTAAGAAGGGACGCTGAGAACAGGGTGCCTATGGCCATATCCAGACAGCTTCTGAAGGCCTCCAGAGAGGGGTCTCCATGACCTCTCTGGGCAGTCTGTGCCAGTGTTCTGTCACTTGCACAGTACAGGAGTACTTCCTGATCAGAAAGAATCGCAGAATCATAGGGGTTGGAAGGGACCTCTAGAGGTCATGAACTCCAACCCCCTGCCAAAGCAGATCCCTAGCCCAGGTTGCACAGGTAGGCATTCAGGTGGATCTGGAACGTCTCCAAAGAAGGAGACTCCACCACCTCTCTGGGCGATGGGATGAATGTGATGTTCCTGTTTCTTTCCTCATAAATGCTGAGGCTCTGGAAGCTATTGGAGGTGGGCATGCTGAAACAGTGCCTCGTGTCTGAATTACTAAAGGCACTGGGATGCCTTGAGATGTTTCTGGGATGTTTGGCACACAAATGCTTTCTTAGAACCTGGTATGCAAGGTCTTGTCTGAATTCCCACCAGGATATTTCTGAGGGCCTTCTGGATGTTCATAGGTCTCTGGAGTATGGAATAAGTATCCTCTGCACTGCACCTTCTCCACTGTCTAGTACCTACTGAACCTGAATTTCAACAGCCTAAATAAAAACAGATAATATTCATTTGATTGTCACTAAGATGGAGATATTGATCTTGGTGTTCTACTCATTTATAGCACTGATGGTCTTCCAGGGTAGAAAAAAATCTGAATTCATAATACTTTTTATGAAGTGTTAATGTGTTTTGATTTTGGATTTCTAAACACACCCTTTCATTTCCAGGTAATGTTTAAAAATATACTGCACTTTGATCAGCTAAAATGTTTTCCCACCCAGAAAACTTGGAAGCTGAATAGGGTGGTTATGTTATTAGCACCATCTCTGAAAATATTTCTAGGCTAGAGACGTTTTCAGTGGATGTTCTTCCAGGGCCTTTCAGTAGTGTAATGGCACAGTTAATGGAAGTGGGATTGGCAGATGTTTTTGGTAACCCAAATCAGTGTTCTTTTTTGCTCCTGCCCTAGTAGGAGGCTGTTCTACCTTAGGCTATTTCAGAGTATTTGTCTATGAATTGATGCAGTTGTTTTCTTTTTTTCAGATTTGAAGTTGCATCTCTTCAGGTTCTCATGTTTACTGATTCTGAAGTGCTGTTAGTTGGATAATACGGGATATTAGGAAGGAAGTATGAACAAGATGTAGTTGTTACCCTCTTGGATTTCTCATTTAAATAACCTAACCAGCATTTGCCTAGTGGAACTGCATCAATTTCTCTATTTCAGTTTGTAATGGTATGCTTCAATTCCTGTCTAGTCTGTTGGACAAAGTATTGAAAGTGGGAAAAGTCTTCAGAACTGCAGTGTATCTTATGTATGGTGAACCTAGGGAATATGGTCTCAAAGTGGTGCCACACACAGTGTGGGGGGAAACGTTTCGGAGATGTGGAAATTTAAAGCAGAGTAGAATAGTAGTGTGTCCTAGTTTATGCATTAAGTCTTGTCTGCTGTGAGCTCACTGTTGACAGATAGTTTGAGACAAAGGAACTGGAGAAAGAGCAGTGTAAAGTTGTAGCGTAATGATTTGAATGACAAGTTTGCTTGGACTTCACTTAAGATATGGTTTTGCCTGGAGTTCTGTCTAGTATGTCAAGTAAACAAATCAGAGCTGCGTCACATTTTGATTTTTCTCTAATCTCCTCTGTAATTCACTACATACAAGGCCTTACTCATGCAAACTTTCCCTTAGGAGAAAACGCTATTTAACAAATTGCAGATATCCCAGATTGACAGTTGTGTGTTGGTTTGCATTAGTTGTGTAATGTCCTCAGATGCTGGTACGGCTTTAGCTGCATCCATTAGAAATGAAGTAAAATATTTGCAGGTTTTGAATGTAGAGGATGTGTAAGAGTAGAAAGCTGAGGCAAAGCATTCTAGAGGAAGGAGTGATAACTACGTTTGTTAGTGATGCAGTATCTATAGAGTTCTTAACTTCTGGGCTCAAATGCTTAAATTTGTACAGTTCAGCACATCCTTGCCAGTGATTTGTGAGCAGATTGAGGAATTGTACTAAGTTACACAAAGCCCCTGCTATCTCTGATGTCTGATTCTGTTCTGCACGGGATTAACGGTCTATAAATCACTCCCATTTCTATGTAGTATTTGGGATTCTCTGTGCATTTTTTTGGTGTGTTTTCATTGATAAGTAATAGCAGATTTACCAAGCCAAGAATTTTTTGTCTTTATAGGTGACATTAAGTTCCATTTGTTTTTTTCTTATGATAGGAAGAGGAGGATAGATTACTCAAGATGGAAAAACTGAGTTGTGTTGATGAAGACTGCAGCAATGTTCCCAAAGCTTTTGATCTGATTGTATGTGTTTCTCTGCTTTAACCTGAGAAGTAGTGGAGTATCCTCAGCTGGATGGTAATTAGGTGGTAATCATAGATGGAGTGCTAAGTGGATTTTAAAAATCTATTTACTTTTAGGACACCATGGATGTACTTGTATTCACACGAAAACAACTGGAGAGTCTGGGTAGCTGCCAATGCCTCCAAGTGGTCTGGTGGCACTGGAGAAGCTTGTATTTTGGCATGTTCTTGGTATACGTTTGTAGGTCAGAGGAACTCAGGCATGTGAAGTATTTGACAAGCTGGGTACTGAAGATGGGCAGCGGCAGAAATGCTAGAGTTGAGGATGCCTCTGGCAGCCCTGCTGAGCTGGCTGCTTCAAAGGCTTGTTCTCCTGGGTCACAGCACGGCTTGTTGTGCAGAAATATGGTGATTATTCAGAGAAAAAATGATGATGTTTTCCTTTAGCTGAAATGACTTCTGGGACATCTTCTTTCTCCTTTGAGTGTAGTTAAGTTCACACAAAGGAGACGTAAGCTTATAGCAGCAGCAGTACTTTTCTAGACTTTTTTTTCCATAAGGATCATTTTCCCCTTATGTTGCCAGATCTTATGTGTAGTCTCCAGCATTAGCCACATAAACCGGAAAAAAAAAGAAATCTGGAATTTTTGGGAGTGAATCAGGAAATCAGCTGACATTATAAGTGATGCTTTGCTGCAAAGAGCATTCTGAGATGGAAGCTTTTCAGCATGTTTTGAAAGAGATGCATGTCCTTTAACACCTAAAAGTAATTAAATTCACCGTGCACAAATCATTAAAGGGCAGCAGTCATGGCCATGAACAGTCTGCATTGCATATCCTAGGGCTGTGTCATTGAATCTTTGACCGTTCAGTGAGCTAGTTGTATTGTCCGTATCATGTGAAAGACCTTGCTCTGGTTTTGCAGCAAAGTGATGAAGGAAAAAAAAAAAGTCAGTACGTCGGTTATTGTGGTTTGCCAAAATCTTACTGTAAATCAGTGGGGAAGATTATCTTAATCTGTTCCCTACATTAGAACTTGAAGATGATGCTGTGTATGAAAACTCAATTTTAATGAAATTACTGATACTGAATATTACTGCTGCATCAATATCTCCTGCTTTTTCACTAGATAGGTTTGCCATCAACCTGAGGATGTTTTCTGTGGCTTGTGCTCCTGAAAATTGTTTCTTGTTAATAAGTTGAAGGATGATGAGATAGAAGGCATTTAATTTCAGAGGTAATGGTTGAAAGCACGTGATCAGCGTTAGCTGTAGAGGGTCTCTGGAGTTAAGCAGTTCTGTACTGCTAACTTGCTGTACCTACAAAATGACAGCACTCAGCATTTATTAACACAGTTATTTTGTAAAGGAAGAAATGCCACAATAGATAGAATTTGCTTCTTGTTAATAGCTGTGATTCACTGCAGAAATAGTTTTGAAGTGTCTTGATTCTCCCTAGTGAATTTCTAGTTGTCATTTCCTGTCTTGTAAAACAGGAGTTTATTAACGGTGCTTCCTTTATTCCCCCCTCTGGCAAATGAGCGGTTGTCATAAAGCTCTGCTGAATCAGGATGCTGACCTCTTTTTGCATCAATTCCAATAATTACACCCTTTGAGAGGTGACTTCCTCCTTAAAGCAGTGCCAAGAAAAGACAACCCTTGCAGCTTCATGGGTTTGATCTCTACAGCTGGAGGATTATGGTATGAAAGCTGTAATTTTAATGTTTGTGTTTAACTGTCTTTTACAGAAAAAGTACAGATGTAACACACTCTGAACTTGGAAATACTATCTTTTTTGTGTGTGCATGTCCATGCTTCTATAGTTATTCTGTGGATTTAAGTTTCAAATTCAGTGTATAGAATACACTTGCACAAAAGATGAAGTAACCTGTAGGGAAAAAATAAATTGTCTTCTAATAGTATCACAACTCACTAGCCTTCTTTCTACCTCAAGATGGGAAAGAAAAGCATGCTGGGAGTGCTTGCAAAGCTTGTTAGTTAGACTGCTATACGTTCCTCCCAGGAAGAATTCAGCTTTGCATCTCTTCTGAGCATGCATCTATAAGGAGCTACCATCTCTGCTACTGCCCTGAAGTTGAGTACTTTATTTCCACAGGAGCTATAACAAATATTTTTTTCCTGGGAGAAAAAAGTGATGAGGGGGTAGGAAGGGGAAAGACAACTTACAGCAAACAGTCATCTGGCAAAATATATGCAATAAAAGTTTTCGTGTTTTTGAATCCCCGTGCAAAGGGTATTATTTAATCTTACTTTATCTATCTTATATAATGGTATAATTAAACTTGATTTTCTTTTTTAGTCAGATGAATTTAACTTTTAATTAAAAAGACCTGCTAAGTTTGTGTTTTGTTAGATATTGCCTGATGTTTCTCAGCTTTTAAAGTCCCTGTTGATATTTCTTCCCCTGAAGGTTTTTCTGGTGGGCTGTATATATAAAGAAGGTCACCTAACAGTAATGGCATTTGTCTTGTCTGTACTCTGCTGTTTCTGGTCTGTGATGCCCATAATCCTTGGTGGTACTGGAGAATGAGTTAGGAGATTATTGGGCTCTTGATGAGGTTCAGGCTGATTTCCAATGCAAGTTATGACAGCTGTTCTACAGTTTCACACTTTCTCCAAAATGTGAATAGGTGTTGCAGATATAAAATATACATCTCTTAAAGCAGTCTGAAATAATTGCTTCTTCCAGGTTGATTGAAACTCCAGTTCAGCCCAAGAAAAAGCTAAGAAATTGTCAATCCAGTGGGTGAAAAGCTCTGATACTTTTTTTTCTCCCCTTTTGCATTTTAAAGAATTAGACAAAATACTGCTATTTAATTTTCCTTATTCTCATACCTTGAAATGAAAAGCAAGAGCTTACAGTAAAATCCTTTCATATACATGGAAGCAGTCAGGAATCTGATGCTACTTTAGAATGATAATTAATTAGAGTCATATAGTTAGAGTTAATAATGTTTTAACAGCCAACAAAATTATCCCATCAAAATTACCTGTTGAGATCTGTCTTCTGTGGGAAATCTGTTTCTGTATATCTAGTATATGGGATTTTTTGTTTGTTTGTTTTTAAAAGAAATATGCTTTTGTGTGTCTTAAATGACTGTCAGTTAAATATGGGGTTGAGCTAAATTATGTGTTTACTTTGTGTTAATTGTTCTTCCTGAATGGTGCTTGGTGTTGTTTTATCTAAGTGTTTTACATACTTTACCAAGAGTGAACAATGAAGTTGCATTTTTAAACCTCTCATTTTTTCACAGCAGTAAGAGACTTTCTCTTAAGCAAAGTGAGTTTCAGTTATTTCATATTAAAATGTAATTAATAGTTTCTGAAGAGGGATGCAACACACCAATGACCCACCATGACCTATTAGAATTTGTGCTGCAGTCTTTTTTTTCAGTTACTTATCTAGATAAGCTTATAGTATTTTTCTCCTCTTTTTTTTTTTTTTTCCCAGGGTGGAGGGAGGAAGTTTATACAGCTGAACACTCTTTAAACTCTTCCTTCAGCAGGATTTTTGTATAGCAGCTAACCTTTGTAGATGAGATTGATGGATTGTCTCTTCAGTGAACATACTGTGAAACTAGGAATCTGAAACATTTTTTGTATAGGTTTTTTTTTTTTTCCCTGTCCTTAAGTACATTGTTCTTCCATTGAGTTTTTCTACCATGGTCTAGAAATAAATTCATTGCCCTGGTACTTTACTGTGTATTTCAACATTTACATTTACCTTGTGTGTTGTTGCATATTACTGCTGCTTCCCAGAAGTTGGTACTGGGGACTGTCCTGTTTAGTATCTTTATTGATGACCTGGATGAGGGGATTTAGTCGGACACTTAGTAAGTTTGCAGATGATACTGAACTGGGAGGAAGTGTTGATCTCCCTGTGGGTAGGAAGGCCCTACAGAGTGATCTGGACAGACTGGATTACTGGGCTGAGGTGAATTGGGTGAAGTTCAACGTGACCAAGTGCTGGGTTCTGCATTTT
This sequence comes from Odontophorus gujanensis, assembly GCA_013399175.1. NCBI lineage: Eukaryota > Metazoa > Chordata > Aves > Galliformes > Odontophoridae > Odontophorus > Odontophorus gujanensis. Next base: position 26,972 of record VXAB01001682.1, read on the forward strand.
GGCCACAACAACCCAGGGAAATGCTACAGGCTTGGTGCAGGGGCTGGAAGACTGCGTAGGGAAAACAGACTTAGGGGTGTTTGTCAATGCTCAGCTGAACGTGAGCCGGCAATGTGCCAAGGTGGCCAAGAAGATCAATGGCATCCTGACTTGTATCAGAAATAGTGTTGCCAGCAGGAGCAGGAGGTGGCCATTCCTTTGTTCACAGCCCTGGTGAGGCTGTACCTCAAGTACTGTGTTCAGTTTTGGGCCCCTCACTACAAGAAAATTATGTCCCGAGAAGGGCAACAAGGCTGGTGAGGGGTCTGGAGTGCAAGTCTTGTGGGAAGCAGCTGAAAAAAACAGAATTGTTGAGTCTGGAAGAGAGAGGAGGTTCAGGTGAGCCTTTATAGCTCCCTACAACTACTGGAAAGGAGGCTGTTGTGAGGTCCAAGTTGGCTCTTCACTCATGTAACTAGAAATAGAACTAGAGGGAATGGCTTCAAGGTGTGCTGGGAGGTTCAGGGTGGACGTAAGGAAATGCTTCTTCTCCAAGAGAGTGGTCAGGTACTGGAATGGGGTGCCCAGGGAGGTAATTGAGTCACCATCCCTGAAGGTGTTGATGAAACTTTTAGATGTGGTACTATGGGCTGTGGTTTAGTCGGAAATATTGGTGATAGGTGGCCAGTTGGACTGGATGATCTTGGAAGTCTTTGATTCCTTTAGGAAACTGTACTCTAGGTACAGATTCCTTGTTTCTCTTTAAAACCATGCAGCTTGTCTGTAATGTTGCTTGTATATTTTTGTGTAATTGCTGTTTTTTTTCATTTGAAAGGGATGAAAGAGGAACTTGGCTTGTTTGCATTCTCAAATTGAAAACAGTGTGATTTCTCAGATGCAGAATTGCGCAGAATTTCTGAACTGTAGGGGTTGGAAGGCACCTCTGGATAATAATCTAGTTCAGCCCCTGTTAAGGCAGGCTCCATAGAGTACATAGCACAGAAAAGCATCCAGGTAGGTTTTGAATATCTCCAGAAAAGGGGATTTTCAAGCCTCCTTGGTTGACTGTTCCTGTGTTCTGTCACCTTCACGGTAAAGACATTCTTTCTTGCTTACGCATAGGATTTCTTACAGAGAGAAGCATGAACAAATTCTTCCAGTAGTTAACCCTCTTCTTGTTTAGATGGTTCTGTTTGTTGTATTGAATTGTGTCATATATGGTTTACGTGTTAGTTTTGAATCAGTGGTTAAACATGTACATGTAGTACTTCTGATAGCTATTGTAGAACAATAGTTGTAGGATAGTGAAACTTTATTGGAATTACTCTACATCCGTCTTTCTGATTTTACCATTTTATAAATGGCTGCTTGATGTTAATATTAGAATACTCTGTGAGTAGAGTGGTATTATGTGTATGAACATGTCAGCTTACAGCACAAAGTAGCTGGCATAATGTGACATGTGTTTGAATTTTTGCTAAAGGCTTCACCTGTTTTTCTGTAGTCAGATTTAGGCTTGCTTTTAAGTTTGGAAATACAGAACATGTCTCTTGGCTGGTTGTTAATCTTTGTTAGCGCTTGAGGGCTAAACCCTCAAAGGGCAATATATGTGTCTAAATTCAATTCAGATTTGTCTACCTGTGAACTGAATGATATCAAGTTGGAATCTTCTTTCTTTTCTTTTTCCCTTAGATATTGAAGAAGAATTTAAAAAACAAACAACCAAACTCCTCAAAGGTTCTGAAGATTGAATGTAACCAGGATGAAGAGCTTAAAAGCAAAGTTCAGGAAGAGTGACGTAAGTATTTCTACTCAGTTTGATTGCTGGTTTCCATGCTGGAAACAAGTTCTTCACTCCCACCTTGATAAGGTTGCAGGTTAATGAATTACAGAGAGGAGCAACTTTTTCCAAGCGCAAAGGTGTTAGCTGAATATAGTACATAGTAGGCTGTTTTGAAATGCAGTTCTATGTTATACAGAGTATTTCACTACCTTGCTTCCTTCTTAGAATAACAAGGTCAAGCATATTTTGGTGGGATCTGCAAGATTTCTGTTATATTGTACTCATGCACAGATTGAAACTTTGCTCCAGGTAAAGGATTAAACCTAGTAAGGGCTTTACAGCCCAGTTGTGTTTCAGTCTAAGTATAAAACCATTCTTATCAGCATGGTGTTTGAGCATGTAAAGGAAGGTCTCCTTAGCCTGTGGCAGGGTTTCTTTTTAGTCAGCAAGAATACAAGAGCCAGCTGTGCAATTATCTGGGCAAGATGTGGTTTACCAATCTCAACGCGGCAGGAGAAGTGAGTGCAAGGCTTGATCAGTGAAGACAGAAGACATAAATATGGCTGTCTGTCTTACAGGAGACTCCTTAAAACTGTGTTTAGAGAGACCATAGTGGGCACGTTATGCATTGTGTCTTACTAACTATAGTATCAGTAGAAACCCAAGCTCAAAGTTGAACAGTGTATACTTCCTTTGAGTCAGTGGGACTGCTGTAATCCAGTTCTGTCCTTGTCTTTACCTTCCTACTGCTACTCATTTCAACTTCTTGCTGTATGTTCATGTTGATCCTCGTGTGATAGTGCAGTGTACAGTTAATGAAATAAATGATTTTCCAGATTTTGTGTAGAATTTGTAACAAACCTTCATGAAGAATGTGATGTTTCATCTTTCAGAGCAGCGCTTAAGTGGTAGAAGTAAAGGATGTATTGTTTTATGCCAGATTTCCACAGAATCCTAGAGTGGCTGTGTTTGGTGGGGATTCATCAGGTTTAAAAGTGGAGCTTTAGAGAGATTGGTATTCAGGAAAATCACCACTTACTGCAGTCAGGAACAGCACAAGCTGTTTTTTGGTGCAAAGATGGTCTCATGGTGCACTGTTAAAGTGGTGTCTCTACTCTAGTGGTCTCAGCTTGTAATGCACTTCAGTAGCTGTGAAGACAAAGCAGGTGTTGTGGTGTGATCTGTAGATAGGATGATTACCCCTCACAAAGTCATTGAGCTGCAAGTTAGTATTTGTTGCTGGCATCCTAATAGTAGCATTGTTGGCTGATCTACTCCTTCAGATAAGCAAGAACTCTTCCTAAAAGGACCGACTTTGTAAGCAAGATCAGTATGTCAACCAACCTTTGGGAACAGAGTAAAAGGCTTAACTTCTAGGCACATTTTATTTTGCTGGTGACCAAGCCAGCTCAGCTGATGGCAGTGTCTTGTGCTGCTTTGCCAGAAATGAGCACATCAATTGTCCTTGGTGTCTTGTCTAACTAAATGTGCCTCTCAGTCTACCACTGCTTATTTGGTTGTAGCAGTTCACTTAACAGCAGTTAAACTTCCTTTAAGCATCTGTCTGAATAATGAGAGCAGTCCCTTTGCTAGTTTATGAACATACTTGGTATTATGGAAATTAGGTGTGCCTGTGCGTTAGGATGACTTCATTCACGTTTTTATGCTAGTTGGCTGCACTGCTACTCTAGAGCAAAGGCTAAGTTACATGCATATGATGCAACTAGATCTTGCTTTAGCTGGTCCACCCACTGTTATTCAACTGGTTCACTTATTCCTTACTTACCTGGCCTTGTCTGCTTAATCCACACCTTTCCCCGCAGAACCAAGGGAGGTCTGAAAGTAATTGCTGTTTTGATACTACTTCTGTCTACCGTCTAGAGACAAAGTTGCAGAGTTGACCACAAAGGATTTTTCAGATACCTAATGGTTAGATATGTAGCTCTAAGAGCACAGCAGCATAAACTCAAGAGCCTTTGATGTTCTCTGTGGTGAAGCCAAACCTTACGGGCATTAATTCAAAACTGCCAACTGGAGCTGTTCTGTGTTTTGTGCATGATAACCAAGGAAAATTATCCTTCTCTTTAGTTTCCATATGCTACTCACAGTTATAATTCAGGAGGAAGAGGAGGTATTTATTCAGGAGGGAATTATTCTTATTTGTATCTCACTTCACAAAATGTGGTAAGTGCTTTCAGGGTAAGAGAAAAGTCGGCAGGGATGGAGGGACTCTTTCTCATTCTACCTTCTATACTGGAGGAAGTCTTTAATGTCTTACTCTCTAGAACTAGAAATGTCTTAAGGGAGGGAATGGTACCTTTCCTTTTAGCCTCACTTGTTTGCATTAAATGAATAGGAATAAGGGTAGGAGTAAGAATAAGCCTTCAAGGTATGCGTGGGAGACAGCGTTTATTCGAACACTTCTCCAGCTGATAACATAGAACTGTATTCTAAAATGAAGATTGGTTAGGAAAATTCACTGATGCATTAAAATTCTCTAGGCTGTTCTGATGTGGGTGAATTGAAAGTGGGTACAACTGCTGGTATTCATGCATATATTAGCTGTCTCCCTGCTGCAGAGCTTTGCTATGGTGCTATGTGTACACTATTCTTGAAGCTTTAAAAGAGCTGGCCCTGCTCCCTCTTCTATTGTCTCTGCCCTTCTGGCTTTAAGGATACCTGACTCTCAATGAGAGATTCAGTCAGTTCAGGATCATAATGTGGCGGAAAATTACTTTGTGGGGGTTGGTTTTAGCTGGTTTAGCTGTTTAACTCCTGGTTGTGTCTCACTGTAGGCCAGCCCTGAGAGGAATGGTGAAACTGGGGAGGAGCGGCAGTATTTCCCTTTCTGCAGCTGTTTTCATGGCTTAGCTGTGTTGTCAGATCACACCTTCAGATTTCTGGCATAAAAAGCTCTGGGCTGAGCATGCCAACAAGGCAGTTCCAGAAACATACAAATATAAAATGCTGCAAATTCTGGTATTTAGCAAAACTGGTGTGGTTCTCAACTGGGAGATGGGAGCGTAACTCCGGTTCTGTCGTTGCTGTTCTTGCTTTTGCTGCTCAGCTTCCCTATACCTTACCTGATTCACCCTCTGTGTGTATAGGCAACTCTGTTAACTAGGGAGTCTTTATAATTTTTTTTTTTTTGATGCATTTATCTGCTGTGGAGTCCTTTCTGGGGGTGACTGTTGCCATGTGAACATGTGTATTTGAAGTGGAGGAGTGAGATTTAGTGCTCTGTCACAAATGAGTTTTGTCAAAGTATGATGTGTGGTTGCAGGAGAATGTATGTACTCAAGAAATCTGAACAAGATGCCTAAGTGGGAGTAAATACCAAGACTAGAAAGTGAGTAGTGGGTACTTGAAATATCTGTAAACAAAATGATAGAAATTTCGCTTATATCTTGGTGAAGAATTAGGCTATTTTTCTGTCTAAGGATCTTTATTTTCTCCACTCTTTCTTCTCCTGTTTGCTCCTGATTGTCAAACTCAAAATCTATCTTCAGTAGCATCTAAAACCTGACTAAATTATTGCAAGACCTATTATACGTAACGCATAAAAAACAAAACAAAACATGGTGTAATATTATCAGGAGCTATCACTTGAGAGCTTACATTTATTTACAGACTGTCAGTAGGAATTTTGTCTGTTGGAGTAGGCTGTCTGTAGAAATATTACACAGTGGAATATACATGTCTCTAAGGATTAAGACTGAAAGTCTTGAGCATTTCTTCTCAGAGAAGTAGAATGTGAAATAAGCAAATTAAAACTTAGTGCTGCTTATTTGATTGGACCTCTCAATTGTACTTAACATTTATGATTTTAAAATCTTCAGTAATAATTAGTTTGTGGCTTGATTTCAAAAACAACTAGAATCTCCAACAAGCAGATGATGGTCAAGTAGAAATACACAAACATAGCAAACCTGTCTAAACACATTTTATTTGTTTCTTGAATATGAGAAGATACTCATCTGTATTTTTAGGCACTTGCATAAATTTAGCTATCTAGTTCTTTGACACTAAGGTATTGTAGGAGCCCAAGTGACTTAGGTGATATATTTTTAACTATGATCATAGTTCCTCTAGAAGAAGAATGGTGTGAAATTTGATTAGTTTTGGATTGATTTCATTTTGACTTATATCAGTGAGAAAATAACTGAAAGTTTTGGGACAATAATCTGGATATTCTAATAGTCATTAGAAAACCACTTCTTGCAATTTGACAACAGATTAATTTTCTACTTATTGCTCGTCTGTTGACTGGGCAAGAAGAAAATTAGAATTGGGATGTATTTCTGAATACCTTTAATAATGAAGAATTAAATTATTAGAATTTCTTAAAATTTTACAAATTGACTGTGTGGTTGAGCAGAAAAACTAGCTATTGTCAGAAGCAGAGGCAAGACAGGCTGGGATTTCCCACTGCTAATTTCCAGCTCAAACTTCTGGTATGTTTGGAAATGCCTATTTGCTCTGCTATCAATGTGGGAGGCAAAGTTTTCTGTTCTTATGGAAATTTCTTCTTTTTGGCCTCTAGTGTAGTCCATAAATCTCAAAATAATGAGGCAGTTAGGTACATTGCTGCGTAAAGTATCTCAGTCCTAACCTAGAGGCTATGCTAATTAAGGCTTGGCACATTTTTAATGCCGAGTGTTCTTACTAGTAGGTTCCTATTCAACAATTTTTGAAGTATAAAATGCTTTCTGGGGGTCTGGAACTGAAAGATTACTGTGATACATTCCACTGTGTTCCCATGTGCTCTGGATTGAGTATGTGGAAGAACAAAATTTGGGTGGGGAAACCTTAATGAGATTCTATTCTATTATTTTTAAACAGTCCTTACATTCTTTTATCCTCTGAGCACTACAAGTATTCTAAAAAGGAAGGTGGGATTGTTGAAAACTGCAGTATCCACCCTGTGATCATGTACTTCATCCAGGTGAGGTAGTTGTCACCCACCAAAAATAAGAGGCATACAGAATTCATTCTGTCTAAAAAGTAGGGTGGCGGTGCTTTCTGATCACTGTCCCCGCTTATTTAGAAAATAAACAACTGGAACTTGCTTTTGCAAGTGTAGGGTCTTGCATCTGGCCAAGAGCAACCCCAGGTACGAGTATAGATTGGGGATTGACCTGTTGGAGAGTAGCACAGGGGAAAGGGACCTGTGGGTTCTGGTGGACAGCAGGATGACCATGAGCCAGTACTGTGCCCTTGTGGCCGAGAAGGTCAGTAGCATTCTGGGGTGTATTAGAAGGGGTGTGGTTAGTAGGCTGAGATAGGTTCTCCTCCCCCTCTACTCTACTTTGGTGAGACTGCATCTGGAATACTGTGTCCAGTTCTGTGCCCCTCAATTCAAGGACAGGAAACAGCTCGAGAAAGTCCAGCGCAGAGCCACAAAGATGGTTAAGGGAGTGGAGCATCCCCCTTATAAGGAAAGGCTGAAGGAGCTGGGTCTCTTTAGCTTGCAGAAGAGGAGACTAAGGGGTGACCTCATTAATATTTATAAATATGTGAAGGTGAATGTCAGGAAGATGGAGTCAGGCTCTTCTCATTGACATCCAGTGATAGAGGCAGTAGGTGCAAGCTGGAACATAGGAGGTTCCACATAAATGTGGGAAAAAACTTCTTCACAGAACACTGGAACAGGCTGCCCAGGGAGGTTTTGGGATCTCCTTCTCTGAAGACATTCAAAACCTGTCTGGACGCGTTCCTGTGTGACCTAAGCTGGGTGTTCCTGCTCTGGTAGAGGGACTGCACTGGATGATCTTTCAAGGTCCCTTCCAATCCCTGACATTCTGTGATTTTGTGATTTGTCTAGGTGTCCTGGATTCCACTACACAGCATGTAGGTTGAGCCTTAATTTCAGGACTGTATAGGATATTCTCAATCACTTCCTCCTGGAAAGATAAGTTTTATCCTTCTCTCTCTCTCTTGTAGTGACTTCCTGCTTCTGTGTTCCCCTGTCTGGAGTTCACAGCTCAACCCTCTGCCACATTTTCAGCTTGGGAACTGTTTGGCTTCATGCCTTCTGTTTTGGACAGCGTACAGCTCTGCTCTAGTGAGCCTGCTCTCCCAATTAAATCTTAAGTGTTTGTGCAGAAAATCAGTCAAATGTACTTGAGTCCTACCGTATACAGAATAAAACATGCTACCTGTTGCTGTAGGCTCAGTATGAGCATCTTACCATCACATAGTGTCTTTTGGTTGGGACATAAAGAAAAGGTAGTAGGTCAAGTGAGAACTGTGTTGTGTATGAAATTATGGTAGAAGAACATGATTTGGAGTTGGCTAGCTTTGAATAAACACTTATTTCCCAGTTACAGCCTGGAGTGTAGTAGAGAATATTTTAGATGGGTTCCCAGATGGGTTTTTCTGGTTTATAATAAAATCTCATCAACTACAAATTCACGATTGTTTTGGTCCTATGTCAAGTATGCATTGTTCATTTGTGGATTGGACTGATAGGTACAGTTGCAATCCTGATCAGCTAGCCTCATAATGTTGTTGTATGGCAAATGCCACTGGTAAATCCACTGTTGGAAGTCAGAAGAAGCTCTGGGGCTGAAGGAATGTCAGATCAAACCTGCAGGGCTGGCCTCACCCATCTGCTTCTCATTTCTCTGTCCTGTTGTTAGTGCTTCATGCTTATCTGGGCTCTGCTTTCCATGACTGTACTATGTACTGGAATCACTCTGAAGTAAATTATATCCATCTCCTGCACTGCTTTCCTTTTGACTTCCACCTCTGCCCTTGCTTGTGCCCCAGTATTGTGGAAAAAAAAAATCCCCCGTGATTATTGGCCATGGAGTCATATTCTTACCAGCGCTTAGTGACGTAGTGCTAGGGATTCTCCTGGAAATTTAGGGTAGAGCAAGGTGTCTCCTTTCCTAGGTGTCTATCTGGGCCTCTCAATGTTATCTCAGACTTCTCCCTGCTTGCTCTCTCAGTTAGAGCTGGAGCAAGGGCTAGAGGCTTTCTGAACAGAAACGCTGATTATCCTCAAACACGGATCTGTCCTGCTTGTCTAAGCAGTGTGTGGCCAACTAAACACTTCGCAGCTGTGTTGTGCTCATTCCAGGGTGGCTGGGATGTCCATCTTCTTGTGATTCCCTCATTAAAGAGAGCATGTGTAAAAGCAGAGGTGAAGATAAATCTTTCCATTTAAAAAACAAAACAAAAAAGCATTTAAATGTAGTTAAACCCTGTAGCAATATATAACATTGTATTAGATAAATTAAGAAGTGTTAGAATGTGAAACTAGCCAGTTTATTAACGTTTCGTTACAAACTCAAGTACTCAAACTAAGCAGCATGAAGTGAGGGTAGATAGGAAGAAGAAAGGCAAATTGTCTTTTTTAATTTATTGCAGCAAGAAAGGAATTTTCACTGTGTGGAAACTTGTCTTTTGTGTCCCTTTAAACAGAGCACAGAAGTTCAAAGGCCTCAGTTTGGAGGAGCTGCAAAAAAGCAATTGTTCTTTTTTTTTTTTTTTCATTTATCTGTGGCAAAATTTAAATATTAAGTAAAACAAAAATAAAAATTAGCTGCCTGTGTGTTCTTACTGAGGTACGCTATATACTTGCTCTTCTTTGTTGGCACTATTTGTAGCTAGTCTGATTTTAACAACAACAACAAAAAAATCTGTCCAGTTGTCAGTTAAAACTCATGTAAAGAGATCTAATGAGTGGTCTAGTCTTAATGTCTAAACTGTTGTCTCATATCTTACTAAGAATAAAAACATTTGTTGTGAGTAGGCACTGTAGGATTAACTAAAGGCTAAACCTGCCATACATCCTGCTCTACTAAAGACTTTTGAGCCTTTTCATCCCATGCTAGTATTTTGAGAACATACAACAAATGTTAAAACGTTCATCAAACTGAAGGAGGTGTACTGTTAACCTTGGTTAGCACTGTTTTTGAGCTCTGTTCCTCGAAATGTTGTTCTCCCTGCTTGTTGTCAAATACTCAGCTCAGTCCAGCATTAGGGGCATGTTAAGCTCTTTCTGTTTCCTTCCTTACCACAGTTAAGCATCTTGAGTTTCAAGACACACATGTTCTAAAGGTGCATGAAGCTTGAGGCAGAGGAGAGTGAGGACATTTAGACATTTAGTGGACATTCTTCCCAGGAAATACCACGTAGTTATCAGGGACAATTGGGCCTTGTTGTTGTTGTTGTTGTTCCCTGGTTTAGTTACCTTTGTAGAGCTGTGAGGAGAGTTCTGTGATCCGAAGGCAGATTTATTGTGTGAGGTGAGGTTGATGGCTGATGCTTGTGCTTCACTTTGTTAGCTGTGGTGATTTAAAAACTTCAGAGCTGTGTAGTGACAGAGGCAAAGCGGAAGTGAGTTGTATTTTTGATGCTGAGTTGTATTTTTAATACTGTCTAGATATGACAGTACTTAACTTACTGTTATGACAGTGTATGTATACCATAACTCTGTGGCAAAAGTGTGTTATGAGCAGCTACTTAAGTTTTGTTACCAGATGTTCTTCCTTCAAAGAGTTTTTGAAGTACTACAGACTCTTGAATATTTCACTTAATTATGATTTGATGCAGAGCTAATAATTTGCAGTCATTCATAGTTGGGTGTAATTTGATTGTATGAATATTCAGAACCTGACCTGGCAAGGTTCCAAGGAGCTTGCTCTAGTTGGCCCTCCTTTGTGCAGGAAAGACTGCCTTCCAGATTTGGCCATACTGTGATTCTTTATAAAGATTTGTGTCTTGAAACAACTGTTCTCACAAAATATGCGAAGTAATCTAGTTTCTAGTAAGTAATGTGATTCTAAGTTGTTCTCAGATGCCAGAAAAAGAAAAAAAAAGGGAAAGTTAGCCAAGGATGTCTAACTCACTTGCTGCCCCACGCCACCACAGTGGCTGCTCTGCCCTGGGTGTGTCCCCATTGCTCAGCAGTAGCCAAGCCGTCATTTTGTGATCAGCATTGTCTGGGCTGGAACCAAGGCTTGGGAGGCTGCAGCTCATTGCTGACTGTCTCTTGCAGCAGTTGCATGCACTCAGTTGCATCCTGTCCCTTGTGTACTGCATATGACATGTGGTTGAGCTGCTTGTTGAGAAAAATGCAGTGATTGCTGATACTAGTGTTTCAACTTCCCTTAAGGCATCTCAGTAGAAAACAGAATCCAGAAAAAGAAAAATCTTGGATTAAATAAGAGTTCAAGGAAAAAATAGACAGATGACTACTGTTTTGTTAAGACAATATGTCTTAATTTGTAAGGAAACTGGGTCAGTTTTCAAAGATTACAATTTGAAAAGACATACTCTGCAGAAACATGCTGCTAACTTTGATCTGCATCAAGGAGTGCTTTGTAAAGAAAAAATAGTGCAACTGAAAAATGTCTACTATTTCAACAAAATCTTAAAAAAAAAAAATTAAAACCCAAACACTGTCATAAAAGCTATTTATGTGATCACAAACCTGATTTCAAAAAAAAATGAAAACTATTTCCTGATGATGAGTTTATTAAGCAGTGCTTGAAAACGTGGCAGATAATTTACTTTGATTAAAAACAAAACAAAACCAGATTTTTCTGGAACCAGTTTGTCTTACCAAAAAGTTGCCAGGTGAACTGGGGAAATCAGAAAATCTATCAAACAAAATTTGGAGAGTAAAGCTGCCAATTTCAAATGTTATGCTTTGGTGATAGATGAAAGTACTGATGCTACAGATAAACCTCAAATTACTGTTTTCATTGGGAGTACTGATGATGAATATAGTGTCACTGAAAAAATGTCTGCTTTGTTGCTACTGAAAGTCACAGCTAAATCTCTTGATATTCAAGCAGTTTTCTTTCACCTTTGTCAAGATTTCTGGTATAGCTACTGATGATGTCCCAGTAATTGCTGGTAAGAAAGAAGGTCTTAAAAAAGTAATGGAAAGCAATGCAGCTGCCACTGGCAACTCACCTTTGATAAAATATCACTGCATCCTACATTGAGAAAGTTTCTATGCAAAAACCTTAGCAATGGATAATGTCTTGCAAATCACCATCAAAGCTGTGAATTTCATAACATTTAAGGGATTGAATCGTAGAAGCACCAAGGTTGGAGAAGACTTAAAAGATCATCCAGTCCAACCATCTGCCAGTTCCAGGAGTTCCTTTAAAAGTATGGATGCTGATCATGGGGACATTTAGTTTTCTGAAGGAAGGTGGCTAAGTCAGGGTAAAATGCTAAAAGGATTTTATGGTTTGTGAAATGAAATCAAATCTTTTATGGAAACAAAAAGAAAACTTGTGCAAGAACATGAAGATAAAAAATGGCTCAGTGATTTAGCATTTTTGATGGATTTGACCTTTCATTTAAATGAGTTAAAAATACATCTTCAGTGTGATAATTAGCTTGTCAGTGCTATGTTTCAAACTTTATCAGCATTCAAAGTGAAACTTAATTGATGGCAAGTTGAAGTTACAGCAAATAATTTCACACAGTTTAATATTTTGGCTAAACACAGTTCTGTGAACAACAGAAAAATATGTTGCCTTGCTTTCCATTCTGATAAAAGAACTTGAGAATAGGTTTCAAGAATTCTGAAAAAAATAATCATTTTCTTGGTATATTTGTGAATCCATTTTTCAGTTGGCATAAATACATTACATGCACGTTTTAATTTCAAATGGAATCTATAATGTTGCAATCAGAGTTTTGACTCAAAGGAAAAATTGATAGTGTCCCTTTACTAGACTTCTATAAGACCTATCTTAGTGGAAAAAAAGTATCCCTCACTTCATGATCACTCTTTATTCATATTGCTTTTTGACAGTGTATACATATGTAAGCAACTATTTTCAAGGATGAATCACAGGAATAGTAATATTTCATAAAAAAAAATAATCTCAGAACAAACATCATGAGAGCTCATTGAGAACTGCAACCACTTCCATTGAACCAGATGTCAATTTGTTAGTTTCACAAAAACAAGGTCAAATACCCCACAAGTTTTATGTTTTTGTTGCTGTTTAAGTTTTAATAAAAATATTTTAAAAAAGGTTTTTGTTTTTTTTTACTTACATCTAGTAACTCAATTATGTATTTTATATGCAGCCCAAGACAGTTTCTCTTTTCTCATGCCAAAAGGTTGGACACCAGTGGGTTAGGCTCATGTGAAGCTATGGTGTCCTTGTCCATCTGTTAGCAGTATAGCCGCCTGGACTTGTGGAGTTATTCTAACTCAGGTATTTAAGGAGCTATCTCATTTATTTATTTATTTATTGACATAGACCATCTAGAAGTGGCTGTGCTCTTGAAGATGTCTGTGATTGAATACCTTTCTATAGCTGCAGGATGTCTTTCATCTCTTTGACTCGCAGCTTTTATTCACGTGCTCTTGTCTTACTATATTTTACTTGTTAAATGTTTACCTTCAAGTGTTTTGAGGTATCAACTTTTTTCTGTGCTGTTCTTGTGTAGCATCTAACAGGAGTGCTATTTGATGACATTTGGATTTGGGAAGGTGACCTAACTTGGAAAACAATCTGAAACTCAAGCTAAACTCACTGCTGTACAGGTGTCTGTGGTGTCTCATTCTCCAGATACGCTGCTTGTGCTTATCTGAGATTCAATACACTGTCAACTGTCCAGAGCACTTGTGTGCTACAGATGATGACAAAAGCGGAGGTCTTTTTGTAACTTAGCAAACGATGTGGTTACTAATACTTATGTATGTTTCTGATATACCCTCTTCACTCTGCTTGCAGGTGTGTGCTTTTCTTTCATCTTTGCTTCCTTTACTGTGTGGTGGAAACCTCTTAGGAATCCTTTAAACTTTGGAAACTTGTCTGCTTATCCAGAGACTGAAATAGGGCCCTTTGAAGGCAGGCATCAGACTTCAGTATGCTTGTCTGAGCTTTGAATCAAGAACCAAAACACTGGCTTCACGGAAACAAATGGTGAGGCTTCAGTGAGGTTTGGAATTCCCTTGATTCTAGCATAGAAATGTGTTCACTTATTGAGAATACCCAGTGTGACAGGTTATCTATTAGTGACTTATTTGTGAGGGCTGTTTTTCTATTGTTATTTTGCTTCAGGGGGTGATCATTTCTGATCTGACATGAATCTGTTCAATAGGAACAACATCAACCTCTTGCCACTCATGGTATGAATCTCATATCTACAAATTATAAATTTGTCAGAAGTCTAAATGAAGTGCATCATTTGAGATGTCGGTGAGATTGAGTTGTAAATAAACAACAGTGTGAGCTTATGGAGTGCTAGTCAGTGCACTGCTTGAAAGTTTTATTGCGTGCTCCAGTAGCAAACAGCTTGCTATGTTTTTAAAGTAGAGAAAACTGTGTAACATACAGTCACCTTATTAACCACTGAGGTGTATGGTATATCAGTGAGGAGAAGCTAGTGCAGTGTCAGATTCATATCTTTACTTGTTTTTACCTTTGTTGCTTCTTCTTAATTTGCATTTAAACATCATGGGAAAATGTTGTGTAGCGATGCAGTGAGATTTGAAACTATAAATCTGAGTGCAACCTATTTAATAAGAGAAGAGTTGAGGACAGTGATGTGTGAGTACATTTATAAAAACTGTTTAATTTGGAGGTTGGGTTTTAAAGGCATTTGAAATATGGGTTGACCACGTTTATTTCTGTTTATTTATCAGGTGAGGAAGCTGGATTTTTTTTCTAATAATTCTTCTGGCTGTGACTGAGGGCATTTGAACAGTGTCATGTGCTTATGCCTTCTGTTCTTGCTTGAGAAGGCCACACATTTCACCTATCTTAGTGCATGTGTAAACTGCATTTACTGGCACAGTAGCAGCATACTCAAGGGTGTGATCTTTGTGAATTTATTTTTGCCCACCCATTTATGTTCCTGTCCTATGGTACAAATCCTGCTGCTCTTTGCTTTTGCTGGACTTCTCACCATTGTCTCCTGTGTCAGTGTGTGATGACGATTACAAGCAGCAGTTATGCACCCTTCCAGTTATGTCAGATAGATGTGGCAAACAGGACTATGTATGCAAAGTGCTGCGCAGCAACAGAGCTGCCCTAGGCTTGATGTTGTGCAGCCGTCTTTATGCAGTAGTGAATAGTACTTCTTAATGCACATGTTGTTTGCTGGTAAACTTGAAGTTGCTCAGAGTGTTTTGGTTTTATTATTCTTAATGTAGGTTCCTTGTTTGCAAGCCAGGTCTCGCTTCAACTGGATTGCTGTGCTAGTTATTTTGCATGTTGTGCTTTTGAGAAGGAGGTTGCATTATACATGTTTGTGAGGAACATCAGCTCAGATTGTCACAGCAAAAATTTCTTGATTGTTTGCTGTAGCTGTGCGTTTCAACTGTCTCCATTTACTCAGAAGATGGTAAGATGCTTGAAATCTGATGAAGGATGGATTTTGTTATGTTTGTGAGTAGTGCTGCTTTTCTTGGAAGATCATTTGAGGTAGAAAGTCATTTATATAATGCTGGCTAAACTGTAACGTAGTGAATGAGATGTGGGAAACACAAGCATTCTGTGGGGAAAATGACTACATTGGAGTTTTCTGTATGCCTGGTGAAGGGTGGTGACTATCAGTTTGTGTTGTACTGACCAGGACCTTGGGACAGTGTGTAGTACGTTTATTCTCATCATTTTGAAGTACGGATGCTTTCTCTATTGTTATACAGGAGGTCATAACCAAATATCTCCTTAAAGTCCTTTTTTTATTTTAATTTTTTTTTTAATTAGTTTGGGGAAACATTAGACTATGTTGTGGCTAAAGCAGCTTATTTCCAGGCTCTTGTCCTTCAATATTGTGCATGGTTTTGGGCAAGCAAGCAACTGTGGCTGTTTCAGATGATAAAATACATAATACCTACTTGGATAGCTGTATGAACTTTTTGAAGAGAAGGCATCAAGTCCAATCTGTGATTTTTCTGATGAAATGAAAAGGAAGAACCTTAGATAGGTAGTCTTCAGGGAGCAGGAAGGGAAGTTCAGTGAGCTTGCCTATAGCTGAAATGTACTTGACGTTCATTGATGCTTTTTCTTCTGGTAGTGTAAGAATGTAATTGTTCTACCATGGTGTATTTTTCCCAGTCCATGCAAGATAGTTTCTATGACTGGAGTATGGATTTATAATTCCCTTTGGTGTTTTATTTTTATTTTTTGTTGTTGTTTTGTGTTTTTGTTTTGTTTTTTTTTCCAAATGTTTCCAGCTATCTTTTAATCAGATCAAATCACTTTATAATTTGAACTTGAAATGTAAGTTTCTACTTTACTGCAGTGGTTACTCAGGTTGTGCCTCTCTATAAGCTAAGAGAAGATAATCTACACTAACTAGAAATTGTACTTAAAATATTACTTAGTGACAGACTTTTACATGATCTTCTGCAGTAATAATTCTTCTGCAGAAATCATTCACCTCTCCCATCTCCTGGATAACTCTCGTAGTTTTAATGGTTGTTTTCAATGCATCATTTTCATTTTCTTAGGTTAATGTTTCTATTTTTAACACTAATTGCTGTTGTTTTCCTGTTTTGTCAGGCTTGCATCTTTGATCTGTAAATTACATGTGTGTTGCTTAGTAGTTTCAGGTCTATGAATGTGGAATTGTCAGCTCTCTGTACATACAGTAAACACAACTGTGAAATTTCATTATTTAACCTAAGGAACAAAAACAAACAAATTTTAAGTGCTTTGTGCATGCACTGAAGGCAGCTGTGAAATTTACTACAGCCTCCTTGAGAGGAGGTGAATGAGGACTGTAAGTTTTTCAATGTGGGTTTCTCTGTAGGTAGTTAT
The DNA here is from genome assembly GCA_013399175.1 of Odontophorus gujanensis. Classification (NCBI taxonomy): domain Eukaryota; kingdom Metazoa; phylum Chordata; class Aves; order Galliformes; family Odontophoridae; genus Odontophorus; species Odontophorus gujanensis. The sequence goes on from VXAB01001682.1 coordinate 43,490, forward strand.
TTCACTTTTACATATTTAAGCTGAGGGAAGAGGTGTGTAAGATTGATATCATACACAATTACCCCACAAAAACAAAGTAATTGCACAGTGCTTGAATGCTGTGGAAACATAGGGGCTGCACAATCTCTCTTGACAGACAACCAGTTTCTGCCTTGCCCAGCTTTACTTCTCCTAGCTCTACATGACTTTAGACTTCGTAGCCTGTTTTGACTTTGGTATGCCTGCTGGCTGTTACTGTAAACTTCTTTACCTTGAGTTTCCTGCTTTTAAAACATGTTAGTAGTAATCTGAAATGCTGCTGTTGATACTGCTGGAGATTTGGTCTTCCTTGTGCAGCACTTTGAATTTGTCCAAAAAACAGGGGGACAAATAGAACTGTTTGAGTTTTTAACATTCATGCTTTCTTCAGTAGAATTCAAAGGGATGATTTTAAGTACAAATCAAAATTCAAGGTCTTGCATCTGGGTCGAGGCAACCCCCAATGCCAGTACAAGCTTGGGGATGAAAGAATTGAAAGCAGCTCTGACATTAAAGTCCTGGGGGTACTGGTGGATGAGAAGCTGAACATGAGCCAGCAGTGTGCCCTCATAACCCAGAAAGCAAACTGTATTCTGGTCTGCATCAAAAGATGCATGATCTGTGGGGTAGGGAGGTGATCCTGCCCCTCTACTCTGTGCTGGTGAGGCATCACCTGGAGTACTGCATCCAGATGTGGACTCTTCAGTACAGGAGAGACACAGACCTGCTGGAGTGCGTCCAGAGGAGGGCCATGGAAATGATCCATGGAATGGAGCACCTCTTCTAAAAAGATATGCTGAGAGAATTGGGGCTGTTCAGCCTGTAGAAGAGAAGGCTGCAAAGTGACCTGATAGTGGCCTTTCAGTATCTACAGGGGAACATCAGGAAAGATGGGGACAGACTCTTTAGCAGCATCTGTGGTGACAGAACAAGGAGAAATGGCTTCAATCTCAGGGAGGCTAGATTTAGGTCAGAAATAAGGAAAAAAATATTCTACACTGAGGGTGGTGAGGCACTGGAACAGGTTACCTAGTATTGTGGTTGATTCCCTGTCTCCAGAGACTTTCAAGGCAAGGCTGGATAAGGCCCTGAGCAACCTAATCGGACTGTGGTGTCCCTGGTCACTGCAGGGAAGTTGGACTAGGCAGCCTTCAGAGGTCCCTTCCAACTCTTAAGGATTCTGTGATTCCGTGGTTCTAATTATGGAAGCCATCAGTGACCATGATCATAAAATCTCCTCTAATAATCTTTTCTGAAAAGTTGAAAATGGTGTTCCTGGTGACAAAATGCTTAGGACCTTGTAGAATAAAGTATTTTGCATCTTAATCAGTTGTTTTGAGTTACTGCTCCCAGTTCCCATCAGTGCAGGATCACGGTCTAATCTGAAACACCCCTCCTGTGTTTTCAGCGTGTGTGGGATTTTAAATGAATTATTAGTTTTCTCACACACAGCTGAAATGCATCCTCTTTTCAAGTATGTTTGAATAATCCGTAGTGATTAAGCAAAACAAGTAGGAAAGAATGTGATCTTGCTATATTCTGTGATTGTAATGACCCCTTTTGAAATAAATCAGTTGTCAGAAGACTCATGTCTGCATATGCACATGGCATAGCTGCAGACAGGAAATGCCCTAGTCTATTGACCTTGTCTCCTAGGGAAAACCAAAGCTCTCATTAAATTTAACAAAAAAGAAAGAAGAAACCAAAACCAACTTCTCTTAGCTAGAGACAAAGGGAATAGTATGTATAATTATTTTCTTTTTATATATGAATGTGTATTCTGATATTTAAATTGCTTTCCTTTTTTTTTTTTCTAATGCAGCTGGAAAGAGTGAAGTCAGATGTATTTTCTTATAACTGTATTATAACCCACAGGGATAAAGAGGAAATGGTTTAAAGGAATGCCAAGAAGCCCTTATTCCCTAACCAATTTCCTTGTCGTATTTTAACCAGCTTTATTTCACATTGCATGCTTCAGCTGCTGTGAGCATTTCAGTGTTTAGAAAATGGGGAGATTTCAATGTGTTCTTAAGTTACATCATTCAAATTCTTTTGCTTGCTGTTCAAAATTAAGTCAGTTTTCTTCTTTAATACATCTATATACAGATCAGTTGTAGAGAAATTGAAATGTTGATTTCATAATCTTTTAGAAGTTTTGGGAATATCTTATTAATACCAAGAAATGGTGCTAGTTTAATGAAGCAAGAATATTAATTTCACTTCTCAGTTATTTCCACTGGTCTCAGGAATTTACAGTTTGAATTTATGCAGTACAAGTTGCATTTACTGACTGTATTCCATGAGTTCTATTTTTTAAGTTTCTTGCTAGATTTTTCTTCAAAGTAATCTGTTATTTTAAAAATTTCCAGGAAACAATTCTAAACAAAAGAAAGTGATTCAAATATTGCAGAAGTCACACTTTTATAAACTATTACAAAAACCAAACAACAACAACAACAAGAACACTGGATTTCTCTGTAAAGTATTTCTCTACTACATTTTTATTTCTTCTCTGCCATATCACCTTCCTAGAATCATAGAATAGTTTGGGCTGGAAGGGACTGTTAAGATTGCCTGCTTCCAACCCCCTGCAATAAGCAAGGGCACCTCCCACTGGACCAGGCTTCTCAGAGCTCCATCCAGTCTGGCCTTGAATGCCACCAGGGAGGGGACATTCACAACCTCTCTGGGCAGCCTGCTCCAGTGTCTCACTGCTCTCATAGTAAAGAATTTCCTCCTGATATCTAGTCCAAATCTAAATATTGAGTCTGAAATTAGAATAAAGTTTGAATATCCAGATCAGATATACAAAGGAAAATCTTGTAGACAAGAGAAAAGGGAAGTAAATATTCCAAACTGCTCCAGGGAGAGAATAGTCTGCTGTTTGGAGGTGCAGTGGTTTCTGTGCAGCTTGGTTTTGTACTTGATCTTCACAGTTATGGTGAGTCTTTTCCACTCTTGTGAAGGTTACTTGCTAGAGTATGTCTTCTCTTTCTGAGCCTTTGAAAAGGTGTAACAAATGCTGTTTTAATACCTGGCTTCTAGTTCATAAATCTCTTCATACCCAGTGTAGCTGCTTCAAGTACTGTAAGTGATAGTTGTGCAAGGGCTGTTCTGAAAGTAATGCTTCCTGTTTTGGAGTTTTGGCTCACAATGTTAGAGGCAGATGTTGGTGGTATGGCAGTAGAGTTTGAACCTTCCCATTTTGTTCCTATGCAACAGATGGCAGCAGGGGGGCAGTCTGCATGGAAGTGCAGATGAAACAAATGTGGAAAAACTGGCACATGCTGGCATTCTTCAGTGCTTGCTGTGGTTTGTATGGAGATCAATGAATGGATGTGAGAGTAGTGAGGTGGTGGATGGTGTGTTTCAGCAGTGGTGACAGCAGTGTAAAAGACAAGCCACACTCTGGTTGGCCCTGTACAGCTGTAACACCACAAAATGAAAAACATTTTGATCAGCTTATCTGTGCAAATTGATGGATTCTGGTGAGGGAACTGTGTACGTAACTGACTATTGGCTTCAGTGTGTTGGAAAGGATAGTGGAAATGTTCGAGTATCTCAAAGGTTTACACTAGGTGGGTCCTACAGATGCTTGCACTGAAACAGAAAGAAAGCATATACGGGTTTGTCAGGAAGTATTGAGCCATTGTGAGGCTGAAGGTGGCAGTTTCCTGCATTGTTGCTGGTGATGAGATGCAATGTCAGCACTGTGCTGAAGTCAAAACAGCAGTCCATGGAGCAGCAACATGAGTTCCCATCAAAGAAGTTGTTCAAGGCAGCTGTCAGGTAAAAAGATCTTCACTGTCTTTTCGGATGAAAAAGGAGTGATCCTTCTGGTTTCCTGGAACACAGGCAAACCGTCAACTCTGATCGCTTCACTGAGACACTGATTAAACTGAAGGTTCAAGCTTCCAGAGTCAAGCCGGAGAAGAAGACAACTTTTCTCTTGGAATGTAGTAATGCCAGGCCCTGTGCTGATTTGAAGACTGTAGAGCACACTACCAGTCTTTGTAGGCGTATTGTATTATACCCACCAAGTAGTCAGCTTTCTGGCTTCCATCTGTTTGATGAAAAATGACCTGTGTGGGCATTTTCCTATCAATAATGCTGTCGTAGCAGCTGTGAAATAGTTGTTCAACTCTACTGGTGCAGATTTTTACAGATGTAATACACAGGCTTGTGTTCATTGCTGGTGAAAATGCATAGCTAATGGTGGTGACTTTGTTGAGAAACAGTATTCTGTAGCTAGGAATTTGCTGTGTGAGATACTGTTATTAGTATTTGCTATAGTTTGTATGGAAATAAATAGACATTACTTTTGGAGTGACCTACATACCTACTGTCTGGATTAGAAGGCAAATATTCCAGATATTCACTACCTTTTCCAGAATTCTGCCATACAGAGTTCAAGGCTAAACTAGAATTCGTGGGTTGCTTTTTTTTTTATAGTCTTTTCTCTTCATGAGTTATTTCAAACACATACAGGTAAGCGTAAGTTTCAAAACTAACCTACTGCTTATCTTAAAATACCCTTAAATAGTCACATTAGAGATTATTATGTGCTCCAACAGAGTTCAGTATGAGCCTAAGATGTGTGGAGTGTGAGCAAACTAGATAAGCTGGCTTTTGTAGTACTGGTACAAATTCAGGAGTTTAAACTTACTAATGTTTTGCTCCTGTCTTTCAGAAGACAAAGTTGTAACTTTTTTTTTCTGTAGCTTTTAGACACCCTTTTTTTTGGCTTTCCAGAGCTGAGCAGCTTTACTCACTGCCTGGCTTAGATGACCTGCCTGAACAGTGTTTACAGAAGTCTGAAATATTTGCATAATAGTAATTATTGAGGAGTACTGCGAGCTCTGGTTGTGAAATCCAACAGCTTTAACAATAATTAGTGTTGACTGTTTGAGTGGAAGGCATGTAATATGCTAAGAATCTACAATTAGGACTGAGTACCTGCTACATGACATCAAAACCTTGGATATTGAATATTCTCAACTCATTAGGCACATGGGCAGGACCTTGTAATGAAAATAAAGGATCTTCTTCAATCTTTCTGATACTTATTTTAATTCTATGCTCAGTGTTTTTCATGCTATTAATCCGTATCAGTGCTGTGATTTGTTGAAGCTTGGAGTTGTATGAGAGACTCTAGGAACATTTGGTGTTACAGCAGTCTCTCCCCCATGTTTCTGTTCAGTTTTCTGTTTGCATCAGTGCTTTTTTGGTGGAGGGGAAGGCATTGAAAGAGGAAGCAAGCTGCAGCCTTTCAGACTGCTCCAGCAAAGTCTGCTTGAATCATCTCATCTGAATCTTCTGCACATAGAGGAGGTCTGTTCAGTATTCTTTCCCCCACACACAGAAACACACACAAAATTGAGACATTTGTTTTCCACAACTGAGCCCTGGAGAACATTTCTTGGTTGAAAGCAAAACAAACAAAAAACATAAGAAAAGAAAATACAAGCATTGACACAAAGCCTGAGTTTTATTTAAAATAGAAAAGTAGTATCTTGCACAGGCATGAATATCATCCACATTCTGTGTCTTGTTTTCTCTTTAACTGATCATGGGTGGAGTTCTGAAGTATTTCAAGCTAACTCCAGAAGACACTGACTTGAAAGAGTTTGCTACCATCAGCCTGGACCTCCATTGTCCTACTGCAGCTTTGAGGATATATTTGGTATTTCTTCATGTGGCTTTTTCATGCTGCTCTTGAGGCATTGTGCTTACCAATGGATCTTAATTGTTACTGTAATTAAAAGCATCGTTGCTAAGCCATGATGCCTTTCCTCTTTCCATATCCCTTTGCTTATTATGTTTCTGTAACACTATAATACTAAAGCTAGTATTGACTCTGGATCTCGCTATGCTTGGTGTTATTTTTATTCTCCTTTCTTGTACTTTCAGTTGAAGTTCTACTCTTGCAAAGTTTTGTTCTAAAATAAAAGCTACATTCTCTCCTATAAAATACCAGATACCTCTGATCATACTTAAAGGAGATGCTGTATGTTTTGTTGAGCAACAGGTGAATGTAATTTGCATTGTGCAGACTTGCCGAGAACATTAATAAATTCCAATCACTGTAGTTGATGAAAGACACACATTATCTGTTTCTGGCAAGAATTATTGTGCATCTAATTAGTCCCAAATTTAGACCATGTCATTTCTTGAGCAAAGTTAATTACAATGTTCTTAGTCTTCGTTACAAGAAAGCCTAGTGGTGGTGAGAGTGGTGGGAGCAGTTGATGTTAACTTGTATTCTCTTCTTTAATGCTTAGCTGTGTCAGTCTTTTCGTATGTAAGCTTGCCAGACCTGCAGTGTACTGCAGTTGTTGGGGAGAACATAATTTCAGCTGATGAGAATGATAGGGAGAGGATATTATTTCCAGTGGTTGAAAGGAGTATGGTTAACTGTCTGGTGTTCGTGCAGTTCTCTGTCTTCAGTGGTACAATAGAGAGCGTGTTTTTTAAAGAAGCTAATTAAATTATTTTGTGTGGAGTTGCTATTGCTGGTATATAAGACCAAAACGTGTTCCTTCAGAGATTTCCCATAGCTTCCTCCTTAATCCAACAGTATAAAGCAGGTATGTCCACCATGAGCTTCAGGCCACATGTGGCCCAGGGCAGCCAGTAGCGCACCCCAACAAGACTAAACTTTTACAGTTATACTTTGATTTTTAGGAATGTCTTTCATGAGTCAATTGCATGTAGCTCGAGTATGGACTGCATAGGCAATAGCAGAACTGTGAATGGGATGGTGCAGAGTAGTGTTAAGTTCATCTCTCACACCTGCCACAGTCCAATCAAAGCTTGTCTGTGTTGCACATATGTGTACTTGTGCCACTTGGTAAGTATAAAAGTGATTACTGATAGTATTTCAACACACCTACATGTGCCTGTGAAGACATGTTCTTTGTTATTAAGCAGACGTAAGTTTTCTTATTTAATTATTAAACTTGAGCAAATCTAAAATTGCCAGAAAGTAATCAATCAACAAGAATTCTGAATGTAAATTAATATTTTCTGCTAATAGCAGTAATGGATTTGCAATCAGACATTCACCTCAAAAAAAAAGAATGATCACATTTCTTTACTGGACTTTTATAAACTGTATCTTATCAGAGAAAAATATTCCTCAGTTCACAGTCATGCCTTATTCGTGCAATTGCTTTTTGGCAGTATGTACATTTCTGACCAACTGTTTTCAAGGATGGAGCACAGGAAGAGCAAATTTCATCAAAAAATCCGACAAACATCTTGAGAACTCACTAAGAATTGCAGCTGCTGCCATGGAATTAGGCATCAATGCATTAGTTTCACAAAAATGAGATCAAATAATAAATACATACAACTAGTGGGATGTGGGTTTTTTTAATGTTTTAATAAAAAATACATTTTGATATAAATTAGCTATATTATATATTTTATATGTGGCCTATGCAAGCCAACCTTGGATACCCATGATTTAAACATTCTTTCCCAGTACTGTCTAGTTGATTTATATTGTAAGCATGACAAAAGCTGTAAAAGAGTAAGGCAACCCTTTCAAGAAATATCCTATGAACATTTTGCAGTATTTCTTGAGATTGAGCAAATCAATCTTAGCTTTCTTAAATTTCACAAAACCCTTCAGGATCAACAGTACTGGTGAAACCTGGTCTACCCATCTTGTTCTTTTGTATGCCTTCTCTACTTCATAGAAGTACTTCTAGTTTTTCCACTCTGATCTTCAGAGTCCTTTCTGCTGTTTCTTGAGCATACATGCAAAGAGAGCTCTCTGCAGTGTTCTTCTGTGTGCCTGTTGAATATCAAGCAGTGCCAAATTGCTAAAACTGTGCAGTTAACTGTTGGTGTTTGACAGATCAAACAGCTAAACTCATACTGCAGCCTTTGGTGGAAGCACTGTGTTATTCCTGTTCATATTATGCTTGTTTTTATGAAGCTTATGTGAGCATATTTATTTTGGACAGTGCTTCCTAGTTGTAAGTAACGTTAGAGTAGGTATACTGGTGTAGAATGATTGCATAAAATCTTTTTTGTGAATGAGATGGAAACTGCATCAAATGGAAAACTTAAAAATAACTGTGAAACAAGAACAGGACCTTCAGACCTTTACTGCTGAGTTTGCTGGAGCTAGCCATAGCAAGGACTTACTTTTCTCAGACAGTTGGTCATGAATACCTTTGGTGCTAGCAGAAAGCTATCAGCTGGGTCCAGTTCTTAAAACTGTCGGTTTATATTTAGGAAAGGGATTGTGGTTTCAGACTATGCTAAATAAACTTGTAAGGAAATATGATTCCAATCCGATATGGATGGAACATTGAAAATAATGTTGAACTTGTTTAATACTACTACCTAACATAGATGTTTTGGAGACTATCTACTTGGGTAAGGATCTACCTGCATTTAAGAATTTGAGAACGAGGAGTTTGTTTTCTGCATTACTTTGTGCAGTAGTGTTTTCAACCATGACTGGGGCCTTGACATGATAGAATGATGTGAACTCTAACACATGTCTAATGGCATGGTTTCTTGTGGAATAAATACACCTCAATCTTTTGTTGATCTGCGGTATATTTTTCTGCCTGACATCTTGCATTGTAAATTTATGGGTGTATCTTCTATTTTGGATGATCATGTTCTGTTATTGACATCGTTTTGAGAGCTTAGATGGCACACTGCTAATCCTATTTTTTTGCTACTCTTACAGTGTTGATGCAGACAAGACATAAAGAATAGGATATATTGACATTATTATAATCTTGCTTCATTGTGCATTGTGGATTTTTCTGTTTTGCCCTTTGGTATGGAGACTACAGACTCTATTATGTCTGAAGATCGGGTCTCACATACACATCAGTGAGGGGATGTCAGGCATGCTGGCTGGCTGATGTCTGCTTTGTCCAAGTTTCTACCTCCTCCAATCTGTCTGAGCAGCAAAGTTTTTAGAAGGAAAATAAATAAATAAATAAATAAATAATTGGAAGATCTTTATTTCAGGAAACTGGCTAAAACCAGAATGTGATTAGATGGCTCACTGTGCAACCTGTATGCTCTTTATAGGAGGTGGGCATAGCATTCTTTCTAGTTTCCTCAAGACTCCCACAAGCCTGTTACCAGAACAGGATGCTGTAATAACAGCCATGATGTGCTCTTCTTCTAGCATCAGACTTATTCCTGTGTTATAGACAAATGTAGTTGAGGGTTTGACAACTCTTGCAACACAAATTCTGCTGGAGGTAGCTTGGGGGATACTCTGACTGTGAGAATGATCTCTTCTTGGTCTTGTTTCCCTTCCCTTAGCTCCCCATCTGTCTTTTGAGAAGACTAGCAAGTAAGATGTTCCACAGTGTGGCACTGAAATTGGTGTTGTTTGGATGTGGTAACCTGAGTAATTTTTCTCTCAAGTACACATGTGGATCTCAGTGCTGGAAAAGATTGTTTAGGCAGAATAAAACAGCTATGAGATGAGGTGCGAAGAGATTTTGGCACTATTTAGCAAGTAGTTGTTGGGACTTGCAACTAAGTGCATCAAACCACAGTCTGCATAGTTTTAAGGAATAGAACACAGTTGTGATACCATCTCATTTGAGCTGTACTGTTTCTACTTGTGTTTCAATAGTGCAGTTGTTCTGTGAGCTATGCTTCGGAATGGTATAGAGCCATGTGATTGCCCATTGAGTCATCTATGGCAGTGCAAACATTACAGCAGGAGAGTGTGTTCAAAAGCAAATGTTGAAAACTTGCTTTCAGTGGTAAAAGCAGGACTTTGCAATGCTGCAATTTGTTAAAGGCAAGCAGTTGGTGACCTCTTCATTTGTACACTTAAATGCCTGATGCAGTACACTGTGAAAATAAGACGGTACAGACTTCTGCAATGTGAAACTGAGTTTGCGAGGAAAAGCTGTTTTCCATTTTCATCTGAAATATGAACTCTGCTTTACATTCCTGACCCGTAACAGAGCTATTCCAAAAACATGCTTTTTGTCCACTGAAGCAGCATGTGTTGAATTAAAATGGCCCATTCTGCAATGCAGACCTTTCAGTTTTCGACCGGCATGAGCTTCTGCTAGGGGGTGAAAGTTCAGGGGGAGAAGGAAACTTAGCTCAGAAACTATGAACAGAAATATGTTCCTTTCCAACTGTCTGTTCTTCAGAGCATTCTCACTAAAATTAAAGCCAGAAAAAATCTCAAAACATTTTTTCCTTGAGAAGAACTTGATGCTTATTTGAATTTTTAGAATATAGGTCATGAATTAAGAGTCATCTTATGTTTGTGTACAGCTCTATAGTGTTTGATATGATGGTGAAAAGTACACTTTTAGAGCCTGAAAGTGACTGTGTAATTGTATATAATTGCGTATAATATATATAAATAACTTCCTTAGACTCGGCATGCCAACCTAGAGCAAGGGGAACCTTCTGCAATCAGTGCTTTTGCATTGAAAATGCTGAAATTCTTCTCACCTCACAAAATGTGTTTTCTGCAAGTTGTGTGGATGCTGAACTAGTTAAATTGAGCTTCTGGTGTATCTTTTGCCCACTACTTGACTGGCTCTGTTCCAAGCAGAAACTGAGTCATTTGCATAATGGTATGTAAAACTCTTGCTGATGCCTTCTGATTGTAGCTTTCTGTAGCTCAGGGACTGTGTTGCCTAAGCAGTAGCTGCTGTAGCAATTAATGTAAAAAATGTTCTGTACTTCTGAAAATCTCAAGGTGGGGAATTTAATGGGGAAGTCTTACGCAAGTCCGTGATGAGGTCTTGAGCTTTGGGTGATGACTGACTATGGTAGAGTGCTAGAAAACACTACTGGGCTTCCTCAAAGATGACCTTCAGGTTTTTTGTTGTTTTTTTTTGCATAAACGTCCCAATCATGATATATATGTTACAGTAACAATGATGTGTGTTATCAGGGCAGTAGAGGTGCCATGTAACGCATTGTACATTCTCAGGCAGTCTTGTCAAGCAGGAGAGTATTATGTTGTATGAGATACTATTAATAGAGGACACATCTCTGATGAAAGGATCTAGAAGTTCTGTTTGACAACTCCACGTACAGGATTAAAAGAACATGGTGGAGCCATCTGTTTTTCTAGGGTCTGACTTATGCTGAAAATGACTTCTGACAGCAAGAGAATTTGGTGATAAAGATTCCTTTGCTCTAAAAAAATAGAAATGAATTTGCTACTGTCTTGTGTTTTTCGACTAGGTGAGCTGTACTTATGTACTGAACTTAAATTTGGAACAGTGTAATTCGACAAATGCTGAAATAAGAGAAAGTTGTAAAATCAATGGTACTCATAAAAGCCAATAGTGCCTCCCTTGTCCTGACCTGTCTGTAGCTTCCACTGGCCCTCTTTCTCTGGCTTAGGGATCATCTTTGTGATGTGCAAGGATGCGTGTACCTTAATTGCAGGTTAATTTTATCTGCCATCTCCTTGTGGCAATTTCAAAACACATGCATGGAAGTGTGTGCTTTTCTGTTTTAACTGAGTGCTTATAGTTTCCTGTTTTGCACCCTTATCTAAGAAATCTGTTTTAGTAGGGAAGGTTGGACTAGATGGTCTCAAGAGGGTCCCTTCCAACCCCTGTGGTTCTGTGGTTGTGTGATTCTCCTACTTGTTTTCCTAGTTGGTGTTGAGTGAATGTTTTCTAAGGAAAAAAAATATCCTTTTACATTTTCTGAAAACTACTTGTGGTTGACCCAACTGTACAGAATACAGATAAATGCAAACAATATGATTATAATATGATAGTGGGTAATAGGTTTCACTCCATCTTCCCATGTAAACAGTTAAGGAAACTGGTAAGCTTTAGCTATGTGAATCAAATGTATCATATGTATATATTTTTTCCTTCCTTTCAGCTGTTGGTGCAAGAAATGCCCTCTTATGTTGTCTTCAGAAACAAAATAAGTGTTCTTGAATATGATATATCATTGTAGATGTGTTGATTTCCATTTTCATAGCTCTTTTCAATCTTCATGTGACTGTTTATTGCAGGGCTTTACAGTGCATTTCCCACATGCAAATTATTTTAGGCTTGGTTTAGAAGAGAGAATGTCAAGAAGAGTCTGCTGTACTTTTCTTTTAAAAATAAACTTGAGTGTTCATTCCAACTTGTGTCCCTAAACGTCACTTTCTCTCCCTGTCAGAGAGATTGCAAGGATTAAACAAACAAAATAAACAGTATGTTTTCTACAGTTAATGGGGAGGAAGCCTACACTGAATGTTTTCAGTGTCCACTTGTTATCTGTATAATCTAGAAACAAAACAAAACAAAAAAGCTTTTGATTTTAGCAGGTTCTTATTGCACCACAGTTTTAATACTCCCATGTACAGGAGGTTCTGGATGCCATGCTGGGGTACTTTGGTCTTTTTCCTTTGTGTTGTTATTGTCGGCTCAGGCACACAGACACTGTCTGGCTGTATCCAGCAGAGTGATACATTTTGGTTAAATATATCCCAGGAGTTCTGCCAGAACTGTCTGTGAGTGGTCACCAAGGTAACCAGGCTTTTTCCTGGCAGAATAGCTTTGGAGGTGACTGCATTGGTGCAGCGGCAAGAAATGCATAATTTTGTATTTAGATACTAGTAACTAGCTCTCTAACCTATGTGAGGCACTGTCATGTCTCTGAAAAGGTTCAGAGTTTCAGTCCCCAGCTCTAGGGACTGCAAGAGTCCAAGAGTTGAACTGTAATCAGCTTACAGTTTCAGAATAAATCCTTTTATGCTTGTCTCTTGAAGATTTTTTTCCCTCAGCCAACTGGAAAAATAGTGTTGACTTGCTATGGTGAGAGGTGTATATGGAACCAGTGAAATATGTAATGGAACCTAAAGGCTTGCATGCACTCTTTTGTATTTTTCATTTTTTTAATGTGTGTGTGAGCCTAGCTTTATATTTCTTAAAGTCATTTTTGATGCTTTAAAATCATTGAAGTGTTGCCCTACAGCATTTTATTTTTCTAGATCTACAGAGAGGTGTGGATTACTTCATTGCCCTTTTGCTGTGTCTTGCAGTCTTATGCAAACAATGTATGGATCATAAACAATGCAGTATTTTATTTTATTTTATTGACATTACAGTGAAATTCTATTGTTTCTATTTGCAAAATATTACTTCCCTTAAAATAGCATTAGCATGACTGGTTTTAGAGCTTGCAGTAATTCAGAATGTGTATATTGTGTCAGGATGTATGGAGTGTGTTGATAAAGCTCAGTTGAACTGGCTGTCATCCACTTTCCACTTCAGTTTTCCTGTTTGACATAAAATGTTTGGAAAACTTTCTTCATAGGCATAGAAATAATCGAATGACGCACTTTAAAATATAACAAAGCTAAGGAAGTGGCTGGCTACTGATGAGGCCCAATATTCAACTAAAATTTGTAATTTTTTTTTTCAAATAATATAATAGTCTCAAAGATTCTCTTCTTTCAAAAGAATATTTGTTACCTTTGTTTAAAACAAGTATAAAATGGTGGAATTCTCCTTTCCCTCTGTCATTTATGTCTGAAATTGATTATTCATTTTAAATTCCAGTGTAAAAAGTTAGTGCATGAAACTCTCCAATCTCTTTAACTCAGTACAGGGGCTACAGGTAGCAGTGACAGATACAGGTAGTATTGTCCAGCAGTTGTAAAGCCTGGCCCCCACTCTTTGGTATCTTATGCCATTTACAGCGTTTGTACTGAAAGAATGTGGCAGAGGTGGTGGCCTGCCTGTAGTGAGTATAATATCCCTGTTTTACAAAGGGGAATATAATATAACCAGTTCAATGGCTGGGCATGCATTCAGCAAAGCAGCCTGAGGCAGCATGTTGTGTCAGGGACTGAATATAAAGCCCTGGACAATGACAGCACAGGAGTTTAGCTTATAGTGATGTTGTAGAGTGTCTGCCATAATTTTCTTCACTCCTAACACTTTATGGCACATAGTCTCTCAGCTTCATAGGGCAGTTTGGAGATGTTGAAGAGTTTTGTCTTTTTTTTTTTTTTTTCCTCAAGCAGATAGAATGCTTTGTGATGTGATTATGGAAAACTTGATCTTTGTCTTTTTCAAACTTAATGATTCAGTGATTCTGTGATTTGTCTGATTTGTATGATTTCCGGAGCAGCTCTGGTATTATTACTTCTGTATTTTGGTAATAGCAGTATCTTTTGCTTTAATCTTTTCTGGAAAAGTAACAGGAGATCAATTTCACTTTCTCAGCTTAGTCTCTTCCCATTCAAACAGCATACTAGAACAAAATGTTTAGAATTTGAATCCTGGAGGTTGTTGTAGGGCAGTTGCAGAATACTGCATGGAGTTTTCCAAATTCAAGACCATGATTTTCATGTGCAGTTCAGTAAAAGGACAAAACTGAACCAATTTGAAGTAATTTATATCTGGTAATTTACTGCTGTGCAATAAAAGGACAAAATAGGTGAGCTGTAATTGATATTAAAGCTGTTTAAAAAATTCATTTTGCTAACATCCAGGCCAGGTTTTTGAGAGTTTCCATTTCAAGTCCATATTTAGATGCAAAAACAAGATAGCTAACTTTCAAATGGCCACGTGTTCAACAAATATTTCTGTAGCTGGAAGCATTGAAGTCAGTGGCACAAAATATGCTTGATAGCATATGATAGTCCACTAAAGTACTGATCCACATGTCAGTGTCCATTTTATACGTCCTATGTTTTTAATTCATTCCCAGAGTTACAAGCATGGCTGCAGCCTCTCTGTGGTTTGTACCTCAACCCTTGACTCAAGTTACCACTAAAAGCTCTTGCCAGAAGGTTATATGAATGGGTGGCTGGGGTACGTGAATGCCTTGCAATCAAAAGCATTCCAGGCTTCTGTGTGGGTAATTCTCTGTGGTTAAGGCATCATGGCTAAATTTGGTGTCTTTTAATCACTTTTTTCTAGAATTTTCTTATAAGCGTTGGGTTGATGTTACAATGTTGGCCTGCTGAATTCAAGGTTAAAGTTTTCTTCTCTTCATCAATTCTGGATTCTTGAAGTGACTAAGAGATTGCTACACTATGCAAGTTGGTTGAGTACAGAAGTTTCTTACCTAAGTATGTTGATGAGGTAAAGCACAGAAAAGGGTAGGTTTTGCATTATTTTTATTTTCTGCCTTTCTACACATTTCTGAAGAAGAAAATCAATGTCATCATGAGTAATTAGCTGCTTCTCTAAGTGTTTCTAGCATGACTTCATTTTGATGCCCGTCAGTTTCTAGGGAGGCCAATATGCCTGCTGTTGCAGAGCAGGAGAGCAAGTAGGAGATGTGCTGCTCCTAACGTAAATCTGTTCAACCCTGTCGCTTTTAGCAACACAAAAATTACTGGTTCAGATTGAGGATCCTGCTAGCTTAATATCTGTAATTAATCTTTCAGCCTAATGCACAATGAGTTTCTTGTCAAACTCACTCAAAGTCTTGCAACTGCAACATCCTTTGAAAGGTGTTCCACAAGTCTACCACTGTCTTTCCTATTTCGTTTTGATCTGATCCCACTTTTATTTGCTGGTGCTTCACTGTGCCAAGAAACAGTTGATCTCCATGGACCTTCTCCATGTTACTGATAATACTGTTGACTTCATTTCTTCCTTGCCTGTCTTTGACACTAAAGCATCGTAACCAGTTTGTTCTATATAATATTATATAGAATCTATATAATAGATTCTGTTTTGGATCATCTTTGTACTTTTGACCCTCTTCCAGCTCTACTGTCATTTTAGAGATGAATGGCACCAGTACTGCATGCAAAATACAGTAGGTGTACAGTGATTGTTCCTAACACATACTGACTAGATAAAGATGGTGCTGATTCAGGAAACTTTGATGCTTTTCCTGCCTCACTTGTGTACTCATGGGCTTATTGGTTTCTGCTTTTTCTCTGAACTTTTAAGCTGGAATGGTTAAGTGTGCATTCCCTCATGGAGAAGAAGGATAGCTGCTATAGTGACTGCCAGGACTGTGCCTCTGTTGGGGAGCAAGATACAAGTGAGCATTACAGGCTGACTTAAGATATCTGTGCAGACTATTTTTATGTGGAGAGCTAAATATAATGAGGACCAGAGTTATAAAAGTCTACCAAATAGTCACTGCTGATTCCAAATGATTAAAGCACTTGAAGAAATTTGATATTGATAACTTTTATTCTGTATATTTTGATATTTAATAATTTGAGAAGTATTTTTCTTGTCAGAGCTGATGACTCTGATGCATTTCCTAGCAATTCTTTTCATTCAGCCTTTACACTGCCACTCAGTTTATGTCTGTTCTTAAATTATGTTTATTCTTTCCCTTTCCAGTAAACTTATTTTGAAAATAGTCCTTTGAACTCTTTTATCTGAAATTTTCATGTTCATTGAGGACGAAGTGATAACCAACCAAAGATTATTTTTGAAACTTACAAAGAGAACCTTTTTAAAAGATGCATTCTTGTGGAAATGTGTAACAAGTAAGTAGTTTGTTATAGATATTTAGCTAAACCATGGTTCTAGCAGTAATTAACGATTGATGCACAAATTCAGACTTGAAGAGCAATGCCTATTTCTTTTCCAAGACTGGAGAATATTTACGTTGGAGACTTCTAAAAAAAACCTTTTAGAAGTAGCTTGCCAGATGGATCCAGAGAATGCTTATGCATGTCACATATGTCTAACGCTTTTCCTTCTCCTGGGACCAAACTAGATTACATCATATTTTATGGTTATAGGACAGAATTTTAGTGGAACTTAGCCATATGGTTGAGTCATCTGTTCTCTTCAGTTTTAGAAGGATTATACTAGCGTCTTCAAAAGGCTGTTAAATTTATTGGCCTCTTTTAACCCATAAAATTTGGAAACCTTCTGCTGTTTCTGGCAATGAAAACCACCCCATTTTCAGTTTATTTATACAATTTGCAATTACTAATTGAATACATTAAAGTTGCTGTTATGGGGTACAAAAAAGATGCTCATATCATAGGTTAATCTGGCTTTTAATATCTCGTGAGATAGAAGGGAATCCCAAATGTGTATAATGCAGATTCTTAAAAAATATACTCTGCATTTTTGTCATGGCCCACAAAACTCTTAGGATGCATCTCTTCTTCCTTGCAGTCTTAAAACCTATTGAAAGTCCTTGATCTCTTTTTCTCTCTCTTCGCCTTGTCACCTTGAAATGCATGAATTTAACTCTCTAGTGACCACTTGCTACTGGGAGTAGTCTGAATTTAGCAGTTGTTCATTCATGGTTGTTGTATTAGATGCTCTCTGCAGAATCCAGCATAACCTTGGTGTGTAGTCTCATTTTTTGAAAAGTATGTAGGGTAAACAGGATGTAACAGGGAGTGTGAGTATTTAGGAGTATTTGCCAGACCACTCTTAAGCATCAAAGCGGAACAGTGGCTTTAAGGAACAGTTTAATAAGACACGCGTTTTACTGTACTTTTTTTTCCTTGTTTCACTACCTCTGTGGGATGTGATGAAGAGGTTCCAGCTGTAACAGGGATGTTTTCGATAATGGGTAAGGGGCTTATAGCACAACAGGCCCACTTACTCTACGTGGGATTGCATGCTCTGTCTTCACAGAAATGCTACACATTGTGCTGCCTTTCAGGATTTTGTACATTTAGCATTTTTTCATTGTAGATTTTTAATTCACAGTGACTTTGTACTAGAAAGATGAAAGTACTAGTAAACTACTCTAGGTAGTTTAGCTGAACTCTCTTAATACAGAAGCTGTGCATGGTGCTTGTGAAGAAATCAGAGTTTAAGACAGGCAGCTCTGGGAGAAATCCTTAATGTAGCAACAGCAGTATTCCTCACTCCATCAAGACTGCATGCTGAAACCATTGCCAGCCCTAATTTCTGCTACGAGTAAATTGATTGTGGCATGCAAATATAATTCAGTTTAGTAATAATTAATAGGAGCTGAGTGAATGTTTTTCAACAACAACAACAAAAAGCACAGAATTGCTCACATTTGTGTGAATAATCCTAGAGTGTCTGGTGAGATGGAAGTTATCCAAATGAGCAAGAGCATGGCAGTGATAGTGCTCAAGTAAACTGCACCTAGATAAGAATATTTAGATGAGGGTTGAGGGTTCTTTAAGTGTAGACTAGTCCATTAATACTGAGCTGGGATAGTTGTGACAGGCAGCAGATGGCTTGATCACTGCTGGAACAGACAAGAATTAAATTCCCCAGTAGCCTGGGGCAAATAGTTGAGTTACCATGGGCTGCCTAAAGGATGGTTTGCTAGTTGCAGCCCTTAAGGGGTGAAGGATGAGGTCACCTCTGCCTGGCGAACAGAAAATCTGCCTGAGGGACATGACATGTGTCACCTTACTGACTCCTGTAGAAAAAGAAGGAGCTCAATCAGCAGATTAGCTGTTCCTTCTTTATGGAAGAAATGGACCTGGGAGGTGTTGGTTTACTCTCAGCTAAACATGGTCTAGAAGTGTGCCCGGGTGGCTAAAAAGGCCAATGGCATCCTGGTTTGTATCAGAAATAGTATTGCCAGCAGCAGCAGGCAACAGGAAGTGATCATCCCTCTTTACTCAGCTCTGGTGAGGCCACATCCCGAGTACTGTGTTCATTTTGGGGCCCTGCACTATAGGAAAGACATCAAGGCCCTGGAGCATGTCCAAAGAAGAGCAATGGAGCTGTGAGGGGTCTGGAACACAAGGCTTAAAAGGAGCTGCGGAGGGAACTGGAATTGTTTAGTCTGGAGAAAAGGAGGTTCAGGGGAGATCTTACAGCTGTCTCGAGCTATCTGAAAGGAGGCTGTGTCTAGGTGAAGACTGGCCTCTTCTCCCATGTAAGTAGTGATAGGACTAGAGTGAATGGCTTCAAGTTGTGCCAGGGTAGGTTCAGGTTGGTTCAGTATTAGGAAAAACTTATTCCCCAACAGAGTGGTCAGGCACTAAAACAGGCTACCCAGGGAGATATTGAAGAAACATATAGATGTTGCACTAGGGGATGTTGTTTAGTGGGTAAATATTGGTGGTAGGTGGATGGTTGAACTGGATGATCTTGGAGATCTTTTCCAACCTTGACAGCTCTGATTTTTTGAGGCTTGAGGGATGGAGACAGTGTGAGTGTCTGCCTGTTCATTCATTCCTTTTACATAAGGTGCCTGCCACTCCTAAGGAGTTGATGTTGTGCATACAGAAAATCTGATGTAGAAAACCTTGTTTGATTATCGGTACATGTGATGTGGAGAATAAACAGCATGGTGGTGTGAAATCTTTCTTGCTCTTCTTCTCTGCATCTGAAGTCGAATTTCATGCAAAACAAAGCTTTCCTTCCAAATATTTGAGTCCTACTGATAGTGTATCTTAGGTGTAGCTGCTTTGTGGCTCTTAGATGATCCTTCTGTGCACCCATGCAAGTTAAAGCAGATAAGCTTGGCTTGCTATTTTAATATTGGATTTTTGAGACCCAACAAATACAAGATCTAGAGGTCAGTCCATGAGGCAAATATCTGTCAGTACTCTGTTGAGGATCAGATAGTGAAACATTTTTGCTTTCTTTTGTAGTTGTGAAGTACTTTTAGAGGCTGAGCTGAGCCCTTAAAAGACTCCAAACAAAATAATTTCTTGGCATAGGGATTTGTCTCTATGTATGCACTGTGTTTAGCTTGGCAGTATCAGGGGTTTCAGCATAGGAGGCTATAACCCAATACAGTGGGTAAGTCATTACAAGAAGGATAAATTCAACTGTAAGTAAACTGTTTATCTACTCTGAATAGTTTTGAGATTTTTAATACAGGTTTTGTTAGGAATTATGAAATTTTATTGCTTCTTACAATCGGAGCCTAGTAAGTACAAAAAGAGTGTGAATTGGTTTGAAAAGAAGCTATCTAAGATATTTTCTGACGCTTATGAAGAATATTAAGATGGTGGAGTTTTGTCAAGTAATCTGCTCAAGTTTTATTAGCAGAAATACAGAACAAAGGAAAATGGCAATAGCCTTCATTGTGAGCTGTTGCTGCAAGGTAGGGATTTGTTAGATTAAAAACAAGGAGCTCTAGGGACTTGTATGTTACAGCAGTAGTAAAATTAATCAGTTTATGTGATTCATGACTTGGAGCAATTCTGCTTGATCTATAATCATAGAATGGCCTGGAGTGAAAAGGACCTCAAAGATCATCTTGTTTCAACCCTTCTGCCATGGGCAGGGTTGCCAACCACTAGACTGGGCTGCCGAGAGACACATCCAGACATTGGAGATGTTTATTTTTCTTGTCTTCAGACTTCATAGTTAGCCTTTGTCTCTTTGTTCTGCTTTACCGAATAATGGGGAGGAAAAAAGGGCAATAGCTCTAAAACTAATGAAGATCACCTTTATGCAGATGTAGCAAAATGAGCAGTGGTTGGAAAGGTTTGGAAGTAGGCAGGAGAAAACATGGAGTCATTTGTCAACAAACTGCTAGTCCTAGGAAGCGATGTGATGTTGTAACTGATCATGTTCCAGCAAGGATGGATGTCCTTTGGCTTGTCTGGAAGCAAGAATATCCATCAAGCCACCTGTTGTCTCTGACTAAATTCACTTGTCAGCCAAAACAGGAAGGTGTTGCTGAAGATCTGAGTAGATACAGTGAGCTTAGGTGCTTATACCAGAAAATAACTAGTGCTGAGTTTTGAAAACAGTCCACTAAGGAAGTGGTATGTGTACTGCATTGTATGTTGAAAGCTCACTGACTGTAGTTGAGACAGTGATAAGAACACAGAGTTTAGAATTATGTTTTGGTCATTAGGCGCTCTCTGATCCTCAGAGACTATTGTATCTAACACAGTATAGCAGAATGAAAGATAATCAACACAATAGCTGAATAAACAAGCTTTGCTTGCAGATAGTTAGCGGTGTCCCTGTATCCTTCAGACTGTTTATCGCTGAAAAATACTTAACAGATAAAAAGTGAGATTAGATTGTTTAACCAATTTCAAATCTCACAATTTCTTTATCCTAGCGGAACACAAAGCTGTTGTATAACAGAAATCCTGAGGACTTGAAAGATTAAATGTCCTTTTTTTGAGTTGAGCTTTGACCTCGATACTAGGTAAAAAATCTGTTAATTCAGTAGTTCTTCAGTCTTATAGCTTTATTAGAAAGCATCTATCTTCAGGCCTGTTATGCAGAAGATCAGTTATTTATAATAATAATAATAAATAAATTACCAAATAAGTATTGTAACTAAGTGTAAGGAAAACCTGAGGAATCTCTGTGGTCTTTGGCTAACAAGGAGGTAAGGTTTTTTTGTGTAGGTGTTTGTTTTTTTAAGTCTATGTTCTGTTACCCCGTGGATTTTATTGTTTTATTTTTGATGGGCTGTCGTGTTCAGCAGTAAACAGTAGTCTGTTAGTTTCATTTTGGGTTCAGTAACATTTACATAATAATTTCAAGATGAGAAGAACTGTCATCTGAGATCGCTGTAGCTCAAATCCTTAAAACTGTGACTGAAGGCAGATAATGGGAGATGATCACTTCAGAGAGGAGGTTTTACTTTTACCTTGACTGCAGTGACCATGAAATGATAAAGTTCAAGATCCTTAGGGCATCAAAGAAGGTTTACTGCAAACTCACTACCCTGGGCTTCAAAAGAGAAGACTTTGACCTCTTCAGGGATCTGCTTGGCAGGCTGTTGTGGGAGAAAACCCTGTAGGGAAGAGGAGCACAAGAAAGCTGGTCAGTATTCAAGAATCATCTCCTCTGTGCGCAGGAGCAATGCATCTCAGGAAGAAAAGAAGAAGGGGAAGAATGCCAGGAGGCCTCCATGGATCAACAAGGAGCTTCTGGACTTCTCTGAATGCAAAAACGAAGGCTATAGGGAGCAAAAGCAAGAATGAGTTAGCTGAGAGGAATGTGAAGAGGCTATTAAAACAACCAGAGATTAGGTTAGGAAGGCTGAAGCCCAGGTAGAATTAAATATAGCCAGGATCATAAAGGGGAACTTGAAGAATTTCTACAGCTACATCAATGATAAAAGGAAGGCTAGGGAAGATGTTGACCCTCTCTGGAGGGAACTGGAGAGCTGATCATGAAAGATGTGGAGAAGGCTGAGGTGCTCAATGACTAATTTGCCTCAGTCTTCTCCATCAGGCATTCCAGCCACAGAGCCCAAGCTGCAGAAAGCAAAGGTAAGAACTTGGAGAAGAAATATCCAGCCACTATAAGCTAAGATTAGGTTCAAGACCATCTAAAGAACCTGAAGATGCAGAGGTCCATGGGATCTGGTGAGATTCATCCATGGGTCCTGAGGGAACTGGTGGATGAGGCTGCCAAGCCGCTATCCATCGTATTTGAAAGGTTGTGGCAGTTGGGTCAAGTTCCCACTGACTGGAAAAGGGGAAACATCATCCCAATTTTCAAGAAGGGAAAAAAAGATGATCTAGGGAACTGCAGACCAGTCACTCTCACCTCTGTGCTGAACAAGATTGTGGATTAGATCTAAGGTACATGGAAAATAAAGTCTATGTGATTGGGGTTAACCAGCATGGCTCCACCAAGGGTGAATCATACTTGACAAACTTGGTGGACTTTGACGATGGAGTTGCATCAGATAGTAGATCAGTAGATAAAGGAAGAGCAACTGACATCATATACCTAGACCTGTAGCATTTGAGACTGTCCTACGTGACATCCTTGTCACCAAACTGGAGAAAAAGTACAGTTGATGGATGGACCACTCGCTGGATGAGGAATTGGCTGGATGGTTGCACTCAAAGAATTGCAGTCCATGGCTCAGTGTCCTGATGGGAACTGATGACAAGTGGTGCACCTCAGGGACTGGTACTGGGACCAGTATTATTTAACATATTTCTTGATGACATAGACAGTGGGATCATGTGCACTAGATAAGAGCTGCATTTGAGAGTTGTTATGTTCCAGCCTGCTTAGAACCCTGTGGTGTGTTGCTAAGTGCACTAAATTTGGGCTAGCCATTTTCTTTGATCTGGCTGAACTGTATCAGTGCATTGGCTTCCTTGCCAATGCAAGTTTCTAGTCTCAGCCTCTTTCTTATTCTTACACAAATTAAATCTCACACTTAAGACATGAAGAGGGCACCCATCTCTGCTTTATTAATTGTGCAGATTGCCACCAATGACATTATGGCTATCCTGTATATGAAGTCTAACTGAAATTTGTCGAAAAGTAACAAGAAAATAATAAAGCTAAATAGCTAAGCAGCAATCTCTTACAAGCATCTCTTTCCATTTTCATTGTTTTCTTGAGTATTCTTGTAACACAGCACACAAACTGCCACAAATTCCAGTCATGAATTAAGCAAAAACCACGCTAACTTTTCTCAACATCTCTTGAATTATTTTTTCTCTTCTACAAGGTTGCAGTTTCAGAAGGCCTGTTCTCTGCTGGTGAAAGACTCTTTCATGTCACAGCATGTAGTCACCTTTTGCTGGGAGACTTTCAGGCAGACTTACTGGCTGATAAAAGTGCTCTGCTGAGTGACTTGTTCAGTTGTATTACTCTGGGAGTGAACATGAAAAAACAGTTTTCTTCAGCAAAGATCACTTGTTTATCAACAGAAGCTACCCAATGAACGGGTAATCATCAAGGTTTATAGACAGTCTACCATTAGTCCTGTGTTAACATTGGTGATTCACTCACATAACTGTTTCATCCCTATGATGGTTTTTCTCTACTGTTCAAATGGATTGTGCTCTGACATAAGTATGGTCCCTAGTATCAAACAGACCTTATTCACTTTGCATATCATTATTCCAACTAGGCAGTGTAGCAAAAGGAGCAAGAGAAAATTGGGTAACACTTCTTGTAGCAAGTTTACAAGTCACTTACTTTACTTGTACTGTTTCCAGTTTTAAAGAAATGCTTGTATAAGTTCTGTGAACTGCAAATGTTTCTTTTGCTCATATAAATATAATTGATGTTACTAGCCATCAGTCTTCTCAAGCAGGGAACATGATTGGCCAAGTGAAGCCAGAAAAGACCTTCTGGTATAGCAGTTATGAGTATAGAGATAATATCACTATGAGTTACCTTTGTCACACTTTGCTTTTTCGCTAACTCTAATTGAGTTCAAGACATTATCTGTGGTAAAGTTCATGAACACAGCAGCATCTTTTGGCATAGTGTACAGGGCACTGCCTCTGGGGTATAGTGCAGTAAAGGTCAGCTTGCAGTGGTGTTGGTGATTAGTGAAGCACCTGGGCAGATTTTGAAAGGTATGTAGGAATGAGCTGGTTCCCCAGCAACTGAAAGGGTTCTTGGAGGTAGCATCTAGAGTCTACTAAGCTCTTAAAGTCCTGGGAGCTGCTGCCTTAGGTTTAGACAAGCTGTTGTTAAGATTAGTTTAGAAAATCTTGCTTTTCTATGAGAGAGATTTTCGCTCTCTCCATACATGTTTGTTTCTGGCCAATTCAGTTTTGAGGATGGAGGGGAGGGGCATGTTTAGACTACTTATCTACTTATCACTGAGTCCTGGGTTAAATGTTTTCAGGTAAGGCATTCTTTTAAGAAAAACCATCGTCTGTTGTTTTATCTTGCAGAGATGTTTTGTCTAGTGACTGCATTCCCTACAATAGCATTGTTCTTAGGACCTCTTGGGAAATCCAGCACATGCGGACTTTTGTGGATGACCTTGTGATGCAGTGGTGTTCAGGGTCTTTGCCATGCAATTGTGACGCCAGTTTTTAAGTATTCCTTTCCTTTTCAGACAGCAAGTTGCTGAGTTTGAAGTTATCAGGAATTTCAGTTTGCTACTCAGCTTCCCTGCAGTTCTGATTTCAGTGGAGATAACATAACTCTGTCTCCAATAGGTTTGTAACAATGCAAGGTCACTTAAATCATCTCCTGTAGGCTGCATGCCAAAGATAAAGAAACACAGTTGTTGTCCAATTAATGTTTGCTCAGGTCTTTGCACATGGGAAACACTGTGTACAAGTACTAAGTAGAACTGTCGCCTCTTGTTATATGTTGTCATTTCTTGCATGGTGTTTTCTGGTAATCTGAGAGATAACTGGGGTTTAATATTGTGATGTGATCATGAAAAAAAAAAAAAAAGATGTATAAAAAAAATAAGAAAGTATCTTAAGCATTTTTTAAATTGTTGAGCTTATCTGGAAGTGAAAATGTTCATTTCATCCAAGAAACAAAAACAATGCTTAAAATATTTAATGCAAGATTTAACTACAGAAAGTAGGTTTTGATATGGAGATTTATGTTTGGACTCAAAACAACTTATGATCTGTGTGTGATCACAATGGCAAAGGATTTTTAACATGCATTTCCAGCACCACACAGTAACTGTTTGAATTATATGACTGCAAGATATTTATAATCTCTAGGTTTGCAGAGGAAATAACTTCTCTGCCTGTAGCTGATGGAGCTGCAGCTGGGACAGTTACACCTCCTCTGAAGATTATCAATGAAGGCTCTGCATTCACTTTGCTTTTGGCTCTGGTATCCGCCCCCTTTTTAATGACCAGTCAGTCAGTCTTCTTCTTCCTCACTCCCTGGCCCTCAGTCTGACAGTGCCTTGTGAAGGAGTGGCTTCCCCTCCTGAACCCAGCTAGCTCTGTCCTGCAAACTTCTTTCTCAGGTTCTCAGATGTTTAAACATGGAAAACCCTTATCTCTTAACAGAGAGATCCTTCTGGCCAAGGCCGTATGGCACACATTCCCATCCAAAAATTGAAAGCAAAGACTAAAGGCTATCCTTGACAAGGTTGTTCTGTAAGTTGGATGGTCTAGTCCAGTTCTGTTAAAGCCATACAATTTTTGAATTTTGGCTTACTGTCTTTTCAGCTGCCTCTGTCTTGCATTTAGTTCCCTTCTGTTAGCATTACAGTCAGGGCTATTGGAGGAGGGTGGGTTATCTGCTCCCCTATATAAATGCACTCTTGATAGTAGGAAGAGATTGCTTATTTGTTCGCATGACAGAAAATTTCCTTTTATCCAAAGGCATGCACTTCTTGAGCATGGATCACTATTCATTTCTCCTCATATCACAGAATCACAGAATTGTAGGGGTTGAAAGGGACTTCCAGAGATCATCGAGTCCAACCCCCTGCCAAAGCAGCTCCCTAGCCCAGGTTGCACAGGTAGGCGTCCAGGCGGGTCTGGAACGTCTCCAGAGAAGGAGACTCCACCACCTCTCTGTGCAGCCTGTGCCAGTGCACTATCACCCTCACTGTGAAGAAGTTTCCATGCACATATGTGTGGAACTTCTTATGCATCAGTTTGTGGCCATTTCCCCTTGTGCTATCACCACACACAGCTGAGAAGAGTCCAATGAGTCTAATCGTGACCAAAATATAACAGCACACTGATGTTTTAAAAAAATGAAGAGGAGAGGGAGCAGCTGGAAATGTGCAATGTAAGATACTAGTTCTGCTATATGAAGCTGAAATATAGCTAATGAGAGATGTTTTATGTGTTTTTTCAAACTATTGTTACTGCAGAATGTTAACTGTTCGGGGGACTTTGTCTTGATGAGGGAGGGGTAAGGAAACCCCACATATACAATATTTTCCATGGGGATTCTGCCAACTTAGTTATATAGAAATGTTTGCCTTTAATACCAGGCTGCTCCTTTTTCTTTTTTTTTTTTGTTATCCGCATATAATACAATGTGCCATACTGTCCATATTGCTAAACTGATTAACTTGCAACACTCTTCAAAAAAAGAAAAAAAAAAAACGAAAGCAACAACAACAACAAAATTCCTTTGGCTTTATTGCTGACAAAAAATATCTATGTAACTGTTTAAGTCTCACGTTTTTGTTGCTTTAACACTATGAAGAGATTTTCAGAAGACATACTGCTGTTCTATGTTAACGTTTAGCTTGTGCCCTACATGAGTTTGCTCACTTCAACATATTTATGAATGACCTGGATGGTGGAATCAAGTGCACACTCAACGAGCTTGGAGATGACACTAGGCTTGCAGGTAACACTAAGCTGGGTGTTGCAGTTGATACAGCAAAGAAAGGCATGTCATGCAGCGGGACCTGGACAGGCTCAAAAAGTGGGTTTATGAGCACTGAATGAGGTTTAACAGTCAAGTGCAAGGTGTTGCACTTGGGTTGGGGCAATCCCAGATATGTGCACAGTCTGGGAGGTGAGCTCATTGAGAGCAGCCCTGCAAAGAAGGATTTGAGGGTGTTGGTTGATGAAAGACTTAACACGAGCCAGCAATGTGTGCTTGCAGTCCAGCAAGCCAACTGTATTCTGGGTTGCATCATGATTAAGTGTGACCAGCAGGTCAAGGGAGGTGATTCTGCCCCTCTACACTGCTCTCATGAGACCCACCTGGAGTACTGCATCCAGTTCTAGTGCCCCAACACAAGAAGGATGTAGAGTTGTTGGAGCAGGTCAGGGACAGGCTGAGAGAACTGGAGCACTTCAGCCTGGAGAAGAGTCTGAGGAGACTCTAAGGTGGTCTTCCAGAACCTGAAGGGGGCCTACAGGAAAACTTTTTAGAAGGGCATGTAGCAACAGGATGAGGAGAAATGGCATTAAACTGGAAGAGGATAGATTTAGACTAGACACTAAGAAGAACTGTGAGGGTGGTGAGACACTGGAACAGGATGTCCAGAGGTTGTGGATATCCCCTCCCTTGGAGCATTTATGGCCAGACTGGATGGGGCTTTGAGCAGCCTGGTCTAGTGGGAGGTGTCCCTGCCTATAGCAGGGGGTTGGAACTACATGGTCTTAATAGTAGTCACTTCCAACCTAAAGCATTCTATGTAAGATACCTCTTAGGTCTTTTGTGGATGCTTCATGGTAACTGTGACTTGTGGGATCAAAACCAGGCTAATATTGCAAGAGACCCCAAAAATGTTGCAAATGCAACAGTCACTGCCTCTGTTCAGGGATCTATATTTTCTGATCTGCTCTGTGCACCAGTGGCTGTGCAGTTTTTGATTACATGAACTGCTGTGAAAGCTTCACTGACTTAAATTTCTCTGAGTTGCTTCCAGCTATGGGTGCAGTGTCTTTCTGTATAGTTACTTCCAGATTTTTTTTTTTTTCCTGAAGAAGATGGATAGCAGAACTAGAATTTCCTATAGAGTGGGTATTTTTGAGAGTCTGTTATATGCCATTTTATTTATTAGCTATCTCTTTAACTTCTGGAATGCATTTTGCAAGGCTGCTGTGGACTGCAGTGGAGAAATAAAACCAGTTCAGTCATATTAGAGATAGTTAAGCAACAGTTGATACCTGCATAGCTTTTGTTTCTTTTTTTTTTTCCCCCCATTTGGACAATTGTCTCTGCCACTTCCATTTTGCAAATAAATAAGGTCTCTAAATAGATCTATATGACTTGCATTATAGTTAAATGTGTATAATTCTGAAATAGCTTGAATAGAAACTGAGTCTTTCATCTTTTAAGAATCTTACACAGAAATAGCTATTTTAATTTTTTAAATGAGCCTAACTGTTACACAGCAACAAAGGGAAGCTGTTTTTTTGTCTTACAGAAGCAAAACAGAAAGAGCTGATATGATAGCATTAAAGATGTTATAGGATCACTAAGTAAATCTAAAAACATGCAATTGAAAAATGTACAGTTGGATTAAGTATTTGATAGTTTGTAAGACTGGTTATTTTTTTCAGCAGTTCTGAGTCATGGTGTTTAGAAGAAGTACTAATCAGGCACAGAATTAGCACCTTAAAAACAAAGGTCTAAAGTCACAGATTTTCCTGTTTTAGACTCTAGTCTCTGTGGCTTTCCTGTGAGTAGGAAAAAGAATTACTAGAGTTGCGTAAAAAATAAGGAAATGTACACTGGTGTCTGCTCTTTGATGCTGAGATGGAGCTGGTAGACCTGAGTGTTCTTCAGGGCCTTCTTGAGAAACTGCCTGGCCTAATGTCATGTCTGTGTTTAATTCATAGATATAAGGGATTGTGACTAATGGTAGCTGAGTTAGGGTTGTCATGTTACCTGCCATCTCCTTTTTGAAAGGGGTGGAGGGGTGGAGCGGGAAGGTGTGGGATTCAGGTGCTATTAATGCTTTGCAGTCATCAGGCAATTCATTAAGTATCTTAGATTTAAGTATCTTATATGACTGCACAATAAAATACCCACAAAATCGGGGATGAATTCCAAAACAAAAGGCACAGTATGTTGTCAAATAAACAAATAGAAATAAACAAATAAAAGCATTTTATTTACAAAGATGATATTTTTTCTTTAATGTCTGTTTTAGATAGTAGGCTCTCTTTCAAGGGCAAAAATTCCCAGCTAAAGAATATGCGCTGAGTTTCATTTTAGATGGAGCCTACTGCTTGAAAGGGCATTCATTGCCATGAAGTCTATGTATTGCAAGGGGAAACATTATTATTTTATTTTATTTTTTACAGATGTAACTAATGCTCTGCAATCGACAGATAGCTATTCCAGTGATGTAAGAATAAAGAATATAACCTGCTTGATGCAGTTACTCACCGGTCGTAACAGTGCCATAAGCCTGCAATTGTTCTTGGTGTTCTGTGTGCCATGTCCTCTGACAGAACAACAATTCATATTTGTGGTTCCAGGAATATATTATTCCAAGTCCTATCTACTTTCTTGCCTGGACTGTACTCTCACGTTAATGTTGTGTTGATGTTTTTTTCAGTTTGTTTTCTTTTCTTTTTTTAATTTATTCATTCATTTGGTTTTTAAATAGCTGGTAGGTGGAACATTTTTCTTCCCTTCTACTTTTGAGACCATGCAGAGCCTGCAGAGCTGGTTTGTACCAATGTGCAGCTCATACATTTTTTTCTCACAAGCCCAGACGGCAGCATACTGAACAGTTTGTTCAGCTAGTGTAAAAAAAAAAATCTCTACGAAGTGCTGGATGCTCTTTAAGCTGAATGGTTCTGAAGGAGCATATTAATATGATTTCAATCTTCACCAGAGTTGTTTGTGCAGAAATCCAGTGCTGATGAATAGATAGTAGTGCTGGACATGAGCTGACTGATGCTGAAGTGAAAGCCGTAATCTGTTGAAGATGCTTTACTGAGTAGCAGGATGTAGCACTAAGCCAGAAGCAGCTTTTAATCACATGTGAATCAGATGTTCTTCCTGAAGGCTGTACCTTGTTGTTAGTCCAGTCTAGAAAGCATAGCTGGAACTTTTCCAGAGCTTTGTTTTTTTTTGCAGTGACTACATGGAATATAAAAGGCTACTTCATTTTCTTAGTAACTTCCAAGATTCTGGTTACAGACCTGGTAGAAGAAATATGCCGTGTCCCAAAAGTTTGGAATTGTAGGGGCATCATCATAATAGGAAGCTGTGTCCTTTCATGGATACAGGTGGTGAGAATCTCCTAAGAGATATTAGTGAGCTGT
Source organism: Odontophorus gujanensis (assembly GCA_013399175.1). NCBI lineage: Eukaryota > Metazoa > Chordata > Aves > Galliformes > Odontophoridae > Odontophorus > Odontophorus gujanensis. The sequence continues at coordinate 73,806 of VXAB01001682.1, forward strand.
TTGGAAAGGTTTAAACATAAAGTGATTGTCTTTTGCTAGTACTATGGATCTACTCTCCACTTTAGCTTAAGTCCTTAGTTTTAAAGGCAAACATGGGGGTTAAAAGCTCAGTAGAAGTAGTTACAGCCAGCAAAGGTAAGTTTCTCGACCTGTTATGCTTCACGAAGTGTGACAAGGGTTTCCTGAAATACAGAAAGTTTTGGTTGGCCTGTGTTTGTAATGTGGGATGTGAATCAACTGAGACAGCTCATTGGTTATCCATCTGATGTGCAATTAAGATCTCATGGGGCAAATACAACTCCAAAATGGAAAGGAGGACTAGACAAATGAGGAACTCTTTTAAATAGAGTAAGAACAAATGGACTTACATCTGCACTACTTTTCTACAGTTTCTGTGTTAGAAGTCATCTTTGGTGATCACTTATGTCCTAGCTTGAGCCACTGACTACTTGGGAGCTTGTGCTACACAGGTTTCAACTTCATTCAGTGCAGCTTTATTTGCACCTTTTTTGGGCTTTTGACTCAGTTTTCGAAGGTGATAAATGTGTACAAGATTATTCTAGGAAGCTTGTGCACAGGACCAGTATTAATAATGTTTCTTTCTCCTTTTACTGCAGACAAATGAATGGAATAAGAATGATGATCGGCTACTGCAGGCAGTGGAGAATGGTGATCCTGAAAAAGTTGCTTCATTGCTGGGTAAAAAGGGAGCCAGTGCCACCAAACAAGATAGCGAGGGCAAAACTGCGTAAGTCTAACTTAAATTTGTGATTTAAACATGACAGTGGGGAAAAGCAGCCTTGGATGTGTATGCCACTTCTAAGAATTAAGAACCAGAAACCATCCTGAAAACAAAGGTACCATTTCTTAATCAGAAACTGTTCAACTAAATTGAAGTTAATCTGCTGGACAGATTGATCCCAATTTAGTACAGAGTATTTTGAGACTTGGGAATTTCATGACACATTCCAAAAGGCATTAATCTTCGGGTCTATTTTTTCCCATGAGCATTAGCTTAATGACATAGAACTGAAGATAATTTTTCTGTCTAATGGTTTATTTTGAATTAAAGTTTTTGTGATGGGCTTTTAAAATCTTGCAGATATTAATGACTTGTGCAACTGTTCCTTGTTTTGATTGAAATTTGGCAATGAAAGTTTTGTGTGAATGAGTTCTCTTACACAGTCTCTGTATATTTTTCATTGAGACTCAGTGTAGTATTTTCTTCTATTCTTCCTCTTGTTCTCCGATGAGCAGTCTTAACTGTGGAAGACAGATTTCAGTAAGGAATTTACAACATGGGATTGCTATCTTTAAGCTTTCTTAAGGGACTGGGACATGATTAAATGAAAAAGTGTAAAAGAGGTATCCCATGAGTGTCATGGTTTTATGATTTTTGTTATTGGTATTCCATATCATAATATCATGTAGTTCATTAAGAGTTAAAGAGTTAATGCTCCAGCTCCATGGATCATCAATAGTTATGGATATGCCTGTCTCAGAAGAGAAGAAGTTCCCCAGAGGACTTTGTGTTGCTTTGTATTTTTACATATTTCCTTTCAGAGGGAAGGATAAAAACTGTCTGTGGTCACGGGACACTCTCTTTCCTTTGGGATCGACTCAGCAGTGGGTGCTCGCTGCTCTCTTGCCTTCAGCGTTAGCGTAAGGCCTTCGGTTTATCGGACACTCTCTCTTGCACATCTTATTTGATTTATTAGCTTCAATTCCAATTATATTGTATTATATTGTGTTATTTTGCATTCTGATACTCATTTAGTAAATTAGCTTTCCCCCTCAGATTGTTGCCACTATTTTGTTTTCAGGCCCATCTCCCTTTTCCCGTTTTCCCTTTTCCCCCTTCCCCATTCCCAGGGCATGGGTTCGTGAGTCCTGTGCCCCAGTCATCATGGAACCAGGCCAAACCAGCCTGTAAACCATTGACAATGAGGAAACCAAAGCCTTAAAAGAATTCTGGATAGAAGGGAAAATTATTTCTAGTCTTAGGATAGACAGAATGAGGTAGTTTATAACAAATAATATGTTCTCATGAATTATCTTTGCATTATTTATTTAGTCACATTCTGCTTCTTGCTTGATCTGTTTGAGTTTTCTACATCTGTGCTATTTCTGTTCTGCATCTGAGGAAACTGAATCATGGCAACAGCTCATAATGACCTGCAACTTCTTACTACAAAAATGCACATTCTTTTGATTCCTTTAAGCAGCCTTTCTCCACATACAGAATATTTTTAATTTTATAAGTTGCACATTTGTGTTTTTCTTTGGAAAAAGACATTATCTTTCATGACTTCTGAAATTGAGATGTATTTAGCATCTTGTGTTTTTTCTAGTTGATGTAACTTCAGAGCTGAAGTCCTAAGCTGCACTGTGTCCACTTAACACTGGTATTTTGCAAGTTTCAAATATAATTTGATACTGACTTTTTTTTAGAAGGCAAGCAAGACTGAAATTATCAATACACGTGCACATGCCTTTTGACTATTAATAATGAGATTGTAATTGTAGGGATTTGGTGCAATGGCTTTCGTATTTATAGAAACACGTTTGAAAATTTACTCTTCTTTGTAGTTACAGCTAAAGAAGTCAATTATTTCTATTGATTACACAGCTACTAATTATGCAGATACATATACTGTTTATTTTTTTTTAATATAACTAGAATTAATTTTAGTTTACAAGTATGAACTAATGCTGTAAAGATCTACATTTTTAGTAGTTTAGTTGCTCAGGTAATTATCAGTTACTTTTTAAGTATCTCTATGTAAAGGTTTAAAAAAATAAACTTGAGAGAATGTAAAAAATACCATTGCTGTGATACAGAAATACAGCTTGTCAGCTCTCATTCTGTTTCCATTGCTTTGACAAACTCTGCAGACCTGCTTGATTACTTGTTCAGTTATGAAAGAGAGAGAGACAGGTATAGAAGCCATGACACTGATCTGGAGAGACATAGCTACCAAGGATACTGTAATCTAGAAGTATTCTCTAGTGTGGCTTATTACTAACAGGCAATTTCACATTTTCATGCTCTCAATTTCAGAGTCTTCTCATTTTTTCAGTGTGTCTGCACACATGTACACTCCAAAACTGATTACTGTTGCCTAAGCAACATTACTAAATGCAGAATGAAGCATTATTTCCATCCATATAGGCTTGTGTTTCCTATGTTTGCATTGTGATCCCAGGGCTCCATACCTGCACAGTGAATCCTGGGTGCCTAGCACAGGTGTTCTGTTCTACCTCAGAAACTCTGGTTAGAGGCCCAGCCTCAGCTGCAGCCTTGCATTGAGTCTGGCAGTGTCCCACAGGAGCATGGTACTAATTTGTCAGCTACCTCTTCTGGAGCATGGGAGACTCATGCTGGGAAAGAGCAATCTGGAGAAGTCTGTTTGGGACAACTCAATACAATTGTGCTGAAATGTCAGTAATTAGTTCAGAGAGTGGTCTGCTACGCTATGTGGCAAGGAAGCTTTGTAAATCAGCAGTCTATTGATTGATCTATTCCCTGTGAGTATGCATTGATGCGTTTGTTTGTTTAATTAGGCTGAAGGTGACTAACTGGAAGAGTATGATGGATCCAATTATGTAACAACTTGCATAATGTGATTAAAGCTTTGGAATGTGCTTGAAAGCACAAAAGGAAATACCATTTGTGTAGCTTTTTGTTATCCGTTCAGTTGAGGTGCGCAGTGTTTTTACTTCGTGTTTTCTTTTTTGTTCTCTTTCTTAATAACTCTTCAGACAACATTCTTGTTCTTGCTCAGATCTTTATTTGAAGCATAGTTTTTGATACTTATTTTAAAGAAAATCAGGATTTTTAACTCCCCAGTAGTATGAGTCAGACTAATGAAAGAAGGCTTTTAAGTCTTGCTTGACATCCCTGTCACCACCACCATACAGCCTCTTACTCAGTCCTTTCTATAAACAATAAATCAGTTTTAAGGCTCTAGAGCAAATCCACCTTTGGTGTAAGTTGACACAGCCCTATTGTTGCTCCCACTTATGCTGCATAGACTATTGCCAAGCACATTTGTAGTAGAACCTGTCTGGAAATCTGACTCTGCCATTGTAGTCCTATTCTGCCAGATGGTGTTTTGTGTTTATTTTCTTGTCCAACTTCCTTAAACAGCAAAACAGTGCTTTCCAATTTGGAAGTTGACCATTTAACTCCCACTTAAACTAACAATAAAGGCTTTTCAAAGACAGCCTTTTCAGGACAGGATAGGATTTATTCCTGTACTACTTTTCTACAAGAACAAGTGTTCAAATGAACTATTATTTAAAGAATCTGCTGCTATTATTGGAATGAAAAAAAAAAATTTTGGAAATAATTCATAATATATAAATGGCAGCACTTCCGTGTCCTGAGGTTATTTTGTCTGTGTGCCAGTGCATCAGTGCCATGTTTGCATGTTTTTGCAAGGTAGTGAACTAGAATCAAATGCTTATGGCTATTAAATGAAACAGTAGATCTCTGTACTTTAATTTATTGCAGTTGTATCAGCTGTAGCTTGATAAAATGAGTCAGTCAATAATAAAAAAAAAAAGCTTTATAATCCTCTACAAATGCAGTTGTAAACTGTTGTCAATAGCAGTCAGCAGAAATGATATATTTTCTTTTGAACAACAGTGTTCATGCCTCACAGACTGAGATGAAAATAAATTTTGGAGCATATTCCAACCCCAAATTCTTTAACTTGTTCAAAGTATTCATTTTTCCTTTCTCACTTTTGTATCTTTTTGTGTTAGGAGATAAGGGAAATGGCATAATAGGCTTCTCTATTTGATGAGTAAATTAGGTATTAAATGTTTTTTGTGAGGGACATTTTCCTTTTATGTATGTATTTATGTTTCCTGCTGTGTATTTATCTTTTAAAAGAATACAGGCTTACTATAGTTATTATGCTGTCCTGGTTGAGAGATAAAACTGTAGAAATTATTTAGAAGCTTACTTCCAAAACCAGGGAAGTACCTTTTCAAATGAGTCCAGTGTCTGTGGAATGGAAAAATTGTAGTATCCCTCCTTTATTGATTCAAAACTATATTAATCCTATAGAATATCTTCAAAATAAAGGAAGTTTATGCATCTTATTGTGTACATACAGGAGTTCCTCAATCAGACACCGTACACTAGGGGATGTTTCTTTTACACAGGCTATGTTACCTATAGAAATCAACTGAACACTTAATTAGAAAAGCGTCCTAGTGTACTGTCTTCTGAAAATTATACCGGGGGGGAGCTGCAAGAAATGTCTAATATCTGAGGGTCATCACCTCCTGAGGAATGGAGTTTATTGGTGTTTCAAAACCTTGATCTCTGTCAGAAAGCAATTTTTGACAAATGTTTATCATATGGTAGTCCAGATGGTAACAACAATGTCTACATTTCAGAATATAGACAAAATAAAGACAACCACAATGATCTCTACACATGTTTTATTGTTCGAGAACAGGAAGACTGGAATCTGGTTCTTGTTTCAAAATTTCTAGTAAAGTTTATTTTTTGTGGAAGATCGGTTGTAAAAACTTTTATTTTTCCAAAACATCCTTGAAGTTCTTTTCAGGTTAATATCCCAATTGCTCATTTTAGTTTCCCCTGTCCCCCACAGCATTGTTATAAACTTCATTCAATTAGGGTGTTAATATTAAATTTCCTGAAAATTACTTTCCTCTTTAGTCTAAAGTTTAGAAATGCTGATGACACATCTGGGCACGGTTGGACAAAATCATTCTCTGTCAGGATAGTAAATTGAGCTAATTAACTTCCCATTATAGTCAGTATGAGCCAATTGTTAGTGTATAGGAGAAGAATTGCTTGTATCTCCTCAGTGAAGGACCAGGAATTAATTTTGATTTTAGAGTTTGGCAATACATGAAAAAATCTATATTTCATACAAATATTATCATACTGACAAGCATAACTTTTGTAGGCTTTTAAATGATGTCCCTCAAGTGATCCTGCCAGGAACACTGGAAGATAGTTTCTGATGGTCTGAGTATACAACGCCTCACTGAGACTTGAAAATGCATCATGATCTTATTTTTGGATCCTAGTTACATTTTTGAATGGACTTTGAATCAAGAATGTTCAAGTTCTGCTGTGTGCATCTTTAAAGCACTATCTGCTAAGATGTTTTAATATTTTTGTACCTCCATATTTAAAATTTAAAAAACATACTTAAAAATAAAAAGAAGCGGCAGTCTTGTAAAGAGGCAGAAATGAATGCTGTTTAGTTGGATTTCAGTTGCAAAGATCCTAACCTTTGCTTCTGAGCAATTGAAACTTTCTCTTTAACAGTTTCATGGGAAAAACAAACAAATTTCACTTATCTGAAAAGCAAACTCCCTATTTCAAAAAGAATTGCTTTGGACATTGAGAAATATCCCATGGTTCTTGTGTATCTTAAATGGACAAGTCTTCCTGCAGATGTCAGTTGGAGTTCAAGGAGGAAACGATCAATCAAATTCTTCTAGGAGCTAGCTTGCATCTTGTGTTGTACTTGCTTCTTTACATAGTCTGCTAGGATGCCTATTCTTAATGAGTGGTTGCATTTCATTATCTATGTGAGTAGATCTGTCATCTCAGAGAAATTAGGCTTCCTTCTGAAGGGCCTCCATGCATGTGTTTGGATGCCCTGTGAGGCACCCATCCCTCACTGTTAGGATTGGGCAAACCTGTAATGCTGCTTCATCAGGCAGCTGATGGAATTCCCTGTAAAACAGGTCCTTCTGTAGAGTTACCAAATACCCAGGTTTTATCAGACCTTGCTTGTTTTCAAGAAGCCTGTGAGATGATTTCATCAGAGCATAGCCTAGATGGTTGAGAGTCTTTTTGTGCCTGGCTTGGAACAGCTGCTGCTTAGCTCATGTGGAGGCAGAACACTGCACTGCTTCTGTGTTGTGAACACTGTGGCTGCTCTTTTCACTCATCTTATCCAAGCTGCCAAGGGAGCACGGGAGGCATGCCTCTTGTGGGCTGGGCCAGAACCAGGCTCTCCAGAGCTGGAGGGGACAGGGCAAAGGCTGAAGTTGTTGTTCAGATTTATATCTATGTAATGGGTTGCAGTTGTTTAACATGTTTTTCAAAGTGTTATGCAACCAAATGAGCTGCATATGTAGATTTTAATTACACTAACTGGCTTCTACTAGCTTAAACTGCCCCAGCTTAGGATGGGAAGGAGTACAGATAACTGAAACAAAACAGTATGTAAAATCTAGATTTTTTTCTTACTTGTCTGGGTTATATATCATTCTGTGTTTTGTTCTACCTGCTGTGCAGGTGCACGTTGTGTTAAGAAAGCACTAACTGGAAAATGCAGGAACACGTTGGCTGTTCCTGGGCATGTCTGTTCTGTTCTCTTCTCCATATGTGTGGAGTCTTCATTAAAAGGTTCACTGGTATAGTTATTCTGAAATGATAAATAAAAATACATTGTCATAATCTTTTAAAAAATTTGTAGAACAAATGTTAACAGATCATCTGAACCATCAGTCTCTGAATATTGTTAATGGTGGATTAATGCACTTGGTTTTTAATTCCCCCATGAAGTAAGAGAAGGTAACTTTATACAGTTTAAGAAAAAAATCACATAGTTCTCCTACTTCAAGCCTGAAATGGTGCAACCTGCCTAAGTTTAAAAGACACAGAAACTTCAAAAATAGTACATACCCTGAGCTATCGTAAGTCAAGGTCCCCAGTGACGAATAGGATATCTGTACTCTTTGGTTCTTGGCATGCTGTGTACAATTCTTAAGCCCTGCTGGATTTTCATGCAACGAAAATATTTTCTTTAGATTAACTTCCACTCAGTTATTTTCAGCCTTTTCCAGCCTTTTCCTGGCTTATGTTATGCTAACATGCTTCAGGATTTCCTAACTCTAATTTCATGACTTTTCATGTAGTAAGGCTGTGTGTTTGCTTGGCCCATGAGCAGCATACCAAGCAGGCTGTGTTGGAGGGTGGACACTGAGCAAGATGCTAGACATTGCTTTTTTGGGAGCTTAATTTTAGGTTTGAACTGTCTTCTGGCCTTGCAAGCCAGGACAGCAAATGGGATGTTGGTTTTACCTAATGCTAGGAAGAAGTCGTAGTGATCTGGGCACACTTATGGCATCCTTAAAGACTTCACCATATGTTCATATTTTGCTGGAAATTATATATATTGAGAAGCTAACTATGCATCACTTTGATCATGAGATGACGGATCTGTTTTTAAAGAAATAATTGGAAGGAAGCTTCCCTGTAAACCAGCCACTGTTACAGTGATCTGCAAGAAGGGCACTAAGGAAGACGTAGGAAACTGCAGACATATTTGTCTAACGTCGCTGCCTGGAAAAAATATACTGTATACTGTTGAAAAACAATTATATAAGCTATCATCAGGCACAGTCAAGGATAAATTCATGAGGGGAAAATCCTGTCTTAATTTGATCTAAGGTCACCATTTGTTGGATTAAGGAAAGGTGGTGGAAATAACCTTTCTGGATTTCAGTAAGCCCTTCAGTACGTTCCTCATAGCATCCATCTGGACACATTGTCCCGCTAGGAGATATCAGGTTCACACCACACTGGGTGATGACAGGGAATGGGGCTACATCTGGCTGGTAGCTGTTCTCTAGTGATACTCTCTGGGACTCAGTTCTCAGGCCAGCCCTGTTCAATGTTTTATCAATGGCCTGGGTACAGGAGTGTAATACATCCTCAGCATGTTTACCAGTGACACAGTTAAACTGAGAGGTGCTGCTGACTGCCTGAAGGGATGAGAGGCAGGGACATCAGTCAGCAAGAATACGAAGTTCAACAGAGACAATGTTCTGAGACAGAACAATGCTGGACATAGGCACAGCTGGGAGACAAATGGCTGGAGAACAGCTGAGCAGGAAGGGACCTGGGAGGGGAGGTTGCTGGGGACTGCAGCTCATCATGAGCCAGCAGTATGGCCAGGTGGCCAAGTGGGCAAACCGCCTTGTGGAGGACACTGAACACAGCACAGCCAGTGGTCAGAAGAAGTGATTCTCTGCTATATTTAGTTTTGCAGTGGGCTCACCTCGAGTGTTTTGTGTAGTTCTGGTCTCCACAATACAAAAAGGATGTTAAGGTCCTTGAAAAGGTTCTGACAGGGCCAGAAGGCATGTCCTTAGAGGAGTTGTTGTCCAGGAGAAGAGGAGGCTGAGAGGTGACCTCACTGCTCTCTGCAGCTCCCTGGGTTGAGACACAGGGGAAGGTGCCAGGGTCTGCTCCCTGGGAGTTGTTGGAATGCACAGGAGCAGCACAAAGCTGAGCTGGGAGGAGTTCAAACAGGACATTAGGAAAGATGTTTCTACTGTGAAGGAGGGCAAGCTCTCTTAGCAGCTTTCCTAGAGAAGTAATTGATGACTACAACTTGTCATTGCTTAAGAGGTGTTTGGATAATGCCCTCAATAATATGCTTTGGCTTTTAGTTAGCCCTGAAACAGTCAAGTAGTCGGACCTGGTAATCTCTGTAGATCTCTTCCAACTGAACTATTCTGTTCTGTTCCCTATTCCTCTCACCTTGGCTTTTTTGGCACCGGCAACACTGCTCTCATTTCTAAACTTTTTAAGCCTTTCTGCAGCTTCACTGTTTCTTTCGTGTTGTCAATCTTTGTACCCTGAAACACCAGAAATAAAAGTAGCGTTTCAAAACTTCAGACTTTCTGTCAGCACCTAGGGGTACACTGAAGTTGGCCACTGGCAGAATCTCTGCAATTTGCTGATGCTGGTTTTTGAGGGCCTTTAAAGAAGGATACTCTACAGGAAACATAAATTCAAATTGTGAGTGCTTTTATTTACAGTTAAGGGCACATGGGAGAAGAATCTTTATGTTTCAGAGTTGAGGAGGGAGTTTGTGGTAATGCGGTAATAGAGTTTGCCAAAGAAAACTGTGCACGAAAATGGAACTGCTGGAACACGACCTGAGAATGTAAAATATAAAGGTTCTGGGGATCTCTAAAATCTCTCTGAAGAGCAGGTGGGTGGATATTTTTGTTGAGCTTGAAGGCAAAAATCAGGAGTCTGTAGCTTGCCAGCTCCTTTACTATATGATGAAATTGCTTCTTTCCTAATAAGAAAATAGCTATTCAGCAGACTTGCCTTTTTTAATGTCTTATACCTTGAGGTGTGTGTGACTGAAACAAGACTCTTCATACTCTGAGGCAAAGCTGGAAAGTCTATATGAAAACTGTGCTGGTTTTTTGAAAGCTTTTGCAGAATATATACTAATATAGAAGATCCATGTGTATTTTTTTGCCAGGGTTTTTGTGTGTACTAGGGGAAGCTGATCATACCATGTTTAAATAGAGGATAGGAGAACACTGTCTGTGTGTGTTGCACTATGTTTTAGTGTCTGCTAGTAAGAGGGAAACACTTGGGCTGCTCATACTAAATCCATACCTGCTTATGTCACCTTTCTTAAAATCCTAACCTACCTGCACTTGAAAAGATAGTCGCAGCTAACTACTCAAACGTCTTTTAAATCTCACAGTATTTTCAGTTTTTAGTGATACCAACTCTATCTTGAAAACAAAATGTATTTACTATAATTGTTTTATCTGTTGTTAATTTTTGCTCTTTTGTGGCTATGTGCATGTCTGACAGGAGAATGATACACACTGCCTGCACTTAATTAAAAGCCACATTTATTGCATTTGATCTTGATTGAAGGTGAAATGAATGCCCTGTAAAGCTATGGGTTTTATTTGCTTAAAACAAAATAACTAACAAACTACTAACTACTGATGGTAGATGTCTCGTTTGCCTTTAAGACAGTCTCTGATTTGCTCAACATCTGAATGGACTTGTTTTGGTATCCATTGGTACTTTGTGTCTGTAGTACAGAAATATCTATAGTAACTGAAATGCATCTTCTACATTTTATCTTTCTCAATTGTCTTCATGAGAATTTATCTATTCAGCATTTTATCTTTCTCTCTCGATTTTGATGTGGTTTTCATCCTAAAGCTGGTTCCACTGTGCCCTTTCCATTTGGGATTGCCAATGGAAGGAAGTCTTGTTCCCATATCTTTATTCTGGCTTAGGAGAGAATCAGAAGTCAGTTCTCTGACACATTTCAAAGCTGGAGGACAGTGCAGCTAAAGAGACTAAGAGGAGCTGTGGAAAAGGAGTAACTTCAGTTGGTACTTCTAGTGCAGTCTGCCTTTGCTGCTTTCAAGCTTAGGTAGGAAGCATGAAAATGAATGTTAAAAGGTAAGATGGCTTTTGTTCCCAAGTCAAAGACAGGTAAGGCATTCGGCTCTGACAGTCTTGCCAATACTGACCTTTAGCATTGTTTCCTTTGCAGTAGAAACCTTGAGTGTTTCTAAGACTTGAGTCTTCTTGAGTGATTTTCACTTGGTAGTCAGGGATTGATAAAGATTTGGCAGCTTTTACAGGCAGATGTTCAGTATTTAATTTTAGTTTTTAGGTTTAAGGTAAAATTCTACGTAGAATCGTAGAATCGCTCAAGTTGGAAATGACCTTCAAGATCATCAAGTCCAACCCCAACCAAACCGTACTACCCTAACTCTGTCAACCCACTGCTAAATCATGTCCCTGAGCACCACATGCAAATGGATTTTAAACACATTCAGGAGTGGTGACTCATAACTACCTCCCTGGGGACCTATTCCAGTGCTTAATAACCCCTTCTGTAAAGAATTTTTTCCTTACATCCAAGCTAAACTTTCACTTGTGCAACTAGAGGCCATTTCCCCGTGTCCTGTCACCTGTCACCAGTGGGAAGAGACCAGCCCTACTCTTGCTGCCTTTACCTTTCAGGTATTTGAAAAGAGCAATAAGGTCTCCCCTCAGCCTCCTCTTCCCCATACTCACAGACCCAGTTCCTTCAGTTGCTCCTCACAGGNAACTAAAGTCCAGTCCAAGACCACATTCACAGCCTTACCTTCATCCACTAAACAGGTCACCTTGTCATAGAACAAAATCAGGTTTGTCAAATAGGATCTGCCATTCACAAACCCATGCTGACTGGGCCTGATCCCCTGGCTGACCTTTAATTGATCCATGATGGCTCCTGAGATTACCTGTTTTATAACCTTCCCTGGCACTGAGGTGGGACTGATAGGTCTGTAGCTACTGGGATCATCTTTCTGGCCTTTTCTGAAGATGGCCACCTTGCGTCTACCAGCACATTTCTGGTTAGCCAGGACTGCTGAAAGATGATGGAGAGTGGCTTGGCAACCATATCTGTCAATTCCCCCAGCACTGGAGGATGCAATCCGTGGACTTGTGAGTGTCCAGTTTTTGGAGCAGGACCAAAACCATCTCAACATGGAATATGCAGTGGTCTTACTACTGAAGGCGGAGGCAAAGAAGGCATTAAGTACCTCAGCCATATCCTGATCCTTGGTCACCATGTTCCCCTCTGTATCCAGCAAGGGACGGAGATTTTCCCTAGCCTTCCTCTTACTGTTTATGTATTTATAGAAATACTTATTGTTGTCTTTCACCTTAGTGGCCAAGTTCAGTTCTAGATGGGCTTTGGCCCTTCTAATTTTCACCCTGCATAGTTTCTCTATGTATTTGTAATCCTCATAAGTTGCTTGCTGCCTCTTCCAAAGGCCATAAACTCTCCTTTTGTTCCTGAGTTCCTGCCAAAGGTCTCTGTTCAGCCAGACCAGTCTCTTTCTCCATCAGTTTGTCTTCCACGACTTGGAGATAACAGCTGCTGCACCTTTAGAATACCATCCTTAAAGTATTCCCAGCCTTCCTGGGCTCCCATGCCCTCCAGAACTACTTCCCAAGGGCCTCTCTCAACTATGGTCCGAAAGAGACAAAAGTCTGCCCTCCAGAAGCCCAAGGTGGCAATTCTATTGACTCCCCTCTGTACTTCAACAAGGATTGAAAAATCCTTGATCGCATCATTTCAACATCACATTGCCCCAGATGGCCTCCAACCTTTATATTCCCCACAAGATCATCTCTGTTAACAAACAGCAGGTCCAGGATTTTGCTTCCCTTTGTTGGCTCCTTCACCAGCTGTATTGGAAAGTTGTTTCACCACACATTCTAGGAACCTCCAGGACTGTTCCCTTTCTGCTATATGTTACAAATCCAGCAGGAATTACATCACCTTAAACTTAACTTTAACACTCCTGTCGCTTAATTTCTACCAACAGCATATATGCCCATGTGACTGTGATGAAACAGTGGAAAGCAGTTTTGTTTTTCCTTCTTTCCTAGCCATGTGGATATCTGCCTACCTGTGCAGATGCAAGGAAGAAGCAGAACTAGGCAGCTGAATCAGTAGATGCTGGCCATGGAAGCATAATCCTTGCTGGAACAAATTGTTACTGCTTTGCTGAGTGCCCTGTGTGGTTGACAGAGGAAGGCACAAAAACTGTCTGTTTGGGCCATTCCCATTCTTTAAATCTTATAGTAATGATTTTTATTTGAATTAGGTTCATGATGTGTTGATTATTTGTTTGTTTGCTTTTTGTTATGTTTGAAAGGATTAACTTCATCACTGTTTTTTGGGTTGGTTTTTTTTTGTTGTTGATAAAATTCCATTCACAAAAAAATAAACTTTCTTCACTAGTTACTGGTCATTGTATTACATACCAGAAGAGACCATACTTGGTATTATTCCTCAGTAACTGCAGACACATCATTTGTGCGCAGAATATGCTGCTCTCACTGTACTCACAGCTCTTTCTCACCCAGGTCAGGTCTCTGCCTCCTTCTAGTACTTCTGCCATTTGGCCTATGGTGGAAAGCAGTAAAAAAACCAGATAACATCTAGTACATTTATTTGTACTGTTTTTGTTGAATCAAGGCTTTGAGGAATAATTCAGGCTGTGAAAATGACAGGCATTTTAAGCAAGGTGCTGCCTCCAAAATGCATAGAAGTTCAAATCAGTACACAAAATGAGACAGACTACCAATAAGCCTCTTCCTGACTGAGATAGCTGGCAAATCACTTGTCTGTTTCATCTGGTAGCAGCAAGGCTTGTACACTTTCTATTTCTGTATTTTTTCAGTTGGCACTGCAAAGACTCTGAGTAGCTCTGTGTCTTTATTTTATCAGTCTCATTTGTTTGTATGAAGGTGTTGGTCTGTTGGGAAACTGTAAATCATCAAACTGTTGGCAGACAAGTCAGATTTCTTGAAAGTCAGTAAAGATTTGATGTACGATATAGAAAATGAAGAAGAATGAACTGCTTAGGGGAGGGATGTTTTTACTCAAAATAAACCTTGACAATGAATAAGTTTGAGTTCATAGTGTATTTCATTCTTGCACTTAAAATATTTTATTTTCAGAGCACACAGATTAAAATAGTAGAGAACAATAGCATTGTATGCTTGCACACGTGTTTTACTTTGTCATAATTTTGTATTTGCTGTTTTCTGTTCACTTGGCATTCATAATTCAACCATGTTCTTTATTTTCTTTGGATTTTGATGAATACCGTGTTAGACTGCTCTCAAGCCCTGGAGAAATTCTGTGCACAGAGAATGCTGGTTCTACTCCAGGGCAGCTCTGGAGCATGATACTGCCACACAGAACTGTAACATCCAATAGGATGTATTTTTTCTGCTCTTCTAATTTTGCTTTTCTTTAAACAAATAAAAATTTCCTTGTGCTAGAAGGTTACGGTCTTAACTTGAGGCTTTATTTTTTCTTATTTTATCATGTTCTACTATACTTCTGCGGCATTTTCTCTAGTTATGTGGACCACCCAGTTGTTTTAAGCCAGCTGTCAAAATAACATTCAGTGAGAGGGTTGTGCTCAGTTTTGCAGGATGTAGCTGAGTTAAGCAGATGGTTAAGCAGAGAATCTGGATTCAGCAGACCCATGTCTTGATACTAACAACGCCTCAACAAGTTCAATTAGCTTGATTTTTACAACTCTTAACCTCTAAATTTTTATTAATTCTGCTATTTTACCCATTATTTGTAAATAAATGGTCTATATGAGCTGATCAGTAAAAATTACAGCACTGTTCTGTTTGAGTTACTTTCTGGCAATTAAATAATTTCTGGAAATGCTCATTCTCAACCTCTTAGCCGTATCTGAACTCTTGTGCTCTGTCAGTCACCAACTGAAGAAGGCTCCATTTCCTGCTGGCTTGACTTCAAGACTGAAACACAGATAAAGCCTTTAGCACTAAATGTGAGACTGGCTTATTTAGGACAGTTGTTTCAGTGACATATGTATGTCAGAAATATGCTGTTTTCAACTAGTTTCAGGATGTCATGCAGCTGTCCACTCTACTCAGTAACCAAGCATTCATAAAAAAAACACTTCTCAATCAGTGCATTTGAGTAATGCAACTGAATGTGCTGTACTGGATGTTCTGGAGATAATAGTAGAAGTCTATCTTGCCTTACAGAAATGGTAGAAATGTTTTATAGTAATAGAAGAAATCTATCTCAAATCAGTTCAGTGATGGAATGGGGAGTTAGGCCGAGTGAGAATGTAACCCTCAGTGTGGCCCTTGCTCCAAATGAAGACTTACGTGTTTGTTTTTGTTTGCCTGTCATTGCACAAGAAGGAAGTGGGAGGAAAGTGTTTTGCTTATATCCAAAGGGAAGTTTATTCATGAAGAATGCAAGTAAAGTGCACCACTGCTCAGTGCTTCTACATGATGTTTGGAAACCTGCACCTTTACCTCAGGTGTTTTAGGAAAGCATATGTAGCTTGTAAAGAGTTACTCTGTACTGAAATAAATGTCTCCAGGCATACGTTGGCTTACATATGACTGTAATAGGGTCATCCCAGTCTGGAGTAATTCTCTTGTCTTTCAGAAGCAGGACCAATTTCCAGTAAGGCAGTTTGGTTCACCAAAGAGGCAGCTAACTAAACAAGCCTCCTACCTCAGTCGCTTATAGATCTTTGAAAAAAAAAAGAAAAAAAAGACTTTTGAAGCTGTATGAGACTTGTTAGCACTAAAGGAGGAGTACACAAAAAGCATTTGGGAGGGAGTTGTAGCAGTCCAAACGCTGTTAGGCTTAGGTAACTGTAAATGAATGTGAGGCAAACCTCATCGTACTCTCTTTCTCTGGGACTCTCCAGATAACTTTGATGCTTTTGTTGGATACTTCACATGTTCTCTTTCTGTTTACAGATGGTGTTTCTTCAATCTTAGCAATTTGGGACAAACAATACTTTTTAATTTGATTTTTTCTTAACTTGTACAATTTCTGATAGCATGAAACTAAGAATCTGCATGTGTAATGACTTGTTAAGAACTGCTTTGGGAATTGTTTGTGTTTGTGGGATTGATGTGTTCATAGGCTCATAGCCTGAAAGGGGTTAAGTTTTTCTTTCTTTTTTCTTTTTTTAATGCTTTCTTTGCAGTCTGATTTTATCTAAATCAAACTTCTTTTGCTCTTGCATACTCTTGTTGCATTTGGCACTACTCTCCACAGCCTCTCTGTAAAATCTTAACATCCTAAATTTAACCAAGTTATTATTATTCAAGTATTTATTATTCTATGAATATTGTCAAATGCAAATGAGCCAAGTACATGCTTAATGGTCTTCCTGATATTTAATTGATTTCAATTGTCTTGCATGTCTACATGAATGTATCTGAGTCTGTTTCAGTATTTGGTGGATATTATGTGCTGGCCAAATTAGAGGTGTTGGAATTTATCAGATTCCTTTTGGCTCCCTCTTCCAGCTATTTTCCATAAGCCTGAGAAACTTCTACAGAAGAATGTTTGCACAACTTTGCATTGATCACCAAGATCAGAAAGCTCTTATTTATTTATTTATTTATTTTGAATGACCAGAGAACAGCCAGCAGCAGTACTTTTTGTGCTTTTCAAAGTGTTTAGTTATGCTTCTGTTCAGTTTGTTTATGGCAGTAGCAAGCGTGTGGATAAGCATACAAAATATTTTTACATTTGCAGAGAACAGTTTGAAGCTGTAAGCACTGCCTGCCTAGCATTTGTAGGCAGCAGCGGGCAGCATGGAAGGACTCCATGAAGGAAGGGAGGTAGTTGCAGTGCTTGGTGGAGGACTCCATTTGCAGAGCTCTCCTGTTACGATTTATTTCTCAGCTCTTTGCTAGATCTTGTCAGTAGGTCATTTTCCTCTGCTGGTTTTTCAGGAAGGATGCAAAGTCTACAGTTTATTGAAACTGTTGCAGTTCACATACTCTGTGCCAGAAATACCCATTTCATTCTTGTTTATTATTCCTAGTTGTTCTGCTTAGCAGGCTGAACTTTCAGTATTAGTCCGAAATATAAACTCCTAAATGCTGTGGAAATATCTGCATGATTAGTAAGATTCCTTTTAGATTCTGGAGGGAAAAGGTTTTAACATAGGATGCATGGTGTTAAAAATGAACTTCTCTTTTATAAGATGCAAGAAAACATCCCAAGATTACAAGCTTTTTCAATTTGGGGCATGCTTGGGAAGCATTTTCACAGCTTTTCTTAAGCTATTTAATAGTAATTGTTAGAAGCGTTTTGTCTCTAGTTTCTTTTTTCTTTTTTTTTTAACATTATTCCCAATGTATATTGAGCTGATAATAACAGGACCGTGGGGAAGCAGTATGTCTGCTTGTGCTTGACTCACATATGTTGGCATGACATGTTTCAGAAGGATATAAACTCCTCCGTTTTCATAAGTTGTTTTTTTTGTATTTGCTTCTCAACTTCATTAAGCCAAAAGCATGTGTGAAAGATTGCTTTTGTACATCTGGAGGTGCTCACAGTGTCGAAGGTGAGCACCCAGTATAAAAAGCCTTGAATTCAGTCTTTGGTTTGTTCTATAATTATATCTTTAGTAATTGATGCTCTTAAATGCTTCCTGTCATGGTGTGGTTTGTAACCTCTGCAAACTTCGGTTGTTTGTACAAGCAAATGAAAAGCAAAACCAGAAGCTGAAAAATGCATCCTTAGTATAGTTTCACAAATACTCAGTAGCTTTGGTATCTCCAGGTTGCATTCATGTGCACTGTCTCAGGGTTGTTGTTTCACCTCTGCAGTGAAGGAGGATTTAATTCAGAAGCAGAACTTGATTTAGTTTAATTTAGAAACAGAATCAACTCTTAGAGGAGTTAAGTATTGTCTTCTGAAAAAGGAAAATCAAGGTTGCCCTGAATGACTAAAGCAAAGCCAGTTTTTGTGAATGTTTTATTTAGTGATTTCCCAAGCCCATGCATTCTATGGGGATATACTGCATCACTAAGGATATTGGTCTTGAAACTCTGTGGATAGGTGCACACAAGGTATATGACGTGGGTTAATGAAACAGCCTATATAAATATATGAATAAAAAGGCTTTTTGATGGGCCTTCTCACTTCCAGAGCTATTATCTTCTTGGGAGGTAGTGAAGGATTGCCAAAAGGCCTAAGGACAGAAATGGGAAAACTTGCCAGTACTTGATTTGTGAATGAAAGATAAAGAAGGTCTCAGAAACAGAAAAGTGTCATATAAATACTCTCTTCCAGTTTTCACCTGGCAGCCACAAAAGGACATGCAGAATGCCTGAGGATTATGGTGACACATGGTGCAGATGTGACAGCCCAGGATGGTGCAGGTACGCCTCTGTGAACCTACACACACAGTGTAACAACATGCTTCATTTGTCTGTAAGTCTTGACGTGCAAATTTGACAGTGCTGTTCTCCCCAGTTCACACCATGTTGTAACCTCTGCAGTTTGGACTTACTTGCTATACTGCATGTAGAACTCAGATTTTAGGCCCATATACTGTAAGTGTCAGCATTTACAGTTGAATCCAGTAATTGCAAACTATTTAATCAAATTTATTAATTATTGCTGTTAATATTATTATAATTCCCCTTCTCCCTTCCCTGCCTGCCTCCACCCCTTTCCCCTCCCAACTTTTTGGTCATTTTGTTTAAAGCTTTGCATAGATTAAATCAGGATCTTGTGTGTTGCTTTTATGTGTATCCAAGCTATTAACCCCATTTAACTTTACTGAAGTTGCAGTTTCCTCAGGATTATGACATAGTCAAAATTGCTGATACAGGACATGCTGAGCTGAGAACTATAAAGTGTGCTGCTTCAGCCCTCAAAAGTCCTGTGCCTCAATTAGTGTTCCAGTAGGAGAATGATGGGAGCTGAATTTGAAATTGGCAAACTCTTCTTAATAGATTTCAGGTGACCTGTAATTGGAATCTGTGCCCAGCCTTTTCTCTGTCTAGAAGAGTCACCTAAATGAGGTGTCAGTATTCTGTCTCTCTTGTAATGATCTGCAAATGTTGGATTCACTAGGTCTGTTTTAGCCAGTGCTTGCAGCCTGAGTGAATTTGTCAAAAACAGAAATGCTATGTCTCTGTGAGAAAGTGTCTGTGATACTGGAAGAAGCGTTCAGATTAAATTTAATGATAAGAGAATATACACACCTGACATGCACTATTATTCAGAATTCATATTTCATTTGCCTCAAGATTTATTAGTCACTTGGATAATAATAGGTTACCTGCTCACTCCTGAGAGTGTCAACACCGCGCTTGTTAGGTAATGCCTTTTCTGTTGAAGTCTCCTTATTTACTGTGAGGTTTGGTCATAAGTGGCTCTCCTGTCTGTATTGATTACTAAAACTTAACTCGTTCTTTCTTCCTTGTACAGATAATTTAGTCTTCTACTGTCTTTGGCCTTTTAAATTTTTCAGGTGTTGTGTAAGAAGAAATTAGAGGATAGACAGCAAAATCTTTCACTATAAATTGGTTGTAAATCTCTATATAGCATAGCTAAGTATGAGCTCATAGATACTAAGTAAATTAATAGCAAGAGGAGCTTTCAAAATGCAAAATGAAGTAGTTATATGTCCTGAGTCATTATATATGTGTGTTCTACACATGTAGATACAGATTTGTTGTAGTGGTAGCTGGTAAATTTGGATGTTTTAGATCTCCAAGATGGGCTCCTTTTTAATTTGAGGGAAAAAAAGTAATGCAGACACATCGGCAGACATCTCTCTGCAAGGGAGATAGGGTCTGTCACACCGTCTGTGTCATTCCTATATCTGAAGGTAGACATTAAGATTATTCTGTTCCCTGCCTGCACAATAGTCTGTTGTAAATATATTCTGCTTGATGCAGGATTTTCATGTCTTGATGGACAATTAAAAGTCTTGCTTTCAGTATGGAAGAGTTTATTCCAATGTCTTTGATTGATTAAATACTAACTTTGCTTTGCTTTTATCCAGGGCACAGTGCTTTACATCTTGCAGTGAAGAACAGCCACATTGACTGCATTAAGAGGTTACTTCAGGTGAAGTAAAAAATAAATTTTCTTCGATTTTTTTTTCTTTATTTCTTCACTGGATATTGATGCATTTCTGCTAATTGTAGAATCATAACGGCTTGGGATGGAAGGGAGCTCAAAGATCATCTAGTTCCAACTCACCACCATGGGCAGGGTTGCCAAACGCTAGATCAAGCACTAGATCAGGTTGTCCAGGACACCATCCGACCCAACCTGGCCTTGAATACCTCCAGGGGCAGTGCATCGACAACATCTCTGTCTTTTTATGTTGTCGTTCCCTTTAGATAAGTGCAAATACGAAGTTTGTGTCCCCACTTTATGAGGCCTATGTTGTCTGCCTGCCTACCATCAGGGGGCGCATTCACAATCGGCATCACAATCCTGTTGTCTTTTTTCCCCACAATTGAAAGATGTTCTTAAGACATTTCAGGCACCGTGTGAGTCAATGACATAAAACAATGTGGTATGTTCTTTGAGTGGTCCACAGTTTCAGTTTTACCTGTTCAGTGGATCCAACATAGACTGGGTCTGAACAGGTTGCAGCTTGTCATTTCCCAGCTTTAGTCTACGTGGCTGAGTGAGCTGGAAATAGAAGATATATAAGAGATACACGGAAAAAGAACTCTTCGTTTGTAGTGGGACTTTGGTATTGATCTAGTGGTATGTTTTCTGTCTGTGCAGTATAAAATAATCCATTATTGGCCATGGAAACATTTGTTGAGTTGAGTCAAAGGGAAAGAAACAGAGGTAGTTAGAATACTAAAATATGGAAATACGCAAATCCACAGTGAAGTGAGGGCAGTGAAAGGTAAGAAAGGGAGTAGAAAAAAAATGGGGGAGAAACAGACAAGAAAAGCGTGAGGCTGAAGTTAAGGCTGAAATTGTGTGTCAGCAAACAAGAAGGGATGTCCATCTCAACTTCATTTCAGAAAGACAGGTAAATTCTGGTCATAGGGGTGATCAGAGCAATGGATCAGATTTTTAGGAATGTAGACTTATCAGTAAAACTGTGACAAAGAATTTGGTTGAAATAATGAGCCTACAAAATGACTACCTGAGTGCAGCAGTACAGAAAGAAATTGGATCCCATATCTCAACCTCAGAATTATTTTCCTCTGTTTACTTCAGGGCTCTCCAATTCAGTTGTGACTGGTCTCCCCTCACTGTCTCTTATATTGGGTCAAATTTCACTGATTTTCCTGCTCATCGTATTTACTGACATCACTACTTCTCTCCAGTTGTTCTAGCACACTTGGAAGAGGTTATCATTAAGCAAGGAGACTTTTTGCTTTGGGATTTCATTATAAAAATCTACTAATTGTAGAGTAAACCCATTTAGAACATAAACAGTGACATCAAGCTGTCATTAATTGTATCGCATGCAGCAGTGTGCAATCAGTGCAGCAGATGAGTGTATTTAGTGTAATCCCAAATATTTGCTGCCCATTTACCTAACAACTACAACTAAGGATTGCTTTTGTTAAGGTTCCACAGGAACAACTTGGGACTAATTACCTTAGAATAGGTTGCTTTAGGTCTTAGTGCAGTGTAAAACAGGAAGCTTTTCTGAGGCATGGAAGTCAGATTCTCAGCTTGTTGGTTTTTGGAAATTTATTGTTCCAAAACTATAATTATCTTTTTAGGTACAACTCCATCTCCATGTTTACTGTGACATCAGTATAAGCTGTTATCAAGAAAGGATAGTTGAGATTGGTAGAGAGTAAAGCTGTGTCTTTCATCAGCGTTCATGTTCATTTCTATTGTACAGACTGAGCTTTCTGTAGTAGCTCATAAAACTATTCTCAGTCTTGTTTAGCTGTCTGTTCTCCACATCATGTTTTTTTGTTGTTTTTTTTTTAATGTATCTCTAATTGTTTATTTTTTCCTTTCTGAACTGTACAGTATAAATGTTCTGTATACAGCACTGACAACTGTGGGAAAACAGCTTTACATTATGCAGGTAACTTCTTTGTTGAAAGCATGCACGATCTATTTTGTTATGCTTGATATTCTCAGCTCTTGAGTTGGTAGAGCTTTTTACTGATAGGAGCAATAGAGGACAGAATGGTGAACTACATTAAAGTGAACGTTATATCTGCTCTGTCATTCCCTTTTCTCTCTTTTTATTTTTATTTTTAATTTTTGCTGTCTTTCTTTTACTGATCTTTTGATTTTATTTCCAGCTTAAAATGACACTTTTTGAAACACCTGCATTTTTAATCTGGCAATTAAAATTTACTTACTTTTGTAAAATTAACATATTATTGATTAATTGAAGATTTGAGTAGCTGAGTGTTGCATACCCATTCTCTTAGATGATAAATTCTGGATATTTTTAGATAAATACTCTGAATAGTGAATTTCAGTCAATTGCAGTCAGCAAATACATTCTTGCAAGTGCAGAGCCATTGAAAGACTTAAAAAGTAAGACTAGGTTGATTCCGATTTCAGTGTTTTAAGATTATGTGTTCTCATGTTAATTTGGACTATAATTGTTGGCTTTGTTTCTGCATACAGGTTGCTCTTCATCCTATTTGTCTTTCTTTCCCTCTTTCTTAAAAATAGAGAGAGACAATTTAATTTGTTTTCCTTGATCCCCACTATAGTCCTACAGTATTACATGTGTAAGTGTGGAACACATTTAAAAAAAAAAAAAGAAGTTTAATGGATTTTCATGCATTTTACTTCTTTTAGCAACATGTGGTTGTCTTCAGGCAGTTCAACTTCTCTGTGAACACAAATGTCCAATTAACATCAAAGATTTGGTATGTACCTCTTCTCTGTGTGCTTTTCTCAAAGCTTTGACCACCCTCCACTTCAGTCAAGCTGAAGTACTGCATTTGAAATTACTACTGCTCTTCTATTTCATTTTGGATTTATCTGACAAAGTTCCTTTTGCAGCTTTCCATAGCATAGCACTTTACTAACACACTACTGGCAAGTTTTGCTGCTAGTTAAATTGCAAGGTTTTTAGAAGTAGCTGGAATTAATTTGTATATATGTAAGACATGATTAAAAGTTTACTCCACTGTCCCCAGTAGGCTTTGAGAAAGACCATTATGTGGGCCCTTCAGGTACTTTGAAATGATTAGTAAAAAATCCAGAGTATGATAAACCTGGGGGAAAAAATATACTTGGTGTAGTGTAAAGGCTATGGGACAATACAGTGACTAGCACAAAACTCATATAAACAATCAGATCTATCTTTGGGAATGATGTAGTTGCCTGTCAGAAAACTCTCTGATAAAGGGATCTGATAGAAATTAGGAAAAAAAAGGAGGGAGGAGAAGAGCATTAAAATATATTTGTTTGTTTGTTTGTTTAATTTATATATATTTTAATTGTTTAGTTTACTGACTAGTTCAGGGAAGGTTGGGATCTTTTCTCATCTGGTCTTTTTGGTATATTAAAACAAACAAACGAACAACAATCACAAAGATTAGACCTAAAATTTCAGCAGATACATTTTATAAGACCAAAAGGTTTTCTAATCATTGGAAGAGAAGGCTGTGGTAGAATCTTTTATGTCTTCAACTACATCATGAATAATCATAAAGAAGATAGAGCCAAATTGACCTCAGAGATGATGACAAGCAGTGGTCACAATTTGGGCAGTGGAGCTAGTTAGGAAATTCCAGTTATGTATTAAGAAAATAATTCTTACCACCAGGCGGTGAAATACTGGGAACAGGACTGAGAGACATCATGCTTCTCTGTCCTTGGACACGCTTAAAACCTGATTGGACAAGTCTCTGAGCACTGTACCGTAATGTGAAGTTTGCCTTGCTTTTGACTGAAGACAAAGAGGAAGAAACACCAGATGCTTTCTAAAGGTGTCTTCCAACTGCAGTTACTCTTTTATTCTATGAAATGGTGTGGTTTTACCTTGTACTTAGTTATAGTTATTCTTTTGCTGTGAAGATATCCATAGGTATTGCACAGTTGCAAAATCACCATGTAGCATTAAGCAAACGGAAAAGGGAGTACAGACAGCAAAAAGCATTCCTATTCTTGATGCTTTACCGAGTGAATTCATCCCCCGTGATTAAGGAAGGGATTAAATAAACCCAGATACATTTATGATACACAAGAAAAATATACAGATAGTGCCTTGATTGTGCCGTGTAGAAGAAAAGTTCATATCTGATAAACCTCAGTGTGGTATTTGTAAGTTGTCAAATTATTGTTTATGGTTTCTTTAAATTCATTTCCAGGATGGCAACATACCTCTGCTGCTTGCAGTACAAAATGGCCATACAGAAGTCTGTAAATACCTTCTGGATCATGGAGCAGACATCAACACAAGGGATAAAAATGGAAGGTACTGCAGATTAACATCACCATGTTAATTCTCTCCTAAGGCTGACTGACAAATGAAGCTCTGTACCCAAAATACTTGAAATAATGTCCCCAGTACTGGAGAACATGAGTACTAGACATTATTGAGAAGGTTTATGGAATTCTGCCTAACTAGAAAAGCTAAGCAGAAGCTATGTAACTCTAAAATGTGGTAAACTGTAAGTTTTTTCTTGGGTTACCAGAGCTGCAAATCCCATTTTAAAATCATTCCTACAGGAATCTGAATGATGGCACTTACCCACACATCACTTCGTATAAGTCCCATATTTTCAATGCTGCTCCCTCTCTTCTGGCCTGAGTTAGTTTTGGCAACTTAAATCCTGAACTATTACTTAGAAATGACATCCACGAAGAGCTCTCATTTTTAACATAACACAACCACAAGAAAAAATACAGTAAAGCTCTGTAGTGGAGATGCTGTCTTCTTCATAGGTTTGAATGGCCTCACTGGAACTTTGAACTTGAGGTGTTACCTGTTCTGGGACCTCCACCTTTCCCTTGCTAGCTTTTTTACGATCAACAGACAGTGTGAAAAATTTGCAGCTAGATTGGATGAAGGCATTTCTGTTATAGATAAGATAGTATGTGTGAAGTACTGTGTGTGCGAGCAAGAAAAAACATGTAACATGGAATATACCAATTCCCCATTTCCTAACAGCAAGGAGAGTAACTACTCCAGCATCTCCTGCTCACAGAAATGGTTATATTTTTTGATGAATAATCAGATGTTTTAATGGGAGGAGTGTTAGAATGTGGCATGATCAATTCCTTCTCCTGTCCAGACTAACCTGGTTATTTTGGTAATCTGAAACTATCCCTGTACAACTGTTGTCCAAGTTACTACTCAACACTACTTTTTAGCACACTACTGCAACAGCCATCACTTTTCCAGGGCTCACTGTTATGAAGGGTGTGTTTAATTGATCAGTGAAATGATTGTCTTAATATCTACCAAATGTTTTCACTGTAGTGACTTTTAGAATTTACTGGTGACCTTGACCAGCCTATTAGGTATGTATTCATAAGAAAAAGGGAGGATTATGCTGTAATAGGAAAGCAATTTTAGCACATGTGTGAAAGTGGAATTTTATGTCTGTATATTCTCTATGCATCTTATGACCCCTGCAAGTTGTTGAAAAAAAAAAGAAAGAGACAAAAATAAAACCATTTAGGAAAACACTCCTGTGTGTTATCCCCACTGTAGGATTTGGGACTATATTGCTGCCTGTGTTGGAGAGGGCATTGACTGTGCTCTAAGGAGATTTTTTTTGTTGCTTTCCTTAAAAAATGGGGCAAGATTTAAGGTGAAACCCACCTCATATTCTCAGTGAAGAGAAATTAATTTGGCTTTTGGAACAATACCTGTCTATTTTGCCTAAAACCAACATATGAAAAAGAGAAAAATGATGAAATAAAGGCTTTTGTGTTGAAATGGAAGCAAGACAGTGAAATCTGATAGTCTGACTTTATTCTGCAGCCAACTTTTCTCCTAGCCTCAGGAGCCCATTTTTAAAACTGTTTGTAAACATGTGCAAAGCATAACAGGTTTTTACAGAAGGTCCAACTGGGAAATACGGGAAAGGGGAAGGAAGGGTGGGAAAGTGTTTGTGTGGAGAAATAATTGTTACATGTATATTTCAAGGCACATGATGATAAAATCTTGGTCTTCATTGCACAATAACTGTCATATTTTTCTCCTGAAAAAAAAATGAGCTGCTGCTTCAAAAGTTTCTCTTGACATTTTTGTATTTGTTTCTTCTGTCTAGAACTGCTTTGATGATGGCTTGTGAAGCTGGTAACCTTAACATGGTGGAAGTGCTCCTTAGGAAAGGTGCAGATGCCACTTTAGTAGACGTCTTTGGACAGAATGCCCTGCATTACTCCAAGATCTCTGAGAATACAGGAATCCTGAACCTACTGTCATCAAAAATATCTCAGGATGTGGGTGCGTAAGAGATTCTGATCTGCAGTTTATCATTTCAAATTGGCAACTTGTATGTGTAGCAACATACAAATTTACTTCATGGAGTAACCTGAAAAATTTCAAAAGCTGTCTTCAAGGTGGTCTAGCTGAAGCTTCACAAAACAGGAAAATGTGACACTTGCTACATATGGTTAATATCTATCATGAGATAAAATATTCAGCAGGGCAAAAAGGTGTTCTGGAGAAAGAAGAGGTAAGCTGATGAAGCAGCATGATGAGGTATTGCTTAGAACTTGAAGTAGATCCTCTTTATGATTTGAAAAAGTAAGTTCAGCTCCTCAGTAAAAGTACTCAGAAGGAACTAATGTGGACTGGGCATTATGGTTTAGCTAAAAAAGATTTCTGAAGTAGGAGGATGAGGTAAAGGACAGTGAGAGATGATAGTAGAAGCAGAATTATCACAATCCTTTGAATTTTGTATCAGTATATCATGATAAAACATGAATGGAATTTTGAAATACTGCTTAGATTTCAAACAAAGAAAACCAACAAGATTTATGATGTGCGAAGTAAAGCTGGGAGATGGTTTAGAAAAATAACACTTTCTTTGCTAACTCTTCTTACTTCTGTTTTTTTCTGCTTCACAGATGCAAAATCACCAACAAAAGCAAAGCAGGTATGTATCCTTTTGGACATAAAAATACTTGGGCTATAAAGGCTTGTAATTTATGAAAAAATATAAACTGACTTGACTAGTAGCAGTAGTAAATATCACCATGAGATGTACTGATGATGACTGCTCTGTAATGTGAAAAGTTTTTGTTGATTATTTAAGAAATGTGTTTCAGGAAATTCATTTTTAGATTTAGCTTCCCTCTGTAACAGCAGCCGTCCTTCTCGGTGAGAGAAGGGAGGGAAAATGGATACACTGTGCACAGGTGTACCTGGAAAATATTCCACTGTTCTCACATGTAAGGCAGGAGCTTGGCTCTTCAACTCTGTCTCTTCAAACTGTAAAGAAAATGATCCAGGGAAATTGTCTTGTTTCCAAAGCAGGTTAACTGAAGGTTGTCCCTGGTAGTATCACACTAGTGAACTTGATCTTTGAGACTGTCAGCAGATTTAGACAGTTAAATAAGTTTCTTATGTGCCTTATTTAGTATCACGATATCTTGTAGTGCAGGCATCTTGTAGAACTCCTAGCGGCTGGAAATTGGATGAGGATATGATACGTTGGTTCAGTCTTTCTCTGAATGAGGAAGTTCAGTGTTTCAGGGAGCTCAGGCAGAAGCTGAAGGAAAGGGAAGATGGCAATTGTTAAGAATGGCATGACTGGACTAAGAATGAATTTACATGAGTGTGTGAGATCACTAGTGCTAAACCTGGTGTCAGCTTCGGCTTTTTCACTAAATCTTGTTCGTTTTCACTGAAGCATGGGTTACAAGGGAATAGATTCTTATTGTCAGGCATGTTTAATATTTTTGTGTTGATAAGGATATGGTCTTTACATAGAAGAAAAAGGAACTGCATGAGCTGCTAAAGTTGATATTAATGTGGGATTTTATTTTTCATTTTTTTATAAAACAACTTGCTCGGACTTTACTAACCAAACTAACAAACTTACCTTTTCTGGCTGGTGGAACTTTCAGCATGATCAAGGCTCTAAATTAAGTTCAGAAAGAAGTGGAACTCCAAAAAAACGCAAAGCCCCACCTCCTCCTATCAGTCCTATGCAGGTAAAGAAAAGACCAATCTCGAGATACTTATAGGGGATGAAGAGTGTTTTAACCACTGTGTGAATAATGTGGGCTGAATTTGTTCTGTCAGTCTTATTTAATATACCTTCTTATTGTGAGTGCTACTCCTGACATTAAGATAAAAACGTCTGTTGGTTAGGTTGACTAAGAAAATTGCTTGAAATGTAGAATGGTCCAGGATACAGGGGTATGAATTTTACTGTACAGGTGCTTCTTCCATTTAAAGTTGTAGGTCTTGTGGTCTTGTAGATTTGCAGAAGTGAATAATTTCATATTTCTTATATCTGTGTACATATATATATCCACATTTTTATATGCATATTCACAAAGGACAGTAAAATACTGAAACAGATTTATATAGTATCAAAATGCAACTTCACATTTAGGCTTAGACATGTACTCTTATCTGTTACAACAGTTTTCTGGAAAAGTGATACTGGCTCAGAAGAGAACTGAATAATTAAATCTGCTCTTTGAAACTTACCCGGAGTTTTGCCTTAAGTTAGCACAAGGAAAAATATTCATGCACATGTATGTCTGTATAAAGCATATGTTGGAGGATTATTCCTATGAATGCATGCATATTTATTTATACAAATCTTTTACAGCTTAGTGATTTGTCCTCTCCTCGCTCATCAACTTCAACTCCTATGACTGGAAAAGGACAGGCTTTCTTTGCTGACCAAGTATGCAAGATATCAAAGTTTTTTGTTCTTACTAAGTGTGGGCAAAGAAAGTGTAGCACCTTAGTAACTCATTTTGTTGACTGCGGAATGTCCATGAATTACTTAGCTAAGTTTTAGGAGAAAAAAAATCCAAATTTACAATGGCTGTTTTGAAAGTAATGTCTCCTATTTATTTCCATGGAACCACATCAGTACAAAAAGCACAATATGCAAATTCTCATCTACAAAACATTGTTTTTCAACATAGTTGAAAATAACAGTCACCACTGTTATCTATGCATCTTTGCCAGCCATGAACAAGCACCTGCGTGCCCAACTCACAGAAGTCTGCACCAGTGGATGTGACCCACAGTTGCAGATGGCAGTGCTGAAACGCACCACCCACTGCCTCACTGTGCTCACCTCCACTGTTCGGGCTCCATAAACAGAACATTCGTGTGCCAGTGAATGTCAGTGCATGCCATCTTCTTCCTCATGGAGGACTTCAGTGACACACCTTGGCTTCATCCACACTTCCATGTCAGATGCCATTCTGTGGACAGAAACAGAATGTAATGGTTCTGCCTTTTCTGCCATACCACCAGCATCCACCTGTGACATCATGAGCCAACATAATAAAATAGGATGCTTACTTTCAGAGCAAGCCTCATTATTTCCATGTAATTTTACAAAGCAGATGTGGATTACTTCAGCATTTACTGAATATGGAAATAGAGTTATTCATAAATGAGTAAAGTATGTAGGAATATGGTTATGCAAGTATTAATGGTGTGAGAGCTCATTAGCAAATTCCAGTGAGGTACATGAGATTATGTGATGCAAAAAGCAGAGGCCCATCACAAAAAGTCATCAGTCAAATACTGGAATGTGTGCTGACATTTTTCTTAAGGTACTGAAGATTTCTTTTTATGCACACTACAGTAGATTGCAGTGATTTATCACAGGGTGAGCAACTTTCCTATCCATGGGACAGTTGACCCAATTTCATTAATATTTAATGAGTACTGGCCACCTGCCACAATTAAACAGGACGCCAGAAACAAAAGAAATCCCTTGCAACAGGTTTCTTCCAGCAAGATCTATGCTATCTATATTTATCCTCTGTGAACTGTCCAACTTTTATCTGCTTTCTGTGAAAATACCTTCTTCTGATGTCTCAGCAGGAAGACTTTGGCTCCTTGCTTCATGATAACAAAGACAGGCTGAGTGACAACACAGCAGGTATATGATAAAGCCTAATTCTGATTATCTTATTTAATTATGTATTTTTAAGTTGTGTCAAAAGTTTAAATGTGGTCAGAAATCCTCTGTGCCTTTCCACTCACAATGTGGAATGTGCCCCAGTAAGTGTTGGAGTGACATTCTGTAACTTCACTACCAGTTCCCCACCAATACTTCCTGCTTATATTGGTTCACCTTACACATTTTTGGGAAAATGTTCTCTTGTTCACTGCACGTAATGGTCATGGAAACAAACTGTTTGAAACTTAGAATAACTATCTCTGGGATCAGTTCAGCTTTTAAAAGTTTTGGATCTTCTTCGTTGTTCCAAAGGTGCTGACAGTTTGTTGGATGTGATTTCTGAAACAGAACAGCAAGATCTACTTATGCTGATGCAAGCAAAAATTGCTTCTTTGACATTACACAATAAGGAACTACAGGACAAACTACAGGTAGAGTGTTTTGTGCTGTTCTAATACTCTGCTAATCTTCTAGCAGAACAAAAAGCTCCTTACCAATTTAAGGAGATACGCTGTGAAGATAAAAAGCTTGTGGTGATAAGGTCATGGAAGTGCTCTGGATTAAAATCAGTATTTTGATCTTCTCACTGTTACCTTTGTTTACTACAATAATTGCATTCTAAAATATGCTGATAAGAATTGTCTTAGCAAAATTTTAGTTTGTGTAGCTTTGATTATTCATTTATGGACATCAACACAGACTTTCAGAAAAGGCAGGTAGTTACTGCCTTTGCCATCGCTCATTGTAGATTGTTAAATGGGACAAGCTGGGTTTTGAGCTCTCCTGATAATTCCTTCTGTGGTGTTTTAATTGCCCATCTCCATAGGATGTGGCAGGAATTCCTTGCTTGCTCTATTATATAAAGAAAGGGAAAACAAAAGTAACACCATGTATTTGTTTTAATCGTGCATTTGTTTGGATTTATTTTTGGACAGGAGAGAGCACCTAAAGAAATGGATTCTAACACAGATTCTTCTCATTCAATCCAAAGAGAGTTTGATCAAACAGCAGATAGACAAAGCGAGTTCTTAGCTCAGGAGCTGAAGTCTACCTTAAATGCCTCCCAGTCTCAAGAAAAGTTGACAAGCCCCAGTGAAATAAAAATAAAGTACCTCCAGGAAGATGGACAGAGGAAATCAGAGAATTCCGAGACCAAAAGAAAGCACTTAGAAGCTCAGGTCCAGTCCAGAGTTCCGGAAGCAGATTATTTAAATAACTCAGACATTTCAGAAAATGGCTCCGATCCTAACCTGGAAATCCAAGAAACTCAAAACAAGTGTGAGGAAGCGGTGAAAGAGTCTTTAAATGTACAAAGGCAAGTGAAACTGGGTCTTGTTTCATCTGAAAGTGAAGAAACTTGTTCTGAGCTGAGTAAGTTGAAGGTCACATGTGAAGAAGTTGAAATGCTTAGGCAAGAATTGAAGAGAGCCTTGGAGGAAAGTGAAAGACAAAAAGAGAAAGTGAGAGAGCTACAGAAAAAGTTTGAAGAAAGAGAGCAGAATGTTACAAGCAAATTGTCTGTGGAAGAATGTGAGGAAATAAAGAATTCATACTGTTCGGTTATCGATAACATTAATCAGGAGAAAGCACTGTTGATTGAGAGGTACAAAGAAGGGCAAGAGGAAATTAAAAGGCTACAGGACAAGCTGACAAATCAGACACATTTAGAGTCTAGTGCTGAATCTGGAGAAATGAAAGATGCAATGCACAGAATGATAGAGGAGCTCAACAGACAACTTAGTGAATTGTCCCAGTTGTACAAAGAAGCACAAGCAGAGCTTGAAGATTATAGGAAAAGAAAAACTCTAGATGATATAGCTGTGGAGTACATACCTAGAGATGAACATGAGAAGCTGATGCAGGTAACAAATTCTTTGAAATACAAAGCAGAGAATGAGTTATTAGAAATGAAATCCCACTACACAAAAGTATTAGATGAAGCAGAAGAACTGAAGCAGCTGTTAGACACTCAGAAACAAAACTCACTGCCAATTGCTGAACACCAGCAGGTCATGCATGCACTTAGAAGTACTGTAAAGGAAATGGAAGAAGAAATAAATGAGCTCAAAGAATTACTTACCAACAAGGAAAGCGAAGTAAGAAATCTACAGAAGGAATTATTAGAAGAAAAAGCTGCAATTAATGAAGCAATGGTACCCAGGGCTGCATATGAAAAACTCCAGTCTTCATTAGAAGGTGAAGTTAGTATTTTGTCATCAAAACTGAAGGATGTAATCAAAGAGAAGGAAAATGTGTCCTTAGATGTTATGCAACTGAGAAATGAAGTTTTGCATTTGAAAGAAGAGAAAGAAGGTATGCATAATCTGCTTGAAGCGAAGGAACGGGAGGTGACTGGTCTTCACCAGAAGTATCATCAAGCTCAAGAAGATCTTCTTGAAATGAAAAGATACTCTGAAAATTCATCTAAGTTGGAAGAGGATAAAGATAAAAAGGTTAGTGATTGACTGTAGTGGTGGAAGTAGTACATGAATTCAGACTACAAAATATTGGTTGGGTCA
This sequence comes from Odontophorus gujanensis, assembly GCA_013399175.1. Classification (NCBI taxonomy): domain Eukaryota; kingdom Metazoa; phylum Chordata; class Aves; order Galliformes; family Odontophoridae; genus Odontophorus; species Odontophorus gujanensis. The sequence goes on from VXAB01001682.1 coordinate 106,539, forward strand.
TGGGTTACCTTAAACCCTGTGTTGTGTCAGTGTTCACAGAGAGAAGAAACTTTTGAGTTCATTTGCCCTCCTAAAAGAGAACTGTATTTTGATAGTACTCTCTCCCAGATCCAAGATCTTAGCCAAGGGAGTTTTTCTTTGACATATCTGACGTCACAGATACCTTCCATCCCGGTAGAGATGCACATATTTCAAGTCATGTCTTTTAAGTTCTGTTCTGGTTAGGTTCACAGTATTAATGTGACTGAAGTGAAAGAAGTGTAATGTACAGCAAGAAAAGGTTCCTGAGAAAATGAGGAAATATAACAACAAAACAGCAGAAATTAACTATTTAAAGTTTACTATATTCTGACCTGAATCAAGTTCCATCAACATGACAACTGTTTTTCCTGTGCAACCACTGTGTCTGTCAACATTTCTTTATGAAAAGCTATGTATTTTGCAAGCTGTGAATAGCTTGCCTGTTTGTCTGTTGCTGTCTCATGATTAGAAGCAACATCTGCTAAGGTGGTAAATACAACCTTTGTAAATATTGCTCAGATTTCAGGACAATTAATACATTTTGAATGGCTGCTGAGAGTGAGGTAGAGAAGAATTATAACTCTTTGCTTACACAATGTCTGTTTGTCCACTGAGTTTTCACCTTTCCCCAGCTCTTTCACTTTAAGTCACAAACATCCCAAAGATAAAATTCATGAGAATATAATATGCATTCTAGCTTAATGAAAACCTGTTTTTCACCCTTCTAGATCAATGAAATGTCCAAGGAAGTCAGCAAATTAAAAGAAGCTTTGAACAGCCTTTCTCAGCTTTCCTACTCAACCAGTGCCCCCAAAAGACAAAGTCAGCAGCTGGAGGCATTACAACAGCAAGTGAAGCAGCTGCAAAACCAACTGACTGTAAGTGTCATAGTTCATAAACCCCAGTTGTCACTCTCAGTTCTACAGAGATGTGCACGGCATTCTTAACTGTGTACATTTTAAATGTAGCACAGTGACTGCAGGAAAGAATTTTCATCCAGAGGTTTTACAGTGCTCTGAAACATTTCAATAAGTGACCTGCAGAATTTTACTGTTCTTCAGAAATAATCTAACTACAGAAAACTATTTTCCAGAATGTATTTCTTCAGATCAGTAACAGAGCGAAGTGTCTGCTCTGACAGAATGTAGTGACCAGATCTGCTGCTGAGATTCTGATTTGTGAGCAATATGACCAGTGTGCAGTGGATTAGAGTTTCACAGTTTCTCAAGATTGTGTAGATTTATTATAAGCTGAAATCTTATGGAGTTTGTTTGTTTGTATTTAAGTTGAAATAAGTTTGACTTTTTGGAAGAAAATAGTCCCTGAAGGTGTGAAGCTTCAAATCAAGCAAGATCATCTGTTTATAGGGAGCTGAGATCACTTCCTGAAGTTCTGAAATGCACAGAGACTTTTAAGATTGTACCTGCTTGTGCATGCAAGGCAGTCTTCTAAGTCAGGTTGAGGCATAACTGCTATTTTCAAGAGCTCGCCTGTCCAGAGAAGCATTATCATTCACTTTAGAAGAGATGAAAGTCAGGCAGATGGAGGAATTAATATGCACACAGTCCAGAAAAAAACCCATAAAAATCCTTTGCAGTGGGGAGAAATAATTAGGCAGATAGTTAATAGGTAGATAACATCCTGTCACTGTAAGACACAGTGTAAGGCACTGTAATGTCTCTTGTTCCAGTCAGGTCAAGTCTGTAAAATGCCTTCAATTCCTGTTGCTCAAGGGCCAGAGGTGTGAAGTACAGATGCACAACGTGTTAGGGAGTGGGCAGGATTTAAAACAGGAGAGAAGCATGTGTCCCTTGTCTTACACTGGCTTTTCCAACAGCATTTGTCCAAACATTTATTTGGAAAGACTGCTTATGGTATGTGACAGTCTGATCATGACAAAGAAGACTGTTTGAATGTATAGTAATGCACTGATAATGGTTAATGGATAAGACATTTGGTGGCATCTCTTAGGCATTTGCTGACAGATGAGTTACTGACATTAGGATAAGACTCCATTGCAGAAAAGGGTTGGTTTGTCAGAATGCTGTCATCTTTCCTCTGCTTTGTTTTCTGGTAAACTTGTGGAATGAGAACATACTCTGTTGACATCTCTACACTCAGAGGCTTTTACCACTGATACCATCTTACCAACTTTTTAGAGAGATGGGTACGATTACAGCGTTTCTGTGGACTGTTTCCCAGCAAATTATATGCCTGGGACAGCTAGCAGCACAGAAGAGTGTTTGAGCTGGTTTTCCATGCCTGCATTAGATGGTCGCTTGTATTTTTGCAGACCTGCATACATCTGGTTGTGTATTTCTGAATTCAGCAGTTCTGAATGCTCTGTGACTTTCCGCTTAACTATTTTCTAGGAAACAAAGAAACAACATCAGGAGACGGTGTCAGTTTACAGGATGCATCTTCTCTATGCCGTGCAGGTAAGGCTAGGTGTTACTGGTTACACAGTGCTGGTACTTTAATGGCAGGTGTTTCTGCTGCAGAACTATTAGGAACATTGCAGGCTGTACTGAAGACATACTGCCCCAAATATCTAAGTATTTAAGCACAAATATAGCCCTGCTGTCTTCTGGGAAGCTGATGTAATTACTATGCCTTAAAAATAGTTTGCAAATCTTTTTTAAGGAGCTGAGAAATACTTTAATTCAATCATCCTTTCTTCTTTCTTCTCTTGTCTAGGGTCAAATGGATGAAGATGTCCAGAAGGTGCTTAAACAAATTTTATCAATGTGCAAAAGCCAATCACAGAAAAAGTAAACATAAAAAGCAAATCTCCCCATTTCTATTCATACTGTTGTGGGTGTTTATCTAGATTTGCCTTAACATAAGATTTAATATTGGCAATTTGCTGCTTTTTTGTTGTTGTGTTGTTTGTAAGGTGGATTTGTTTGTCTGTCTCTACTACTTTCCATGAGCATCTGCATTTGCAGTAACTAAACACACGCCTGCTTTTCATACCCAAAATGCAAGTACGTTCTTCAGACTTAGGCCACTCCATGTTGTGTTTACTCTGAAAGTATTTTCTAGCTTCCTCCAAGAGGGAGGTTAATCTGGAGGCAAGCACTCGTGTCACCTGGATAATGGTGAAATTCTCCATAAGGACTCCTGCACTGTGTGTAAGCTGCATCTTGTTAATGGGGATATTTTAATTGCTTGATGGTGCAGCACTTAGATTCCAGACATTTTGCCACATGCAGTCTTTGGCAGAGCAGAAGTGAGCCTTGCAGCAGTGAGCAGAAGTAGATCTTCACAATGAGCCAGAACATCCAACAGCTCTACTTTGTAACCTACTTTTATTTAAGATTAGCACACCATAATGTGGCTGTCCCAACCCATCCAATGCACTGAGTACACAAAAATCCTACCATGCTTCATAATCTTGAATTAATAATTTCCTTGAACTGAAACTATTTCAAAAGGTAAAATAACTAGTTTATTAAAGTAGTCTGTACAAACAACTAATTATAATAGGTTTAGCTGTCTATGCAAGTGTTGGCCATGAAGCTCAGGAACAAAAACTGAACATATACTTTAGACAAGGGACTCTATTGAACACAGGATGTTTACAGTGAATGTTAATGCCTCATACTTCCTAACCTCACTTTTGTAAAGATCTACTCTTCAGTCTATTTTTATCGGCCCTCTAATTAATTTTTTTGTAACTAAAACATTTTTGCTACATAATATTTGCATTAAGCTTATTAACAAATATTTTTAGTAATCGTGTATTAGAATTTCTTCTTATACCCCCAAGTATTCAGTAATAGTGAAGCATAGAGAAGTGTTCTCAGTTCTAACAAGATCTGTACAGAATAGTAGACCTGTCTGTCAGTGTGGTCCAGAGCAGTGAGGTGTAAAATGCAGTTCAGCCTGATGTGTCAACAAGTGTAGAAATGACAGGTAGAGAACTCCAAAAGACGTCAAAAATCCCTGTATGTTTTGTTTGTAGAGGCCAGGGGCATCAAGAATGCTTTTGTCAGCACTTTCAGATTTAGAAGTCAAATAAAAATGCCCAGTGTGGTTTAGTAAGAAATTATGAAAAACATTTTCTAAGCACACACTGCACTTGAGGGTATAACCATTTGACCGATCTTGCAGCTTCACTGTGGTATTTGTTTTCTCCCTGCTAGCGGATACATCTCTATTAGAGAAATCTCCAGGGCTGTGAAGTTATTATAGAGTCATAATATGACAAGAGCCAGCAGTGCCAGAGGCTGGCTAGACTCTTAGTGCACTTACATCAGATAACTCCTAACCCTGGCAAAGCTAAATTCGATTTTTAAAACAAATCAACAAACAAAACACACCTTTGCAACAGTTGGACCTTGGTGTTACTTTTCTTGGGTGGTTTAACTAGTGCCTGCTTATTTTGGACAGTATTTTCTAGCTAGGTGGTTTTGAAAATGCTCCAAAGAAATGTGAAAAGAGTTTTGCTGCAGCATTTCAGAATGAACAACAAAATTTTAAGCATGCTACTGCTGCAAAGTATAAAATTTGGTGAACCATTTTGTAGGTTGCCTGATGGATTTAGTCTTCTACCTTGTTTTGGTTTGTATATTTATTACAATTATCTTTGTGGAATACTGAAATTATACACTACAGCATAGCAAGTTTCTTTATATGTAATTTACAAGAACTTTCCTTATGCAGCAAATAAACGATTTCCAGTCTTTTTCATCTCCGTTCTTTTTGTGTCTTCAGCTACTTTTTTTCTTTATTGAGGAAAATCTTGCTACACTCACTGCTTTACTGTAGTACAAATGTGTCCTACATTCTATGTATAATTGTATCTACCAATAATTGTCAGATGTATCCCCTGAATATGCAACTTTACAGTTAACTTTGAGCTGTCGGGTGGAACAGAATCCACTCCAAACCCTGTGCAAACAGTTTGGCAGATTGTGCCTTGTGTTGGACTGATAGGCTCAGAGCTCTCTCTCACATGCACATCCTGCTTAATTAAGACAGTTCTCGCATCCACCACTGGATGCATTCACAGAATCACAGAATCCAGCAAGGTTTAAAAAGAACTTAGACCAGTATGAGAGGTGGGTGAAGCCCCCCATCTCTTCTTTATCACTTGGTACTGCACTCAGTACACAGAAGTGCAGTGGAAATATATTTGTGTGTATGTTTATACAGGTGTGCACATGCATATCTGAGTATGCAAACTTCTCTTTACATTTATCAGGGTTGACTGTGTGAGTCTTTTTATCATCTCTCACTCAAGTTCTATTGGAAAAACCAGTTTTTACAGTAACTAACTTGATAATGATGTATTTTTGTCCTCAGAGCAAACCACATAAATGGTTAAGGAACTCCATCATTTTTTGCAGTATCCTGAGGATCAAGCAGCTTTTTCAACTTCTGTACAAAATTTCTCTAAGCTTTTCAGTAGCAGATTTCCTTTGAACAAGAGTGCTGATAAAGTACAGTGAGGTCACCTGGCAGGCCAGCCTTGAGTCATTTCATGTTGCTGGATTAGTAAGATCTCACCTCCCGGTGTGGGGCAGGGCCTGGAGCAGGAGCAGCCTCTGGTGCTTCCAGCTGTCTGCTGCTGCTGGCAACCTAGCAGCTGCACTGCAGGTCATTGTGTGATGTGTTGAGGCAACTGGTGGAGAAGCTCCTGGAGGAGCTTTGTGTTAGGTGCAAAGCAGCGGCACAGACAGACATGATGTAACCCAGCACAAATTCTGCAGACACAGGCATAAAACTGAGTACTGTTTTCCAAACAAATACAAACTGGTGCAAGGTCTGAAAACAGATCAGTGGCTTAAAACCTCTGTGTGCTCTGGTTTTGATCGGCCGCAGGGGGCAGTGGGAGTGCTTTAGCATTTAACATCAAGCAGCAGTTCCAGACTCTGATTATCTTGAAACTTTCATTGGTCTTGTTCTCTAAACATGGGTCACTGTTATATTTGTGGGTTCAAGCCAGCTCCCAGCAAAACACTTCATAGAAGCCTATGTCCCAGATGGTTTTCTTATCCCTGCCTCCTTCCCTGTTTGAATACATCACTGATCCTTTTGGAAATAAGTAAGAGATACTAAACACAGACTGGAACCACACTTTTTGTTTTCTTCCCGAGACAATAACAAATTCTCCTTTTATGAAAACAATGGTTAGTAGCATTCTTAGAATTACATATAGTGGTAAACTGCAGCTAAAACGAATCCAAAGCTGTGATTTAATAAGTTTTCCATATTGAGGTTCAAGATGCAATTTCTGCAGCTGCAGAACACTCCTCTGGCAGACTCTGTTGCTGACAAGAAAGTGGAGCACTTTGTCAGACACCTGTAAAGGGCCGCATTCTCCTGAGCTGTGATATCATGTGACAGAAGGTTTTCTAAGAGAAACGGCAGCCTATGTCTCATGGACCCAGTGATGGGATCCTGGAACAGCATGTCACCAACTTGACGTTTGCCTCTTTGTACGGGCAGTCCAGGTTCATGCATTTAGTCCTGAAAATGTCAAGTCCACAGTCCTGGCGTTGGCTTCAGGAGAGTACATAATGTCTGTGATACAGCATGTCATTCCTGAAGCACTTTAAAGCAACACGTCATGGTTTACAAGCCTTTTGGCTGCTCTGGCAGACTCCCGTTTGATGAGTTTAACACAGGTATTTACACAATCATCGATTTTTCAGCCTGTGATTTTTAAAACTTCTCAAATGCTGTTCTGTCCAGGTTCCTGCTGCTGGCCCTCCTCTTACATTTTCCACCAGCCTGAAATGCTCAGACGGTTGGTAATGGGGCCTCCTACCAGCAGATGGAGATTGGAAACAGGCACAGCCCGCTGACCTCACCGCCGCCCGGAGCTCTGCCGCTGGGAGCAGGGCTGCGGGCTGGTGCTGCCTCCGGCCGCTCTCAGAGCCGAGCAGCGCCCACACCCACAGCCGTGCTCGGCTGGAGGCTGCTGCCGCCGCCGCGTGGCTGCTCTGCTCTTCGTGCTGAACCAAAGCGCTCCACAGTGGTGGTGGAGCTGGCAGCCCAAGCGCTCATCTTGCACACTGTGCCCTAAAGCAGTGAGTGCCTTCCATGTGGCAAAGCCCAAACAAAAACGTTTGTCTGCTTTTGCATCCGTGGAAGCAAGAAAAGGGCTGGATTAAGCTGCATTTTCCTAACAAAAAACATAGGGTAGAAAGATGAAACCAGCATTGAGGCTGTCCCCTAACAGCATAGACTGCTCCTTTTAACTGCCCTTAGACTCCTCTGGGTCTTAGCAGCACGGCTTAGCCAGCAGTGTGCGCTTGCAGCCCGAAAGGCTGAAGGTATCCTGTGCAGCGTCAGAAGAGTGGTGGCCAGCGAGGCGACGGAGGTGCTCGTTCCCCTCTAGTCTGCCCTCGTAAAGTCCCATCTGCAGTGCTGTGCCCAAGTCTGGGGCCCTTAGCACGGGAAAGACGTGGAACTGCCAGAGAGGGTCCAGAGGAGGGCCACGTCCAGAGGAGAGTCACACAGATGAGCGGAGGGCTGGAGCACAGCTCCTCTGGGGATGGGCTGAGGGAGCTGGGCTTGTTCAGCCTGGAAGCGTGTGCTGTGGGGAGTCCTTACTGCGACCTTACAGTGATTAAAGGGAGATTATAAAGATGAGCGAAAAACACTTTCTACGTGGGCAGATAGCGACAGCACATAGGGGAATGGGTTTAAACTAAAGGACGGGAGATTTTAGCAAAGGCTTCCTGCCAGTCGTCCGCGTAGCAGGAAATGGCGCCGAGGCACCCTCCTCAGAAAAGAAAACGCGCGGCTAAAGCCGTGCGGAAGGGCGCGAGCAGGCCCTGACGGTGGGCAGCACCGACGCGGTGCGGGCGTGCGCGTGTAAAAGCTGCCACGGCGCGGGCAGGGCGCGGCTGCTGAAAGGAACAGCGGCGGGCTGTGAGCTGCAAGGACCCGGCTCGCGGCTGGCGCTGCGGACAGAGCCTTGGTTCTTTTTGACTGCCGCTGAGCCTACGTGGTATCGGCTTCGTGGGGAGCGGACGTGGTCCGCCTTTCTCATAGCGATCCACAGAAGCATTCTCGGCAAAAAACTTGCAGAGCTCGCATGGAGGGCTTTACAGTACGTCAGGAGCGGGGCGGGCGGATAGCGAGCCCACCCATGGTAAG
>VXAB01001682.1:114735-168810 GCA_013399175.1 Odontophorus gujanensis
GGGGGGGTGCTGGCAGATGCATGTGCAAACCTCTGCCATGGTGAGGCAGTGACTGCTGGGGCAGCAGAAGGCAGTGGGGAAAATCGGAGAAAATACCCAAAAGGAATTAAGGAGTTATCCCTTAAAGAAGTGAAGCTGATAAAACTGACAAAGTAACTTGACACAGCAATGAGTTATGTCAAGCAGGTATTCCTTTTATTACAGCGCTGGGTGCATGGGGGATCGCTCTGCCAAACGTGCACACTGAAGACAGAAATTACTACATATTTAAAGACATAGTGCATACATATTCATCACATTCCAATCTGGTGACTGTGGGGGTTAAAGCTAAGGGTCAATTTTGCTGTAAATTTTCAAGCCTTGAAGGGGGAAGAGCCCAAACTGTTCCCATGGGTATTGTGTTGGGCAGAGACATTTGTTTGGTTATCTTACCAGGACAACAGGATATCTGTTCTGCTTTCTTATCAATAAGTTCAGCTGTCTCCACATTCTTAAGTTTATATTGATGCAAGCCCTTTGTCCATTTTTATGCAATGAGCTGTTTGTACTGAAGAGCTGTTCCCATGATTCAGAAGTGACAAGACCAGCTAACCAGCTGAAGCACCTCTACACCAGGGCACACAGCTTGGGAAACGAACAGAAGCTGGAAGCTACTGTGCCATTAGAAAACCATAATACAGTTGCTGTCACCAAAACCTGGTGCAATGATTCTCATGACTAGTGTGGAGATCAATGTCTACAAGCTGCTCAGAAGGCACAGGCAAGGAAGGAGGGGAGGGGGTGTTGCTGTCTGCATCAGGACAGGAACAAAATGTGAAGAGCTGTCCCTAAAGAATGGTCATGAACAAGCAGAAAGCCTATGGGTAATGGTTAGAACTTGATGATCCTTGAGGTCCCTTCCATCCCAAGCCATTCTGTGATTCTATGACTAGAAGCCCATTTTTTCACCAAAACATCATGTTAGTGTTTGCAAAAAGAAGATACATGCTGCTGTTATGAAATGAAACTGAAAATGTCATCCTCTTTCAAGACAAATTTGGTAACTGGAAGTTAACTGGCTGTCTAACATACAGCTAGTACTCACACTTCCCCTTATGGAATTGCTTAGAACAAGTCAGGAAGAAAAGCCAACATACAAACAAAAATGCTTGGACAACGCCGTCAATGACAGCAGCATATTACAAGAAGACAGCTTTAACACATCTATGGTATCTTTGGCTTTTGGAGACTAATTCTACTTTCCGCTTTTTTAGCTGAACTTTCTGTGTCAAGGCTGAGAAACTGTGACAGGGGAATATATGAAAGAAGACTTATTCTTAATGCCACAGCTGAAAAACCATAAAAATAGTACCAAGTCTCTCTCTCTTCACAGATTTCATTCAGTTTTATAAACACACAACACTTCATATATTAATAAATATAATACAAACACCAGAATATGCAGCTACAATTCCGCATCAGTAATTTCCTCATTGGGGCAACAGTAGTATTCTACAAAACAGATCTGCCCATCTTCATTCCTGATCATATACTGCAGTGAAAGAAATCCTCGGTTATCTGTTCGAATTGAGACTTTACAAGATAACGCCAGTGCCTTTGTAGATGGTTTAAGCAAAGAAATCTTGTACCTGTAGGGGAGAAAAATGTCATTCAAAAAAGGCACATAGGCGGTAGCTGAAATGCTATCCCCAAGCAAACTCATTAGAATGATTATAAAATAATTAGCAATATGCTGTGTTAATTTTTTCATGATAACTTCAGACAGATACTGCTATCACTTAGCTTTTGATCACAGAAACAGAATTTTGCTAGATGGAAAGTTATTTTTTTAATCCTCTGTTGGTGAAATAGATGTCACGGTAACACAAAACCAGTTTTTTTCACTTTCCATCAAGAATGAATGAGCTGCTACAGAGTGCACTGCTCCTGGGCTTACTGACCTGTTTGTCTGCGTTTGGTTACAGTGGAATGCTTCCATCAAATCTGAATCCTTGGGATAGTCCAGATGTGCACTTCCTGCATTTCCAAAAGTGGATAACCTGCCACACAAAAGGCACCGTCCCATAACAATGGATAGCAGCTCCAAAAACCACAGGATCGGAATTGTTTGGGATCTAGGTCCAATCCCCTGCTATAGGCAGGGACACTTCCCAAGTTGCTCAAAGCCCCATCCAGTCTGGCTCTGAATGCTTCCAGGGAGGGGGCATTCACAACTTCACTGGGAAACCTGTTCCAGTGTCTCACCACCCTCACAGTAAATAATTTCTTTTTAATATCTAATCTAGATCTACCCTCTTCTAGTTTAAAGGCACTTCCTCTCATCCTGTTGCTACACACCCTCATAAAAAGTCCCTCCTCAACTTTTGTGTAGGCCCCTTTCAGGTACTGGGAGGCCGCTATGAGGTCCCCCTGGAGCCTTCTCTTCTCTGGCTGAAGAGCCCCATCTCTCTCAGCCTGTCCTCACAGGGGAGATGCTCCATCTGTCTGATCATCTTCGTGGCCCTCCTCTGGACCCACTCTAACAGTTCCATGTCCTTCTCATGTTGTGGGTCCCAGAACTGGGCAGGTGGAACAGAGGGGCAGAACCACCTCCCTCAACCTTCCAGTCACACTTCTCTTGAAGCAACCCAGGATCCACTTGGCCTGCTGGGCTGCAAGTGCACACTGCTGGCTCATGTTGATTCTTTCATCAACTGGCATCCCCAAATTCTAATTTTTCTCCTTAGGACTTCTCCTAAAAACCTGTCAGAAGCAGTCAGCTTGCATATCCCTACTCTGATAGCTATTTCACAAAATGCTACCATTTGTACTGCTTTATTTAACTAAAAATGCTAAACTGTGATCACTAGAATCATATTTACCACATTGTCAATGTATTCCTTACTATGTAAATGAGATTATATGCTGTAATTTGCTAGATTCAATACATTTCTCCTTGAAATAAACTGATGCTCCGTAAAAGCTCCCTCCTCCTCACCCTATAAACTTCCAGTTCTTCCCCAGGAAAGAGCTAAAAGGATGAGAAGGAACATTTCAGTTGAAGGCATAGTTTCCAGTACCTGAAATATGGTTTATCTGGAGACATGGTAATCTGCAGAACTTCACTGGTCATATCAAGTTCAGAAAATGCTTCTCGTAGTCCCTCTGACTGCAGGATTATTTTATTGATGACATTGGTACTGCAGAAATTAAAGTCTAACAAGTCCTCAGGTTCTTGAGTGTTAATTCTGCACACTGTCACTACTCCTCCTTCTTCTAAGAACAGCATCAAGGGATAGCCATAACCACGATAACACATCCGAAGAGCTGTTGATGTTCCTGAAAAGGGGAATGAAATACATGCTGTTCAGAGAAATGTACAATAGGGCATCTGATCGCCCCAGGAAATTCAGGCTTTCCTGTCATATGGCACACCCAAACTAAAGTTAACATAGCATAGCTTGCACTATGGTTGTATCTTCCTTTTGTTAAAACGTCTGAATGTTTAGTTTCTCAAAATCACACAGCAGATCAGCACAATTGGTTTAGGTCTTTATGTCAGAGACAACAGGAATGGCAGAGGAATCTGGAGTTCAACACACAGCTCCAGTGGTAAAGCAGCATCAGAAAGCCCTCATCCTTTCAACCATTCTCAGAATGAGTATACAGTGCATCGCGTAGAAACCATACAGCAAAGCTAACTTGTAGCTATCTTTGCTTGTGAAAACTTGAAAACTCTTGTGTGGACTTCCAGTACTTGAAGGGAGCTTAAAACCACGACGCAGATAGTGACAACACAAGGGGAAGTGCTAAAGGAGGTTAGACTTAGGTTAAATGTAAGGAAGAATTTCTTTCCTCAGAGGGCAATGAGGCACTGCTGCCCAGAGAGCTGTGGTGCCCCATCCCTGGAGGCGTGCAAGGCCAGGTCTGATGGGGCCCTGGGCAGCCTGAGCTGGTGGGGTGCAACCAGCTCATGGCAGGACATCTGAACTGGGTGATTTTGTAGGTCCCCGCCAACCCACACCATTTTGTGATTCTGTAATCTGACATTTGGATTTTGTAATTTGCACATCTGATCAACAAGTTCAGAAGTGCTCTGTTCACCCAAGAAGTATGTACTGGGGCTAAGATGGTTTACTTACAGTATCTGAAGTGCTACTCAGTTCAGTCAGATTTCTTGTGAGACCGTAGGAAAGTAATATGCCTCAGTACCTTAACTGCACACTGGAGATGAATACTCACAAACCATGACACAGAGGAACTGGGAAGAGGGGAACGAACAGAGGGTGCCACACAACAGCTACTGCATTGGGAGCAAGAGCACAGTGAAATGACAGTCCTATCTGGAACCTTCTTCAAGCTTCTGTAGCTTCTTCCAAGCCCACTACATCTGTACCAGAACATTTCCTATCTCACACACACCCTTGTTAATGTTTTTTAGACTTCTGGATATTCCAGGGTTGCACAACCCATAGAAATAATACAAAACAGAGCACATCTGCTACTGAGTTTTAAGAAATTCCAAGCATCACCAGTCTCTCAATGTGACTATTTCTGCTATGGTTCACTGCAATAGGACACTTGATCAACACGTGCTGAAATTCAGTGGAAACTGCTTAAGGGTGAGAGCCTCCACACTCAAAGATCTTGAGGTGAAGAAGTCAGAAGTTTTGCCAAGACTGGATAGCTCCCTATGGATAAGCACAGGTTTCACATACACATGGTCAAGGTAAGTATGCACTATACCTGGCGAAGAACTGGCACCAAAAATGGTCAAGCAGTCAAGAAGAACAGCCAAATTGATTCGGAACATCACTGATTCTTCCTGAACATGAAATTCCTGAAAAATTTCTGCCTTTGGGTGAAAAGAAAAAGATGAAGACAATGAAGCTTTTGCAATTATTTTACAGCTTACCCTGGTCTTCTTAAATTCAGTGATCATGTTTTCAGAGACCGGTGCAACACACAGTAATTTCTACATGTAACGCAGTATCCACTGAAGAAAAATCAGTCCTTATCCACAAAAGACCATATAAAAAATCAAGTCACAGTTTATGCAAAATAGTAATGTATATTCAGGAACACATTAACACTTTTAACTACAGATTAAAAGAAATGATATGCATTAAAGCCTAAAGCTGCCTGCGATCACCTCCCTGCCTTCCACGTCCTTAGCATAGTTTCCAGGAGGATCTGCTCCATGATTTTTCCCAGCACAGAAGAGAGGCTGACAGGTCAGACTGCTCTTTGAAAAGCTGCCCAAATCACTCCACTTTTTTTCCCAATACTCTCTTCTGGTAACTACCACAAAGCACCTGGTTTTCAGTGATGTACTGAGCAGTAGGCATGGTGAATTCACCTAACAGCTCAATAATCTCAGAGGAACCCACGCATGAATCTAGGAATGGCATAGCCAGAAGGAACCATTGGCTTAGCAGGTGCTAATGCTTTAAAAGGTGCAAACAAGGATGTAGGAATAAATCAGTCACTGTTAGGTCTTTCAGTCCAGTGTCATCTTGAGCCTCTGCAGAGAAGAGCAACACAGTTGCTGAAGAGTCTAGAAAACGAGACGTATGAGGACTGTCTGAGTAAACTGGGGCTGTTTAGTCTGCAGAAAACGAGACTTACTACCTGGAATGAGGTTGCAGTGATGGAAATGTTTGTCTCTTCTCTTAGGTACAAGTGAGAAAGTGTGAGGGAACAGTATCAAGTTGCACCAGGAGAGGCCTGGACTGGATATGAAAAAAAAATCTCCATGGAGAGGATGGTCAAGCACTGGAACAGGCTGCCCAGGGAGGTGGAGGTGCTGTAGAAGCATGGACATGGCATTAGGAGACCTGGGTTAATGGTGAGACTAAGGAGGTCAGGTTGTCGGCTGGACTTAACATAAAATCATGAAAGTTAGAAAAGACTTCTGTGATCATCTAGTCCAACCATCAACCCATCCCCACCATACTCCTTAAGCCACATCCCTCAGTGCTACATCTCCTCATTTCTTGAGCACCTCCACGGACAATGACTTCACTGCTCTTGGCAGTCTGTTCCCATACCTCACCACTTTTTCTGTTAATAAATTTTCCCAATGCGAACCTCCCCTGGCACAACTCAAGGCCATAACCTCTTATCCTATAAAGTTCTTTTCCAACACGAATGATTTCATGATCTGTCTTTGGCAGGGTTTGGCACTAGGTGATCTGTAAGATCCCATCTCCAAACATTATACGAGTCTGATCACTGTATGTTCCTCACATCAACTCTGCACTTACTCCATGACTTTACTAAAGCCACCCCTTCCCCACAGATGACCTGTACACCAATTCTACCACACAATTGGAGTTTTCATGAAGTCAGCGCTGCCGCCAGCCCCTTCCCACTGTGAACCACGGCCTCACTGGAAGCAGCTCAGCCTCTCGCCCCCACCTGGATAAAAGCGTTGGCCTGAATGCACTTGGCATCCTCCACCGTCACCCGAAGGCCGTTGGCTGTGGCGAAGCAAGTGGCGTGATCCTGGAAGTGGACGGCCCTGAGGAGGCTGGACAAATTGCGGGCATTGTCCAGGCTGGCCGTCAGGACATACTGCTCGTCACTGCTGAGCGACTGCGTGGAGAAAGGCATGGCGCATCCGACGGCGCCCGCCGGGGCCGGAGGGGCCGGAAGTCACTGCTACCACGGCGCAGGCACTTCCGGTGGCGCGCGGAGCGGACGGAAGTGCGAGCGGCGCATGCGGCAGTGCTCCTAAGATGGCGGCGGCCAAGAGGAAGCGTGAGTTGGCTGCTGCTGCCCGGCCGAAGAAGCGAGCAAAGGGGGCTCCGGCCGGCACCGAGCCGGCCGCTAAGCCTGGCCCGGAGGGAGCGGCCCCGGACGAGTACAGCATCCCGGCGCCGGTCTCTCAGGTAGCGGCGCGGCGCTGGGACTAGGGGTGGCGGTGGGAGCCCAGCCGCTGCGCGGGATTAGGAGGATGTATTGATGCCTTCTTGCGGCGTTACTGCAAACCACAGCGGTGTCTGATGGTGCCATTCTTATGAAGCTGTGCAAAAAGCACTGTTCTGGGCCGTTCGATTAGTCTGTTACCACAAACAGGGAAACATTGTGGAAGCGCCGACGATTGTGTTATAAGCGGACGATCTGGTGGATATTGTGTATGCTTCGTGTCGGAATTAGTCTGAGGAGGTCTTAGAAATCGCGATGTACTTGCTGTTTTTTGCTTCTCATATAAATGTACGGCAGCATGAGCCCGTATCACGTGCTCATCTGAAGGGCCCGAGTGTTCCTGTGTCCGGGGTCCTCCTGCAGAGGAAGAAGGCTCTTTTCAGGACATCTGTTGAGAGTGAATTCTTTTACGATTTTATATGCCTTTTGTAGTAGTGAAAGATTTTCATGTGGGAACCTCATGAAGCATCGTGGTGAGCAGTTACATAAAAAGTTGTGCCTTTGCAGAGCTAGAGGTTCTGTGTAGGTGATGAGATTGTTATGAATGCTCTTGCAGTTTTTTTCTGTTACTGCAATTCACATGTGTGTTGTTGCTGCAAGAAACTGTAAGAAAATTAAATTTCCTGCTTAACTTTTTTTTTTTTTCCTCTAGGGCAAATGGAAGAACAAGGAGCGTGTGCTTATTTTCTCTTCCCGTGGGATTAATTTCAGAACAAGGCACCTAATGCAAGACTTAAGAACACTGATGCCTCATTCTAAAGCAGGTAGGACTGAGCATTGTTCTTAGTGCACTGTAGTCTTAAACCAAACCAGGTACTTCTAAGAACCTGTTCTCTTTAAAATGTGGTACATGACTGTTTTGATGAAGCAGTAGCCTCTTACTCTAAGCTAACAGCAAACACCTTTTGAACCAACAAATGCAGTAAGTGTTATGTCCTAATATTCTCTGGGAAAATATTATATTATCTCCTATGGATATATAATATTCTCCTATGGCTTCTGTCTTGTAAGTTTGTTCTTCATACTGTATTTGTTAGTCATCTAATTTCATTATAAATATAGTATCCTGCTGTATAAAGTTACCAGGCATTTTTAGTAGAAATCTTGTATTATTTTTATTTCACCAATGTGAATGAGATGTGGAACTCTGAGATTCTGGGTTGATACGGTTAAGTTATATACATTTATAGTCACCATATCAACAATCATGTCTGTACTGACTGACTTTGTGAATCAAGTGACAAATAGAATGTAGTCTGAATATCTGCTATAGTCCAGAAAAGCATCCTAGGACACATTCTAGAAATCTAAAAATACGTGATAACAAACTAGGCTTATTTACATTTGGATTGAACAAATGATGGAAGCCAGGTATTGGACTCCATGATCCTCAGGGTCATCCAACTCAGGATGGTGAAAAAGCCCTTGGTAATTAATCTTCCATTTACAACCAGTAAAAACTTCTGTGAACACTGTTAAAAAATGTGTTTTAAATTGGTGTTCAGGCCTTCTCAATGTTGTTTTTGTTTTCCAGATACTAAAATGGATCGCAAAGACAAGTTGTTTGTAATTAATGAGGTAATTATAATTTATATTTTTATTTTTTGTGGAAATTCAGTAAGCAAGAGGCAGCCAAGCTCAAAGATCTCTTACTAGTTATAGGGTTGTGTAACTTCGTAAGTGAGAATTGATAATGAAAACGTACTAATGCCAAAGGAAAGTTGTCTTTTAATTAAGAGATATTGGAAACTAATATGGAAAGTTTTTGAAAATGTCTTCATTACTTTATAAATAGCTCATTTGATATACCTTGTGTAGGTGTGTGAAATGAAAAACTGTAATAAGTGCATCTTCTTTGAAGCCAAAAAGAAACAAGATCTTTATCTGTGGTAAGTAAATGCTCTGTTTTGGTGCATTTTTTTTTTTTTCATTTCTGTATATAACTGACAATGCTTCAAACTGAAGTCTGTTACTGTAATAGCTCCTTAAAATAACATTGCTTAGCAAAGTCTTAAAAGAATACTGAACTTTTCTTGTAAGCAGTGCAAGTTTTCAACATGTTCCACAGACTAGTTTACAAAAATATTTTACAAAATTGTTCAGAAAGCAAGTACCTAAAGGAGCTCAGTACTGCTGAAAAGTGACTGAAATTACTTCCATACAGAAATAAGTTATTGGAGTGTACTGTGGATATCCAACATAACTTCATGGCTGCTGCTTAAGATTTTGATTTTCTCTCTTTTGTCTCTTTTGTCTGCAGGCTTTCAAATACTCCACAGGGACCATCAGCTAAATTCTTAGTGCAGAACAGTAAGTTATTTGGTATCATTGTGTTTAGACTCTTACTTTCTTATCTGTTCAGCTTTGTCTAAGTAATAAATGGTCTTTTTTTTTAAAAAAAAATCACTAGTTCACACATTGGCAGAATTGAAGATGACAGGAAACTGCTTAAGAGGCTCACGGCCCCTTCTCTCCTTTGATCCAGTAAGTATTGTTCTTATATTTAATGTATTAATTGTCTATTTTATTTACGTTACTCATGCATTTAAATTTGTATCTATAATTCTGTTTTTTTCGGTTGTAGACTTTTGACAAGGAGCCACACTATGCCTTGCTCAAGGAATTGTTTATTCAGGTCAGTATGTAGCTTGGAAATTGACTTTTAAGTTATTTTAATTGTTTTTTTTTTTGTACCCCGCCATACTAATTTTACACTTGAGAGTTTACAGAAAGTACTCAAACAATTAGAGTTGTACCTAAAGTCAGTGGGACTCTTGTTCTTAAGTTTATTTTATGTAACCTGGAATTGGGGTCTTAATAATTTAAATTAATGCTTGTCCCCTTACAACTACAGATATTGAGAAGTGCTGCCTTTTATTTCAGATATTTAGTACTCCACAGTATCACCCCAAAAGCCAACCTTTTGTAGATCATGTTTTCACATTCACCATCACAGACAAGAGGATATGGTTTCGAAATTACCAGGTTAGTGGTCTCTTTCAGTGATGCTGAAACTTTATATCAAATCCATTAATTGCAATAAAATAAGAAAAGTAATTATTTTTGGAAGGTGCCTTTTCCTTTATCTCTGGAAAGAATTTGTTTCAGTGTTCTCTTTTAGGTGTGGTTCTGCAATAGGGCCTCTTAGTAAGAGGAGTTAGTAGTGATAGCCTAAGCTTCATTTGACTTTTAACTTTACTTGGTGCTTTATCCCAAAGTATGCTGGTACTTACTTTCTAATGGAGGAATTTACAAATACGTAGTACTTTTAAGTGTTTGCTAGAACCTGGTGAGGTTCAGCAAGAGTAAGCCTAGAGTCTTGCATCTAGGGAGGAATAACNTATGTGCGGGAGGCAAAGGGATGAGGCTGGACTCTTCTCAGCGGTGCCTGGAGATAGGATGAGGGGAAGTGGCCACAAACTGAAGCATAGGAGGTTCCACACAAATGTGCATGGGAACTTCTTCACAGTGCAGTGACGGAGCACTGGCACAGGCTGCACAGAGAGGTGGTGGAGTCTCCTTCTCTGGAGACGTTCCAGACCCGCCTGGATGCCTACCTGTGCAACCTGGGCTAGGGAGCTGCTTTGGCAGGGGGTTGGACTCCTTGATCTCTGGAAGTCCCTTCCAACCCCTACAGTTCTGTGATTCTGTGAACCTGACAGAACTCCTCTGTATAATTGTGTTTGTACAAGTGCAGTTTATAAACTTCACTGGCATTGCATCTTGGTTTTAAGTTGAGTTTTATATTGTCGTATAAAGTGCCCATTACATCATATTCATTGATTCCATCCATTTGAGATAGAATATTCTTTTACTGCAGATAATAGAAGAGGATGCATCTCTAGTAGAAATTGGGCCTCGTTTTGTCCTGAATCTCATAAAAATCTTCCAGGGTAGCTTTGGAGGACCAACTCTGTATGAAAATCCCTATTATCAGTCTCCAAATATGGTAAGTAGCGTTGTCGTTTTCTCTTTAGCAGTTACTTTGAAAACTGCAAGTTGTGTGTGCAGGAGAACCAGATGTGCCTTCTCTGTAAACTCTTTGGAGTGCCTTATCTGATTTCTGTTTGAGAACAAAGTTATCGCATAAAAATTGAACGAATACAAAATTCCTGTTAGTGGAAAAGTAACATCATGGTTGATTTTGACAGTTAAGCTGAGAAATCCAGCCTGTTATTACAGCACCTGATTTCTTACATCTTGCTTATTTGAAATGTTTTAATGTAAATCCTTATTTTTGTAGCATCGACGGTTGATAAGGTTGTCAATGGCTGCTAAGTTTAGAGAGAAACATCAAGTGAAAGAAGTACAAAAGATTAAGAAAAAGGAGAGTAAAATGCTTATTGAAGAGGATCCGACTGAAGTGGTCTTTGAAACTCCAGCTGAAGAAAAGCCAGTGGAAATACAGCTTGTGAAACCAGAGTCAAAGGCAATTGTAAAAGATAAAAGGAAACCACGGAAAATTCAGAGGAAGAAGCAAAAAAAGCTTTTCAGAACTGAAGCATAAGCCTAGAAGCTACAGGTGAAGATTCTGAAGTCATCTTTTTGTCATCTACAGCTATATTACATGTATGCATTTCTTAGCTATCTTGACAGAATATTGTGAATACTTGTTTTCTACAAGTAAAAATAATTGGATTTCAGTTTTAAGTAAACAAATACCAATTTCTTTGAGTTTTTGTGCTTTTTTTATCTTTAAGAGAATTTTAAAAAGCTTGAAAATGCTTAATAGGAAATAAGGAATTCCAGCTATTCCTGCTTTTGATAATTGGCCTTACACACAAATACCTCTAGGAAACAACTTGCTGTAATAGGAGAAATAAAAGTACCCAGTTTGTCACAGGTGTTCTTATCATAAAGAGGTATTAGCCTGAAACAGAACTGCCCATAACTCTTCTACTGTGGGAGCGGTGATTTTAGTGTATCAGGGGAGGTTTACGTTGGACACAAGGAAATACTTTTTCTCTCAGAGAGTGGAATGGCCTGCACAGGGAGGTCGTGGTGTCACCATCCCTGGAAGTGTTCAAGAGGTGTCTGGATGAGAAGCTGTGAGATATGGTTTAGTAGCTTGTGGTAGCAGTGGTAGTGAGGAGATGGTTGGACTAGATGATCTTACAGGTTGTTTCCAACCTTGTGATTCTGTGATTCTATGATTAGACACTGATTGTGCTTAACAGAGTTCTCCACTTTTATACAACTGCTTATGTACACAACTTATATTTTCATACAAAGGCTGTCCTCTTAGTTCAGTTATGTTTCTCAAAGTAGAGTGACTCCATATAGATTTTTTTTTCCATACTAACTGCAGTGGAATTGCCTGGTCACAGCCTGAACCAGTAAATGAGCACCTGAGTGACCAGAGCTGGAGATCCCAGACCCACCCATCCTCTCTCTCCCTCACTGGTGATTCCGGCTGTGCTGCTGGGAGTGTCTATATGCTCAGAGCCTGAGTGGGTTGCTGCCCCTCCTCCCCCACTTTCTCTTCTTTTTGGTGTGCCAGAGTTTGAACACAAGGCAGTTGCATTCCTGAACCCAAACGATTACTGGGGGGGTTAATTCCCCTTTCTTTGGTATCTTGTTCTATAGCGCCTGTATCTCAAATAAAGGCTCTGTCATCACCTTTGTTTGCTTTACTTTAACGTTTGCTTTCAGTAGAGCTTAATGTTAGAATTAAAAACCTTGATTCTGCTGTGTTTTGAAGTGCAGTGCTCCTGTAGCCTTCTGCATGCTCATGAGCAGCAGGATGTTCAAAGTTTGGATCCCAGTTGACATTTCCTTGAAGCTTTGGTGTGTGGCCACTTCTTAATTTGGGCTTTGTTTTCATAAAGCTTTTAGGAAGCTGCCAGCGAGCCTGTAATTTTGCTGCATCTACTTAAGTGAGTCACTATGTTTGCAAGTTAATATTTGGGGCAATGAGCAGAGCCTTTCCCTGACTCCCCGGCCGTCCCCTGGCACAGCTCCGTGCCGTTCCCTCGCGCCCTGTGGCTGTTACAGAGAGCAGAGCTCAGGCCTGTGAGAAGCACACCCTGCCCGTCACAGAACGGCTCTTCAGACGCCCGCGGCTAGCGATGCCTGGAGCCGGCAGCCCCGCCCAGCACGGCGCAGCTCCGCCCGCGCTCCCGTCGCTCCGCAGGCTCGGGCTCCGTATGGCCGCGCTGGCGGCTGCTGCGCTTCCCGCCCGGCTCTCCCCGCCGCCATGAGGTGCCACTACGAGGTGCTGGGCGTGCGGCGCGACGCGGCCGACGAGGAGCTGAAGCGGGCCTACCGGCGGCTGGCACTGCGTTGGCACCCCGGTACGGCGTTCCGCGGGCCCGGCCTGCTGCGGGCATGGAGGAGGGGAGAGGGAGCCGGGCCGTGTGGGGGTCCTGTTGGCGCGAGGGGTGCTGCTGTGGTGCTTTGGGTTGCTGACGGTCGTTTAATTCGCAGATAAAAACCTCGAGAACGCCGAGGAAGCTGCGGAACAGTTCAAGTTAATCCAGGCGGCGTATGATGTGCTCAGTGACCCTCAGGAGAGAGCCTGGTGAGTAAATCCAGCCTGGTAGTAGGCTTGAAAATACATTTCTGTGCCTGTACTGCTTGTTGTATTTAGGTTTTTGTTACTGCCTCTGTTGCTTTGCTTTTTTCCCTTCGCTCTCCCTCACAGTAAAGACTTAAGAGTTCTCTACTCCCTGGCTTGGTTGGAGGTGAGGACAAGCCCCTGACCTGTGGGTGGGCCCGAGCAGAGCTTTGCCCTGCAGTAAGGTGGCCTCCTTCCATGGAGTCATTTGAGTTGGAAGGCAACCCTAAATGTCATCTAGTCTGGCTCTCCTGTATTGAACAGGATCACCCACAGCAAGATCTGTGTGCCCGGAGCCTGGTCCAGCTTGACCTTGAGTGTCTCCAGGGATGGGGCGTCCTCACTGCTTCCTGTAGGGCGGTGTAGGATGAGCATTGAGGAGCTGCCGGTGCTGGCATTGCTTTCTGCTTCCCAGGGGGGAGGCACTGGTGTGTACCTGCTCTTGTGGTGTTAGCACAGCCTCCCTTGCCTGTGTTCCTGTAATGGTCCTAGTTTGAAATAAATATGCACAAACGGTCCTCGATAACAGATGATATTTTTCAAATGGGCTGAAGCATCTGCCAGCTTATGAAGCCAAGAGCACCTCCACTACGTTTGTCCTCCTTTAAAGGAAAGTAGTTTTTCACTTATATTTACAATTTGTGCTTGGTTTCGTTTTTTTTTCTTTTTTTTCATTTGCCTTAAGTATTTCGTAATTTGGATAATATCCTGCCTGTTTAAGAGAGCTTATTGTAGCAGCTTGCTCAGATTGCTGGGAAATTGCTGTTGTAGTTAAAGCTGATTGTAGGTATTGTAGGTAAAGCAGGTACAGTAATAGTAAGTAAACAGAAGGTCTGGAGGTAGTGTTTACTGACTCAGCCTTTTTTTTGTCTGAATGCTTGTGTGTGAGACACAAATCCTAAAAAGTGAGGTGCACTGGGGCTTTACCCAGCATCAGCACCATGCAGCCCTTGGCTCTCTCTCCTGGTTCTGTCCTCCCTAAGTTCTTTGTGTGCCCCCAGCCCCTCACTATCAGGGCGGTGTGAAGATCTGAAATATCCTTGGTTCTGTACAGCACTGCTTGGCCCTAACACTGCTGTGTTATCATCGTTGTTTTTCTCCCAAAGCCAAAATACAGCATCATACAAGACACTGTGAAGAGTATCAGTTGTCCCAGCTGAAACCCTGAACAGCTGTACTTGGACTGGAATAGTTCAGTTGGAAGAGACCCTCACAGGTCACCATGTCCAAGTACCTGCCTGACCACCAGGCTAACCAAAAGTTAAAGCATGTTATTGAGGGCATTACCCAAATGGCTCCTAGACTCTGACAGCTGTGTGGCATCAACTGTCTCACTGGGAACCCTGTTCCAGAGCTTGACAACCCACACTGGAGAGAAACTTTTCCTAATGTCCTTTCTGACCCTCCTCTGCTGCAGCCTTATTTGTGATGGCGGTGTGATATTCCCAGTGTTATTTCTGGGAAATTGAAGTGTCCCAGAAGGATAAGGCTTACTGATCCAGAGATTTCTAATTGCCTATGGAACAGTTCATCCATGCCATCTTCCTGGATGTCATGACACAGTGGTAGACAGCTACAGACAACTACATCTGCTTTGCTGTCCCCTTAATCCTCACCCAGAGGCTCTCCGTTGTGCCTTTCCTAATGCCAGTGGCTGTGTAGGGTCGTCTCTCCCTTACATACAGTGCAACATCTCCAGCTCACCTGCCCTGCCTTTTACTCCTGAACAGCTGATGATGCTCCTTCCCTACACTACAAATGTAGAGTGAAGTAATACACATGTTTTTACATGTTACTTTTGTCTTACTGGTACTGGAGAATATTTTTTTCTGCATGGATTTTTGCCAGGTATGATAACCACAGGGAAGCTCTTCTGAGAGGGGTGAATGGAGATTATCCAGATGATAGTTTGGATCTGCTGCACTACTTCACTGTTAGCTGCTACTCTGGATATGGAGATGATGAGAAGGTAATGAACTAATTCATCTTTTAATGAATCAATTTAAATTTAATGAAAAATCATGTTGTGGTTTAAGCTGGCAGGTGGCTGTGCAGCACACAGTTTGCTCACTCCCCCCCCTTCCCAATGGAACGGGGCAGAGAATAAAAATAAAACCAGAGTGGAAATCTTAGGTTGAAAGGGAACTATTTACTAAGAAAAACAGAGAAGGAAAATAGTTAAGACTATATGACTGTGTGTGTGTGTGTGTGTGTGTATGATTTTGTAGAACAAGTAATAAACAAGGAATTGCTCACCACTTTTCCCTGCTCATCTAGCCCCCTATGCAGTGGAATAGAGTGAGATGAACTCCCACCCCCTTCAGAACTCCTACTTGATGTCATATGGTATGGAATATCCCTTTGGCCAGTTGAAGTCAGCTGTCCTAATTCTGCTCCCTCCCAATTCCTTGGGTCCTTTTCTGCAAAAGACCTTGGCTCTGTACAACACTGCTTAGCAGCAGCTACAAGCATGGATGTATTCTCCTAGAACCAAACAGCATTGTACCAGACACTGTGAAGGAAACAATTCCATCCCAGCTGAAGCTATAGCAGATGTCAGCATTTGCTTACCACTGGAAAACTGTGTGTGGAATTGTTGAGCGCAGGTGATAGTAAAAGTTTCTGCACAGATCTGGTACAAAACCTATGCTGGATGCTTTAGACAAGCTTTAATTCTTGTTTATTGTCTGACATTGACTTACTTGTGATTCCTTACTGAACTGTATAATTACAAAATATGTCTATAGTATTTATGTACATTAAATAGCGAAGCATTCCAGTTCTCTGCAACAGCAAATATTTGGAAATGTCTTTCACAAGCTGGAGTGCTTTAAGCTGAGGAAAAATGATAGTGGTGCTTGAGGGAAGTATGTTTCCAAAAATTTGATTCCCTGTTGTATTTTAAGATAATCCTGATTTAAAAAGCTCCAGGCAATCAGGAGGACCTCTGAGTGAGAAAATCGCTATCTGTCTTTGTATTGCTATGGTAGGGCTAAGTTAGCAACATCTTAATTTAAAATGTAAGTACATAGTTGGGGTATGTCATAGTAAGTTTTATATTTGGAACTTCTTCAAAGCTTAGTAATGTATAACCAGACTCTAATCAACATTGCCTGCATGCTGTAGCATATTTATTTTTTCACGTACATTTGAATTCAGATTGTTTGAGGTATGAGAGAGCCAGACTACATAAAGGAAATGGAAATATAAGGAATGGGGAAGAACAGGAACTTTGTTGAAAAGAAGGATATTGCAGAATGACTGCTCACAAGACTTTCCCTCTCATTTTGAATTGCTGTACAGAATTGTAATTTTTTCCTGAAATACACTATTTACTGTAACTGAGCATTTGTACATTTATTACTGAGCAATGTAGAGCAAATGATAATTTACTTCTCTTAAAATTTCAGGGATTCTTTGCAGTCTATCGACATGTTTTTGAGCAAATTGCAAAAGAAGAGATGGAATATTCGACTCAGGAAGATATTGAAGAGTTCCCTACGTTTGGGTATTCCCATAGTGACTATGACACGGTAAGAGCAAGTGTAACATTAAACTAAAAGTGGCACAGCTGTCATTACTTTGTCCCACATTGAAATCAAAGAAGAGGTTCTTGGGGATCTCTGAGGCAAATACAAAACCACATTTCTACTGTCTTTCCTACTGTAGTAATCCATTACTGTAAAGGAAGTGCTTATATTGTGATTCATAACATTTAGGTGAATCAGAATTGTTGTTTCCTGTTGGACTACGTTAGCAGTCAGACCTCTATTGGTGAGCTGTCAAGCAAACATTTTGTAGGGCTAACCATCAGTTATGCTAATGAAACTTAAGTGCAATGTGCCTGATGCAGGGCCTGAAAAAAAAAAAAAGCAAACAGAACACCAAACATTCTGTTTACATCTCGATGAGAATAGTTTACCAGTGTTTTAATGCAACATAGGTTACAGCAAAGGATATTAGAAATGATTTTTTTTTAAATGACATATACAGTATTGTGCTTCATTTAGGGAAACAAAGTTTTCAGCAAAATTATAAAGGAGAGGCATTGTAGTTGAACCGCCGTGTGAGCTCCTGCTATGGTACTCCTGTCATCTGCAGTTATTCTGTAGTAAGATTTAATTTTCAGGATATTGCATGTCTGCTTTTGGGATGTGAGGACAGACAACTGCTTAGAGGACACATGAATTCTTCCCGTCTGGTTTACCAATTACTTCTTATAATAGCTGTTTTTCCAGTGATTAACTGCACAGTAGCAATCCTTACAAATATTCCTCTGGGTTTGCAGCTTCTCCCTTCACTTTTAGTAGTAGTATACTGTGTAACCAATTATTTATGAATATTAAATCACAGATTGGTATCTTTCCCAGGGGGCGTGTATTTAATGTGTCTAAAATTGCCAAGATCTTTCTTCTGATAGAAAGAGCTTGGAACATCTTCTAGGAGCTTCCTGTGTCATGACCATAGAACAGACATGGCTATGAACCAAAAGCTACTTCTAATGCTGACAATTCATAGCTGTGAAGTCAGCTGTAATTCTGGTACCATTATCATTAGACATCTGCCTTGTTCATGCTGTTATGGAAGCAGAATGTTATTTTATTTTTTCTAATTGGATTAAGTTAATCTTGGAATTATATCATGGAACATAGCTTCGTTTAACCAGAAAGTCATTATTCCTTTTATCTTGTTTTCAAAGACATAGTTGGAAGATACCAGCATTGTAGTACAGCCACTTCTCCATTTAATAGTACTGTGGGAGAAGGGAAAGTTCTAGTGAACTAGTGAGTTCTAGTGGCAGCAGAGAAGAACTGCATAGCTGCAGCCTTGAACCTTCATATGTAGATAGGCCATTAGAACTTAGTGTTGAGGTATTAATAGTTGTACCACTGGCATAAGAAATACTAGAAGGAAAGCTGTTGTGTTAAAGTCTGGAACTTGTTCTGTGAAGTATTCAGAAATACAAAAACTGTGTGTTCAGGGATATAAAAGGGTGTATGCAGGGTGTAGTAAAAAGAAAGTTCAATGGGATGAGTAATTTTTTTTTTTTTAAAAGAAGTTTAGACATATTTTGTTTCCCAAATACACAAAATGCAGAAGGTTAGGTGTTATTTGGGGAGGAATAGAGAATATAACAAAATGATAAAAACCTGAGTGGCTGGCACACCAGAAGTCCGTGCTGCCATTCAGCAGGACCTGGACAGACTAGGGAGTTGGATGGAGGGGAACCTGGTGAGGTTCAACAAGAGTAAGTGTAGAGTCTTGCACCTGGGGAGGAATAACTGTGTGCACCCGTTCAGGTTAGGGGCTGACCTGCTGGAAAGGTGCTCAGTGGAGAAGGACCTGGGGGTCCTGGTGGCTGGCAGGCAGGCTGGTAGGCAGTATGCCCTGTTGGCCAAGAAGGTCAATAGCATCCTGGGGTGCATTGAAGAGTTCCTGACCAGCAGGAGCAGAGGTGATCCTCCCCTTCCACTCTGCCCTGATGAGTCCACATTTGGGGTACTGTGTTTAGTTCTGGGCTCCCCTGTTCAAGAAAGACAACCTCCAGAGAGAGACCAGCAGAGAACCACAAAGGTGATAGAGGTCCTGGAGCATCTTGCTTGTGAGGAAAAGCTCAGAGAGCCTGGGGCTGTTCTGCCTGGAGAAGAGAAAGCTGGGAGGGGATCTTACCAACACTTAGAAATATCAAAGGGGTGGATTTCAAGTGGGTGGAGCCAGGCTCTTTTTGGAGGTGCCCAGAGGTAGGACAGGGGCAGTGGGCACAAACTGCAANAGACATATTTTGTTTCCCAAATACACAAAATGCAGAAGGTTAGGTGTTATTTGGGGAGGAATAGAGAATATAACAAAATGATAAAAACCTGAGTGGCTGGCACACCAGAAGTCCGTGCTGCCATTCAGCAGGACCTGGACAGACTAGGGAGTTGGATGGAGGGGAACCTGGTGAGGTTCAACAAGAGTAAGTGTAGAGTCTTGCACCTGGGGAGGAATAACTGTGTGCACCCGTTCAGGTTAGGGGCTGACCTGCTGGAAAGGTGCTCAGTGGAGAAGGACCTGGGGGTCCTGGTGGCTGGCAGGCAGGCTGGTAGGCAGTATGCCCTGTTGGCCAAGAAGGTCAATAGCATCCTGGGGTGCATTGAAGAGTTCCTGACCAGCAGGAGCAGAGGTGATCCTCCCCTTCCACTCTGCCCTGATGAGTCCACATTTGGGGTACTGTGTTTAGTTCTGGGCTCCCCTGTTCAAGAAAGACAACCTCCAGAGAGAGACCAGCAGAGAACCACAAAGGTGATAGAGGTCCTGGAGCATCTTGCTTGTGAGGAAAAGCTCAGAGAGCCTGGGGCTGTTCTGCCTGGAGAAGAGAAAGCTGGGAGGGGATCTTACCAACACTTAGAAATATCAAAGGGGTGGATTTCAAGTGGGTGGAGCCAGGCTCTTTTTGGAGGTGCCCAGAGGTAGGACAGGGGCAGTGGGCACAAACTGCAACAGAAGAAGTTCCATCTGAAAATGGGAAAAAAAAAATCTGGAGTTTGAGAGTGATAGAGCACTGGAACAGGCTGCGCAGAGCAGTTCTCTGGAGATTAATTTAAAGACTCATGTGGACGCTTTCCTGTGCAGCCTACTCTAGGGAACCTGCTTTAGCAGGCAGTTGGTCTGGGTGATCTGCAGTAGCGCCTTTCAACCCCTGCAGTTCTGTGAAAACAAAGTCATTATGTAACATTATTAATCGAGTGTTTACTCATGAGTAGTAAATAAAGACAATTAGGAAAGATGATTTACTGTTTCTTCTAATGTGAAAGCTAGAAGGCATCATTTTTACCTGCAGTTATGTAATGCAACAAAACAGGAGTAAGTGCATCTTTACCCAACTGCTCATTATACTGTGCAAGTCACAGCTTTGTAATACTATGATAACATTTTGCATACATGGAAAAAAAGAAAAGCATTTGTGAGGGAGAAATTGACTGGGGCTGTTTAATGTTATCTCACTTTCTCTGGAAGCAGATGGAGTATGGTAGGAAGAAATGCTGCCGTGAATTTGCCCATTGATTGCTTTGTTTTTGTGCACTGGTTGTTGGCTGCTGTTGGAGATGTACAGATGACCTTTGGTGTAATTTGGTGTGGTGGCTGTTACACAGTGTGTGCTTATGTCTGTTAATTTACAGTGTCTGATTCCGGTTGTGCTTTACAGTTTGAAAGGAAAAGTATAGCACAGTTAAGTAACCGGGCACTACCATTAGTGTGATCCAATCCTAAATGGGGATTATTTTTATATTTTTTTTTTTAGAAATGGGAGTTTGGAATACTTTGAATACAAGGCTGTTGATTTGAGGTGGTTTGAAATTTTAAAGATGCTATTATAGATTTCTGTAAACTTCCTGGTGATTTTCTTATACTCTGGTTAAAAATCTTTGCCTATAGAGAAGACACAGAAGTCCTGTGCTGTTTGGTAAGTTTTTTGCCACACCCTAATAAAGTGACTCATTCCATTTTTAATTGTTCTATTTTAACAGATAGTCCACCCTTTCTACGCCTATTGGCAGAGTTTCTGTACTCAGAAAAACTTTGCTTGGAAAGAAGAATATGACACACGACAAGCATCAAACCGCTGGGAGAAACGAGCTATGGAGAAAGAGAACAAGAAAACCAGAGATAAAGCTAAAAAGGAGAGGAATGAATTAGTCCGTCAGCTCGTAGCCTTTATTCGTAAAAGAGACAGAAGAGTACAAGCTCACAGAAAACTTGTAGAAGAGCAGAATGCAGAAAAACTTAGGAAAGCAGAGGAAATTCGGAGGCAACAAAAACTTAAACAAGCCAAGTATGTAAATATGGAAATAAATGTTTATTTAAACCTGGAGAAACTATTAATGTCTACCATATATTGTTAAATTATAATGGTAGCTCTATGTCCTCTTTTAAAAATCCTTGACTATTTTCTATATTAGTTTTGGTTTCAAGTCAAACCTTTTTATTTGTACTGACATCAAAAGAAAGATACAGGATTGTCAGGGAATAACCTGTGCCCTGCAGGCAACTGGTTGTAATAGCACAGAATCCAGCGTGCTTTCCCTTACTAGGGGAGGGAATATTTAAGGAAAAAAGAATGCATGATTGGGATGAATCAAAATAGGACTGTGACAACCTGGACTTCATCAGCTTCATCTGCCTTGAAACATCTGCTAAAAAGAATGCTTGAAAAACAAACGTGGTATTGCTTTTCCTTTTGATTTGGTAGAGAGGTCCCTTTTAGTGGACTGAATGCACTTTCTTATGCTTTTGTTTTCCATGAAGTGGAAAGAAGAGAATGGGAGTCTGTCAGTCTGAACACAGTTTGTAGAAGTAACTTTCACCAGAAAATAGGAGGAAGGAGTTTAAATACTCAATTGCTTTGAAACTGCACTCTTGTAGCCTGTTCATTGAAGTCATGCTATAAGAATTCACATACATGTGAAACACGTATACGTAATGTTTTTTGTTTTTGTTTTTTTTCCTGAGAGAAGAGTAAAGCTGAGGCATGTGTCTACTGACAGTGGATTAATAATTCTGTACTCAG
The DNA here is from genome assembly GCA_013399175.1 of Odontophorus gujanensis. Classification (NCBI taxonomy): domain Eukaryota; kingdom Metazoa; phylum Chordata; class Aves; order Galliformes; family Odontophoridae; genus Odontophorus; species Odontophorus gujanensis. The sequence continues at coordinate 136,752 of VXAB01001682.1, forward strand.
GACCCAGCTGTAGAAAATTCAGCTTTAGTGTGGTGCACTGACTGGTAGCTTGGATCACACTGTAATTTCAAAAACTGATTGGGTACAGTACTGTAGCACGAATTCAAGCAGTAATTTGCTTGTGGCTTTTGCATTGCTGTACTGTTCGTTGGTTTGGATCTTACAGCAGGTAAAAGCAGCTGTAGTACTTTTAGGGTTGAGCTGACTTTCTCTGTTGTGAGTTTGACATTTACCATGTGGTGGTACGTTTCCTGCATGAAATTCAAGCAGGATCCACTTACATTAATATCTCCTTGCTAGAAGTGTCCATGTGCCCACTGGCATCACTAATTACCTGCTCAGATTTCCAGGCCCTATAAACAGTTCTTTGCTCCATCATAATATATTCAGGAATTTCCATCTGAAATACCAGAAAAAGATCAAGCTATCTTTTAAATAATACTGTTTCTGTAATTCTTATCTCATAAATGCCATGTAGAAGTTATTGTATTGTTCTACTTAAAGGCTTGCTGAACAGTATAAGGAGCAGAGCTGGATAACTATGTCAGATCTGGAGAAAGAATTGAAAGAGATGGAGGCACAGTACGAAAAGGAGTTTGGAGATGGATCAGATGCTGAAGTTGAAATGGAAGAACAGGAGACAAAAGAAGGCATTGAAGGTATGGAGTTGGGGGGTTGTGGCTTGTGGTGAACTGCTGCAGTGTGAGTATTGGCTCACTGCACTTGTAACCCCAGGTGCACGTGGTGCAGGCCCCATGTCTCCAATGCAGGTGTGCTGGGTTAGAGTCTGGGTGCCTGATGTTTTCCACTGAATGTGAGACAATGTAGAACCATAGCTGTTCATGCTAATGTATGATTTGGTGAGATTATCTTGATCTCTCTGCATGTGAGTAGTACGGAAGGAGACAAATGTCAATGTTGTGACTTTCCTGGGGCTTTTATTAGCAACTTTTTATTAGCAACTGGTGTGGGTCCGTGGGTTCCCCACACCAATCCGTCACGGAACCGGGCCGAACCTGCCCATAAACCGTTGACATTAACTTAAAAATTGGTCATCTGACTTTGTCTCTTCAATCCCTATTTGTTTCTTCAGACAAGCTGAGTGATGTGGCTGAAGAAGTGGAATATGCTGATGATCTCTACTGCCCTGCTTGTGACAAACTGTTAAAAACTGAGAAAGCGTAAGTGTGTGTGTGTATTGTTGGGAACTTCCTGGCACTGGTTGGGGAAGGTGTTGCTTTTTTAAAGCAACTTTTTAAAAAGCATTGTAAGAACTTCTTAGCTTCATATCATTACCACAGTGTCTTCTTTCCAGTAGAGACATAAACAGGGCAAAATTTTTCATTCTTAGTAGAGATGAATAGTGGTCCTATTGTTAATTTATATGTAAATGTAAAAGTATTTACTCAGAGCTACGTGCAGTAACTATTTGATGATCTTCATAGCATGAAGAATCATGAAAAATCAAAGAAGCATCGAGAGATGGTAGCACTGTTACGACAGCAACTGGTAGAAGAGGAAGAGAAATTTCCTGCATCTTCAGATGATGTGAATGGAACACATACCAAAGAGGAGGAAGAAACGGGAGAGATGCCCAAGCAGAAGTACTTACAGTTATTTAATTATTTTAAATTTTATTGTGATCAATGAATTACTTAATCTCTTGAGCTCAGAGGGAGCTTCTGACTGGAATAGTTTTTGTATTGGAACCCATAGTATTGTGCCAGTTTAAAATATTTCTTTGCATTTTATTGGAACTCCAATACATGTGTTAATTTGTCCAGATTCAAATGTAGGATATTTCTCAAACAGCAAAGCTTGGTGCAGTTCCAGTGTTTGTCAGCTTGGTGATGGTACTCTGTGTCATTTGGATGCTGGCATAGATAGAAAATGAATGTGCTTGAAAATGAGTGGAACTGAGTAAGTTATGTTGTACAACTTCTGTTCTTTGAATGGACCAAGCATAATGTCAGCTGCATGCTTAGTATCACGGAGTTCAGTCTGAGTGGAATAAATGTTTTACTAAATGCAGTGAATGGGTTATGAGAACTGTTGCTTTCATTTCAGATGTGAATTATTTTTCTAGTTGTGGCTGCTGTCTCCCTCATATTATGTTACAGTGTTAAGAAAAATATAATTTGATAGCTTGTTTTCTTTTTTAAAAAAGTCAATTTTACATTTGTATCTTTACAGACTCTCCAAGAAGCAGAAGAAGAAACAGAAAACAATGATGGTAGGCATTCAGACACAGTAAAATACAAAGGACTTTACAACCTGATTTTATTTCATGTGTTATTATAATAATCTCACAGACCTGACTTTAGTAGTGTCTGTAGAAACAGAATAAATGTGGTGCTGGTTTCCATAAAGCTCATGGGCTGAAATGTAAGGAAAACAGATTGGAACCAACAGAAAGAGAATGCAAGGAATTGATCAGCAAGACCAGCAATGTCCCTGGTGCATTAGTGACTTAATTTTTTGGTGATAGTCTGATTGATAGACCTGGGAAAATGTACTGTTTGTAAAGTAACTTTATTAGCATCGTGCTGAAACTAACCAGCACCATCCAGTCCACCTCTCACTTGCATTCCAGGCACCAGTAATGCTGGTCTGGCATGTTTCAGGATTCTGTCTCTGCATGATAGAACAGATCTGTGCAGGCAGGAGCAGGCTGGGATTCAAGAACGGCACGTTCTTTGTCAGCCTTGTATGTCAGGAACACCAGAGAGGGCACACTCTTCTCTCTGCCTTTCTTGTGCCTGATCCTTCTCTAGTCTTCTTTCCTGTTCACTACCTCAATCACAGTGGTGTCCTGCTGAGCTAAGTACACTAGATCCTGCTTCTTGCAAGTTTCCCAAGATGGCCTCATGTTTTTGCCCCAGCCTAACCCTTTTAGTGTAATGTGTTCCCCTTCTCTGCCTGCTCCCACACCATCATCTCTTATTAAGAAACTTCTCCAAGGCTTTCAGTCAACTGAGTTTTTCTTGCTCCTCTTTGATTTTGCATTGTCCAGATTAGTATTGGCTTGGACTTCTTGTTTCCATGCAGGCCATCAACATCTTGTCCAACTGTGGCTTCCTCAGTTTGAAATTGCTTCATCTACCTTATTAAGGTTGTGTGTAGGCACCTTGTCTCCCATCCTTCAGTTCTGTGACAGGGTCTCTTGTGGCTTAGAATGTGTGTTATTTTGGCTGAAGTGTCCTAATACAGATGTATTGCAGCATTAGTCTAACATTTGTCAAAGACAAGGCCGTTACCCTATAATGTCAGATGGGAGCCTTGGTTTGTGCCATGGGCGGTCCCGTCTTTCAAAGGACAGGAACTAAAATTTTCCTTGTTGGAATCCCACTGAAAGTAGCGTATAATTCCAAGGCTCTATTGTTTTGTGTGTTCTCCCCACACGCTCATGTTTTGAGGTAAATGAGTGTAAACATAATCATTGATGAGTGTAAAGTAATTTACTTGTGTTTCTTCTACTTGGACAGACTTACGGGGACTCTTTTGAAAGAAGTGCTGATGAGGAAACAATTGAGCAAAAGGAGCTGCCTTGCACGGACAAGGACAGCGGCCCAACAGAGCAGTCTGTGAATGATGACCAAAGATGTGCTGTGTCAGAGGAAGCAAGTGCTGCACAAGATGTTAGCCAAGTGAATGAAGCACAAAGTGAAGTGAAAAGGTGTGCTGACCGTGTCATTTTGTGTCATGTTTGATGCTGTCTGGCAAGTAGATCTTTATCACTGTTGTGAATTCAGGGCTACTCCACTACATTGGAGTTGAATAAATACAATCCTGAACAGAGTGTGTTAGGATTTACTTTGGAAATGGTATTGGACTGTGTATCAGTGCCACGTCACTTAAAAGTAGCTGATTCATCTTCTAGCAGGATCTTGAGATTGACAGTTGTTTACATAAATGACATGGCTTTCTTTTTTGCTGGAACCACTTACATTGTGTGAAGGAAGAACGTAGCAGAGACATTGACTTGAAAACCATTCCATTCTTAAACTTTAATTTGAATATTCTTGTGCACTAATCATGGTTTCTCTTTGTCTATCAGCAGCACTAAGCCTAAAGGTAAAAAAGCCAAGGATGCAAAAAAGTCTGCTAAGGCATCATCAGAACACCAAACAGTGGTATGTCAAATTACTTACACTGTTAAAAGATTTTCAACAGGGTCATGTTATTACAAACACAATAGCTCCAGTCCCCACATTGTGTTCTGATTTACTAATTACTTCTTAATAATCTGTAATTTCTCTTCCTGTGATTTTATTAGCGTTCAGGAGGTTGGGACATCAGCTCTTGTCTGTGCAGAGTAGTGTGGGACTAAATTTCAGGTCTAGGAGAGTGGCTGGGAACTCAGTATTCAAAGCAGTTCACAACCAGAGGATGCAAGCATCTGAAGATGGCTGTGACCAGGCAGGTGGGACGTGGTACCACTGGCACCTTTCCCAGTATTGGTACTTCCCAGAAGAGCAAACTCTTGTAATAACCACAGACAGGGACTAAATTGGGCAAACCTCAGAACTCAAAATATTGCGTGTGCAGTCTTGCTTACTGAGGTGAGATCAAAAGTAATCTTTATCATTAATTACGTTTGCAAAGCTTCTGTTGTATTCTTGGCTTTACTTAGCTTTCCTAAAAGTTTCAAGGAGTTATGCTTTTAACATTCTATTCTACATTGATCATAGAAACAAACAACTGAAGTCACGTTTCATTCTTTTAAGAGAAGCTAGATACAGCCAACTGGTGCCATCTATTAATTATGCAATGTGTTTATTCCACGTCCTGTGCAAATGTGAGCAGTCTTTTTCCCTTTCAGAGTGAAGTTCCCATTCACTGTGTAACCTGCAACTGTACATTTCCATCCCGAAATAAACTGTTTGAACATCTGAAAGCAACAGGACATGCAAAAGCAACACAAGCGCCGTCTGCAAATGGAGCTGTTCAAACCAGAAGCAAAAAAGAGAAGCGTAAAAACAGATAGAAATTTGTTACACTGACAATCTGCAGAACCATACGTGAAAACTCTCCAGAACGTTGAGAAGTGTGTGTTGCCTACATTCTGGGGTAAAGTGAGAAGGCAGCTCCAGGTTTTCGTGGTGGAAACAAGAAGGAAAATGTGGAAGGTGTAACAAGAAGAATGTTATTTTGTGAAGCAACTTCTGCTTTCTTCTGTTTCTAACATCTTGTCTTCACTGGCTGAACTTGACCTACGCTTCTGGTAGCTTTCGTAGTGAAGGGGCAATAGTGATTCAGAGTTGCCTAGCACTCCTGTTGAAATTTGCATGGACGGATTAACTACACAGAAGGAATAAATTATTTTACCACATCCCAGTTGTTTTTTTAACCTCAAATCAGTTTTCTGTCTCTGTAAAGATTGGACTCTGCTGTTTTGATCATCTGTCAAAAATGAAATATGAACAGCCCAAGTGGAAAAGAAACCTCCCTCAGTGGCCCCTTCAAATTACCCAGCAGACAACATGGGAAAGATGTCAGTGTTGGTTCATTAGAGCTCTGTAGTTCTGTACATGATCCTGTGTGCTCAGGTGTTTGTGCTGGGGAGGGAAACCTTGTGGAAGAGCCTTGATGGAATAAGTGTGGGAGGGAATAAACAACAGCTCTCAGTGTGAATGTGAGTTAACTTTTGCAGGGATTCTGTCCCTTGGTACATGGACACTAGGTACTGCCAGTTTAGGGGAGAGTGGCAGGGGGTATGGACTGCTGTCCATGTGTGTTCTGATTTCCTTATGAAAAACAAAATGGGAGATAGTATTACGTCTCTGTTAACGGCATAATTAATTCTTTTGAATGTCATTAAAAACAACAAAAAAAAAAAACAGAAGATGAACACCTGATTTTGGAGTGCAAGTGTACAAAAGGGTTTTAGAAAACAGAGAATCCAGCATTTGGAGGGCTTGGGGATAGGGTATATTCAGTATACCCCCACAGTTTTCTCTTTTTCTCTCATTGCATTTTCTAAATGTAATGATACTGCCTTATTTAAGTTGCTGTAGTATTTCATATTATCGAGCAAAATGGTGGAACACAGAGCTGTTTTAGATCAAGAAATTACTCAAACATTAACATTTACATTGAAGTCAAATGATGAAAGTATAGTTCTTGCTATCAGACAATATTATTTTTATTTGAGACCAGAGATGGTAATGAATACAATTTTTTTTTCAAAAGTGATTGTTAGAAATACTGTACCTTATTTCACCAGTCAGAGTTTGCATCTCTGCTAAATAACTAAAATCCCAAAAGCAGCCGGAAGAAAAGCAAATAATTTTTTTTTTTGTGAGGATGATGACTTGATTGGAACTCTATATTAAAAATCATTACCATAATTAGAATCTTTCGGTTTGTGTGCACGGATTTTTTTATGCTCTGATTCCACTGCATCATCGTGATGAACAGTTTTAGCTCTGAGAGCCGCAGTTACCTTCTGCTCAGAATGCTTCCTAGCCTAAAAGTGACTTTGTGTGAAATCCCGTGTCTTGGGTAAGACTTAAGCTCTGCAATGTTATCTTATCTTTTGAGATAATTATTTTTGTTTTTTAAATAAAACAGAAAAAAGATGAAGTATTGGTTTTTATGTATGCTCGTGCTTATTGGGCGTGAAAGGCAGAGTTTTGGTAGCTGCAGAGGTGAGCACTGTGGAGCAGTGGGCAGCTGTACTGGTCACGGCTGGCTTTGCAGCAGTCCTAACAAAATGCCAAAGTTCAGTTGAGCAGGAGTTTGTACTGCCTCTGTTGAAAACACAGTTAAGAAGCGGCAGCAAAGGAGACACAAAGGAACAAGGCTGGAACAAAGGAACAAACACTGAGGTGGCCCCTATAACCTCCCTCAAGGGGACTGCAGCCTGCCAGAGAACTTACACTGGGGCACAGAAAACCAGTCAGAGAAAGCAGCAGAAATAAACCACCGTGCCTTGACTGCTTCCAGCCTCTAGCACTGCCTGTTGCCTTATGAGGGCAACTGAAAGACTAACCTGTGTTTTTACAAAAACTTTAAAGTTTGGCTCTGTAACAGTAGTCTTACAATGCTCACAAGCATTTCATCCTTAGAGTCTAGACAGCAAGGGTCAGGTCTGACGCACGTGTGATAAGGAAGTCTAGTTTGCAGCTGCTCTTTCCATGTGCCTCTGTAACGCAGTATGAATTACTTCAACGGCAAAGTCAGCGTCCTTTTTAGTAATGCACATAGGAGGTTTAACTCTAAATGTCTGACAAGAAAGAAGAAGAAAAGACTTCTTTAATACAGTACGGCAAGAATACATGTTCTAGCAGCACATCTAGGTTAGCACCATCCTATACTAAACAATGCAACTGTAGGTATGAAAAACAACAGAGCTGCAGTGCTGGGACTGATGCCTCTGAAAAACACCCTGAAATGGGGCACTGACTGCTTCTAACGCCCCACTCTGCTCTAGGGACAGATAACTGCCTTCAAGAGAGAGCTGATTAGTGCAGACTGTGTGTTGCTCCAGCTAGAGCCTGCATAAAGCCTTACATGGATCTGCACTAAAAGTCAGCTGAAACAAAATAGGCAATTTTTCCCTTTCCAACAACTTTTTCATTGTGAAACAGTACCTACTGAGAATGGCAAGTTCCCTGCATTGCATTAACTTGCTGACAGGTGATTTTCTTCTATATTATAGGTTTTCAAAGAGAATCACTAAATATGAACTTTCAGTTAGGTCAGCATTGCTTGAGTGCATGTTGATCAAGAAGGGATATATGCACACTGCAACTTAATAAGAAATTAGGTTCTAAAAGTCCAAATATTTGGTAGTAGAATGTTTACAAAGTCATTTAACTTCAGTAAGAACCTTAAGCTTTTATTTTAAATTTTCCTGCCAGTGTACTTCACACAGAGAGCCACATAATGGTCTTTCTCCCCCTACTTCAGCTGGGTCTGAGTTCAGCTAATGCTCCCAGACATAGAGTGCTCTCATGAGACACAATCAGATTTTACTACCCTGAGCTGCAGGATATAACCTCTCTTCCAGTCTGCAACTTGTAGAAGCCTATGAGATGACAGAGGCAGTGTTCAGCTTCTCCTACCATCTTGTGTCTATCTCACAGAAAAGCTGCTCTGAGGGTTTAACTGACCTAACCATCCCAAAGACAACTGTTACTAACTGCCATGCTCTACGAAACATGTGGCACAGAGCCATGAGTACAGTGTAGTGTATCTTCAAATGGCTGATGCCCACTTGCCTGCAATCCTCACTTCTGTGCTATACTGCTGAACTTGCTGGTAAGAGCTCTCTTTATTTTTTAATATTAATACCCAGAAGATTATTATCAGCTCTCCAGAATGAAGGAACTAGCAAGAATAAAATTGTTTCTCTGTCAGCAGATCAGGTTATAACTCCAACAGTAACAGTTAGCAGAACATTGCTGATTTCCTCTGATTTGTATAATATTACACTGTGTTGCTGTTCTAGGTGAAGCTGTTCCTCTAAAGGAAAACTGCAAGCTGGAAGGAAGTTGAGCCCACTTGAAAAAGAAACAAACGGCTCCTGCCTGTTTTGTAAACCAGGAAAAATTGAGCAGGGAGAGCCTCTAAATGTATGTTTTCTCGTTCATTTGCTAACTAAAGTTAGTTTAACCAGAAGTCCAGTACCTGATTGTAGAGTCCTCCTCTGCCAATCAGAACACCCATGTCTTTACAGTCCTCCCAGATCTGATTGATTTCTTCTGATGGAAGAGGTTGGCGACTCTCCTATGGAAAGTGAATAGTAAACTTCACTAGGATATTCTAAATTAAATTTAGGAAAAAGATGCATTATTTCAGTTCTTCCAGTAAATCTCACCCCCATTCTGTCTGAAAACATCAGCTGCATAATGTAACTGCAATGCTACAGGTTGGTAAGCTGCCCAGAGGAAAGGGACCTGGGGACACTGGTTGACAGCCGTCTGAACACAAGCAAACAGTGGCCAAGAAGAGCAATGACATGCTGACGCAAGGCAGGATCTGATCATCCCCCTGTCCTTGGCGCTGGTGAGGCTGTACCTCGAATACTGTGTTCAGTTTTGGGACCCCCACTACAAGAAGGACTTTGAGGCACTGGTGCCTGTCCAGAGAAGGGCAGTAAGGCTGGTGAGAGCTCTAGAGCACAGGGTTTCTGGGGAGTGACTGAGGGAGCTGGGGTTATTTAGCATACAGTGACCAGGGGAGACCTTACTGCTCTCTACAATGACCTCAAAGGATGTTGTGAGCTGGTGTAGTGTAGTGAGCTGAGGGTTGGCCTCTTCTCCCAGGTAACTAATGATAGTACAAGAGGGAGTGGTCTTAAGTTGCAAGAGGGGATACTAGGAAAATAATTACTGAAAGGGTTACAAAGTGTTGGAATAGGCTGCACCACCACCCCTGGAGATGTGCTTAGGGACATGGTTTAGTGGTAGACTTGGCAGTCCTGAGTTCAACAGCTGGGCTTGATCTAAATAATTCTATGGTAATTTATGTGCTGTCCATGATGAGTTTATGTAATTAAAGTGCACAAATCACTATTTACTCAAAGATTGTGAAATACTTGAAATGCTGGATGTTTTGGCTCAGCTTTAGCCAGAACAGCGTTTTCTCACTCCATCATCTGTATATAAGATAAAATCTTCCTAACATCACGTTTCATTTCAGTTGAAATAAAACTTGCAATGGTACTGCAAATCAAAAGGTATAAAGTAAATCACCAACCTTATCTGTCACCATTTCTATCCCAATCATGAGTCCCTTGCCACGGACATCTCCAACGATCTCAAATTTATCCCGTAGTTTAGCAAGCTCCAGTAACATGTGTGTTCCTACATCCTTGCTGTTTTTTTGAAGACTGTCTTCTTCAATAGCCTGGTAAAAAGGATGCACAACGACAAAGCTGCAGGACAAGCTTCCCACACATCTGATTAATCCCCATTTAGATTGGTGACATTACATTTACTTCACTTTCTCTCATAGATTTGCATACCATGCTCCTTCATTGCTGCAGTACTTAAATTTCTTCTCTCTTCCACGTAACTAGTAGCATCAGGTTAAAACTGAACCTAATATTTTGATGTTGCTCTGTTCTTTTGCATGCTTTACTTATTTAATAACATCAAACAGATATAGCTGAAAAATACCTGGCCTCCATGACTGTTTGCAACATCTTACCATAAATATGTTAACTCTTCAGCATCATGAAAATAATAAAACTTGACACAGTATACCTCTGTACTAGGGAGCATATTAGTAAAGTCTGAGTGTTATAACAGTTGTAGATGTACTCCTTACTCTGCTCTTTAATCAAAGTTCTGACGTGCAGCCAGCTACCAGCACTGATACACACAAATCATTTTAAAATCTGCTTTAAGAAAATTCACAAATGCAAACAAAAAATACAATTTTAGAAGTTAACATGAGTGTTTTCACTTCTTGTTTCCTTGCTTTTGTTAGCTTTTTTTCCCTCCTTTCTCCTCCTTTTCTTTCAATTCCTTTTTGTTTCTCATAATTCTGACAATCTCCTTGCTTCAGAGAGAGGCTCCAACTTAGTTCAAAGATGACACTACTGGTGATTCATATTCCTGCAAAAGGGATGAAATTTTGCAGTGGGGATAATGAGATATTTCCTCCCCTACACACAGGGCACCATAGCTATGTACAAACCACACTTGTGGATGTTTATAAATTTAATACAGCTATAAAACTTTTTAGTGAGAACAAATGAAAGCATTTTTTATCTATCTTTTATGACAAAAAGGAAAAAATCATATCATTTTCCCTACATCAAGAACCGCAGATCCCACGATGCAGGCCACAGGATTTCCTCCAAATGTATTGAAGTGAAGGTTCTGAGCCAACGAATTTGCAATCTCTTTAGAAAATAAATAAATAAAAATTATTCTCACAGTTTCCATACATTTCGCAACAACACTTATCTACTTTAACTTAAAAAAACTGCTCCACTTCTATCCTGACTCTAAGGGAGTGAAGTGATAGAAAGATTGTAAGATGCTGTTAAAGTTATAGAGGCTAGATGCTAAAGACACGACTTAAAAAAAAAAACGGCAAACCAATGTCAAAACTAGTTAGTTGTTGCCTCAGGCCAACACCAACCAATTCTCTTCACCAGATTTATTCATATGAATCAAGTAGATGGTTGACACGCTGCCTTGCCTACTCACTGTGCACTCATCATTAAAATGGTACATTCAGAGGGGAGTTCCAGGATCTATTACCATCTCTACCCATGACTCACGAGGTCAAATCTGCTTTAGTTATACTACTAAGCTAATTAAATAAAGCTTCATACTGGTATAGCAGAGCACTTCATCAAATCACTCAGAATTGAGAACACAATCCATTCACCTCAGAAAACGGAGACCAAGATTTATTATCTTAGTAGTTTGAACATACATCTCTCTGGCTAGTAATCATTATGTGGTATATTGTGTATTTGCCTCATTTCAATCTTTAAGAGAACAGAACGCTTATACCTTTTGACGTAACAACAGCTGCCATTGGAAAGCCATTACCAATTCCTTTTGCTAAAGTAACAATGTCAGGGACTACACCATGCGTTTGAAATCCCCAGAAATGGCTGCCTGTCCGTCCAAATCCTGTCTGTACCTTTCCAAGGAAAAATCCAGAGAAATCCCCGTTACCTTCTCACATTTTACAATACACTTATTTTTCTTTTTTTTCCTACTATTGCAGATCTGGAAGCACACCTAGAATCAACTGCTGTAGTAAGTTCCTTACTCGGGTAGCTTTACACAGATTATTATTTATTATAATTTGTTTTTTCTTTTGCATATGGAATAGTTAACATCTCACCACGTCTTATGCATGTTGAGATGTACAGACACATTACAGCATCCATGTAAAAATGGATGAGGAAATGCAATTGCTCAGCGTGTTCCGAAATACCAGTCCTATTCCTGATGATTTATTCTATCTGAAGCAAGTATTACAGTCTTAAGAGCTCGCTAATATTTCAAACTGGCAATAGGTAAATTTTATTTGGAAAACGTATTTGAAGTCTCAGTAACCCTGAAGTGTTATTGTGACAATACTCACATCACAGCTGGCATTTGTTAACTGCAAATTTTGGAAATTTAGTCCATCCTATTCCTAAGACCTAAGGACTCAAGTCTGCTACAAGCCTTATCTGTGTCTAAAATCAGAATGCCACAGTGCAGAATAAAGACAGTAAATACCAGGAGGTTCTTTGGCTTGGAAAAAAGGCACCATGTTAACCTTAATCTTTGAAACAATTGGCATTTCCCTTATTTTTAAGGGTTCCAATTTGCCTTAATGTGGATTCTTTTCAGAAGACTTATAGAGATAGACAAAACTCAGGAGTTTTTAGGTCAAAACACTCACTTCATCTGAAATACAAACACCTCCTCTTTCCCGTACTAGCTGATAAGCTTCCTTTAAGAAACCTTTTGGGTACTGAACAGTTCCATTAATACCCTGCCAAGACAAAAAAGAAAATGTCTTCAGGAACAGAGAAAGAAGCAGGAATTTTACTGGGTAACTATCCTACAGTAAGAAAAAAATATCAGCAGCCCTCAGGTAATAGCAAGACCGTTATCTCAAATTTCTGTCTTCAGCATTGAAACTGATCAGATCACATATTCCCATTCCATGGGGTAGTATCCAGTTCTGTGAGCTGTGCTTGTACAAATGTTTGTGAGGCCATAGCAGAAAACGGATTGCTGTAAGGCAGAACAGGGTAAAGACAAACTGCCAAAACAAGCACCCTGAAAATCTATACACTGAGAAAACCATAAATTGATGGATGGTAAACCTAACTAGGGAGTTGGTGTCCCTTCTTGGGTACATTTGTTCAGAATACTCTTTCCTAAATTTCTGTTCATCTTCCCAGTTTTCTTTCGAATCAGAAATCCTACTCCATACCTAGAATGCAATGGCTCCTTATATCAGGGCTTAGTGAGTAAAAACAGAGTAAAAAAAAAAAAACTCAGTAAAAAAACCCAAACCTAAGTAATAAAAGAGAACACATGAGATCACAGAGACAACACATTTCTTTCCCTTTCTGTCCCTGGGATATGTTCTCAATTCCTTCTATTAAAAAAAACACACGTATACATTAGTTTTGAAAGTGGGTGAAGTACCAAGAGAATGAATTCTGCAACTGGTCACCACTTGACAAAGAGCTCCAATAGACAGAGTAGAAAACTTGCTGGAAAGAGGTGGAAGGGGAATTGATACAAAGTTTATGGAAGCAGGAAACAGATAAGCACTACAGAATTTGGAAGTTGTTGGACACTAAGCAATGGCATATGCCATTCTTGTTCATTTGCTGAAAAAAAGTAAATTTAATCACTATTCTTTAACTTCATCACCAACATTCTAGCTCCACCAAAATCAGTGATAAAAGCTGAAATTTTAAGAGCGCATCTAGTTTTTGCTTTTCAAATATTTAAGGTGCTTAAGGCGATATCTATATTTTGAATGTAGCGAAAGTACACCAGATCTTGGTATTTCCCACTGTATCACTGAATGTGCTCTAACAATCAAGAAACGGCAAACTACCTACTTGAATTGGTTCGGCAATAAATCCAGCTATCGTCTTAGGTACAGAAGTGTTCAGAGTATCTTTGAACTGCTCAATGTACTGTTCGTTTGCATGACATACACCTGTTTAGAGGGAAAATATTTCAAAGACAACTTAAAGTTGTAGAAGCAGCATCAAAACATGACATTTTAATGAGAGCACTAGAGGAGATTCCAAGTTGAATGACATGTATGAAATATAACCAACATTTCTTTTCTTTCAGATATATTAAGGTTTGAGTTCCATAGGTTCCTGAATATCAGTGCTGATCATGAAAAATGGGATTTCTGGGAGAAATTTGAGCATATCACCAATATTTTTTTTTCCTGTGGGAAGCAGGTACATGAGGCTTTTGCAATATTTGCTTTAATTAACCTTGCAAATCCTAACCAGAGGTCTACTGCTGAATGCTCACCTTTCTTCTGGAGATAAGTACAACCTAAACAATAACCTGAGCATACACTTCACTCCTACAGGCCCCTCATATTCTCTGTTCTAAGAAACATGTACTTTTTACTGTTTACCAACCTTCAGAACAGCTGCATTTTCGAACAGTTTGCACGGGTGAATCTCTACAATAGCTGCCTCCCCACGGACCACGAAAAACATCTGGTAACATTGTCTGTCAGGGATAAAAGAAACACTTGATGACAGCTTTCTATCAGATATGTTAATCATACCTGGGGATGACTCTAATGAAACAAACTAACAAATAACAAGCAACAACAACAAAACTGCTAAAATGTGTATCTAGTTCCAATGACTTGTCCAAAGAACACACACAAAATAATATCAAAACTCCCCCACATGGGTATTCCTGCAGTAGTGATTCAATTGACTACTTCCTTTAGTTTGCTCTTTGAGTTAGTCAGCTGTTACTAGACTGACAGTACCGTTGTCAAGAGTCGCCAGTAGTACTTCTATAATTTAAAGTATGATAAAAAACAGCAAAATACTGGGAGGCTGTATTACAGCAGATTGAAAACTGGGAATTCCTGCCTTCTAATTCTGCTGATGAACTGCATGAAGACATGGAACTTTTCATCTAATAAACCAGGTTTTGAGTCAGCTCCAAAGGTGCCTTCCTAGATCGCATGCTTTGGCTGCACTGCCAGTTTGGTACAGAATATCCAGTGCAATTTTCTAGCAAACAGAGAGCCATTTTCATCTTTCCAAGGGCAGAGATGTAACTTATTGACATTCATTGCTGGACAGGATCTTCTTCAGACCAGCAGAAATCAGCTTTGCACAGATTTGCCAAAGTGAACATGAGAAGAAGGGTTTTGACTACTACTGTTTTGCACCTTACACAGACTTTCATGAGGGCACCAAGCAAGAGTAAAGCACTGTAAATCACAATTACTCATGTAGTCATGAGTACAGCTTACGGCTGTCCCAAATCTAAATTAGCTTAAGTAACTACACAGAGCATTTGTGTAGTGTGATCAGTAACTATTAGGCACTTAGAAGACAGAAACTTAGTAATCACTGAAATGTTCAAATACATTTCTATTTACTCAGATTATTATAATTACATTAAAAAAAATCTCACTGTTGAACAGCCAATGCCATTGGCAACACTGTGTTTGTAAGAGCCGATGGACGTCAATCCCAGTACGTAAGGGCTGCCTCCATGGTATGCTCCTCTGTGCAAACAGACAAAAGCACAAGAACATTACTCACCTCTAAAAAGAGACTGCAGCACTATTAGTTCTGAGAAGGCATGCCTCTGAACTACACATTACTGGAAAAAGTGTGTACTACTAATACACTTGAAACAATAAGATTCGTACTGCCCTTTTTTGCTCTGGTTTTGAAAGATCCACAACTGCCCATCTGTGTCTGTTTTGTGCCGTTTCACATGCTGTAATTGCAAGGTGATGTTCAGAAAGACAAGAGTAAGAGGACTTGAATTGGCAGCAATTCAGAAAGGTTTTATATGTTTCACAAAGTTCTGCTGCAGCACCTGAGGCCTACAGAGTAAACACCTGCGTTCTTCCCATCACGGGAACTGCCACTCTCTCAAACAGATGTCACCAATCATTAAACTACATAGTAGTTTATTGCTAGTTTTATTCACAGATCAGAAGTTCAATAAGCAGAATATATAAGCTAGGTAGATACTCAATGTTCTGTTGAACAGAATGGCAGAAAAATATAGCACTTCATAACATGGCCTTTTATCCTACCGACTGTGTCTGTTCGGAAGCACAGTAATGAGAATTGCTTACATTGGTTCTTACGTAGCCCTCACCTCTGCACTACCCCTGTAGTTAAGTCAGAGGAACTTGTTTGTGTAGCTGTGCAGTGAACTGTGGTTCAGGGATCTGGCAGAAAAATAAGGCAGCAGAACAAACAAAACCAGATCTTTCCTCCAGGATAGTTTTCAGCCAGATCAGCTCCCTGCGGTGGTTCACTGCACCACTGTCCAAAGGTACCTTTGGACTCCCACAGAGGGGAGCACTACGGGACCGGAACAAATGAGGAAAGAAGCACTTGCTTCTTAGAAGACTACCCTAACCACAGCACTGCCTGAGCTCAACTAGATTCTTTTACCTAAATAAGAAAAGCAGAAATTGCACGTTGCATTTCCTGTGCAAATGACTCCTAATGTACTGCATGAAATACTCATCTCCCGTTCTACTTCCTTGCCCAATGAAGTATCCTCAGCTGATCTGGTGTTAAAGACATTTCTATTATTTTTTGTTATAGGCAGACAGACACTGATTACACACACAGTAAGTTCGATTAAGACAATCTCATTACCTGAAACAGATGACATCAAAGTTCCGAGTATATAACCTTGCCATGAACATGGCCAAATCATTGGCTTCTGACCCACTGTTGGTTAGATAAACCACCTGCAGAAGGATGCTTAGGGTCAGCACAGTGCACAGCTATGACCAGCTTAGATGTCACTTCATAACACCATGAGGAATAAACTTATTAAGGAATCTTTTTCCCTCGTTTTCCCCTTTCATTCATTTCCCCACCTTTTCAGCTGTCACAGAATCACAGAGTTGAGGGGGATGGAAGGGATCATTAACTGAATGGGTAGACTGGAGCCCAGATCTGTGAAGTATTTAGTCTCCTATCAAGCAAGTAGTCTCTCCTTCTTCATGAAACTGGCCGTTACTGATCCCCAACCAAGGTCATCCTCTTCATTACACCTCTTTCCAGGAAGTGCAGCTTTTAAATTTTATTCTCAGAAGAGGCTGAGATACTCCACTGCTTACTCTATGCAGATGCTTTACATTCATTTATTTTTACAGCTCGTCTTCCATTTTCTAAGACTGCAATAGCTTCACACACTTCTAATAACCAAATTTCATTTTATGAATGATTTCTTTTATCTGAGAAAAGCCACAGTACTTTTCCTACTGTTTCTGTGAACATGACACATGACATTTATGGGGTTTGTTTACTTAGATATCACTGCACAAGATACTGTCAAATACTTTTTACTTATAATTTTTTGCGAGATCCAGTTAAGGCTGACTGATCATAACAACCGTGAACATCATTTCAGTTTCTTCAGTCATTTTTAAGTTGGCAACATCCCTTCAGCTGGCAACATTTTTAAGCTGTCTACATCTGAGTGAGCCTAAAGAAAAGGCCTAGAGGCTTATCATGCTCTCCTTACATGCCAACCTGCCAATACGTTTTCTCTCTGCAGATACTGTGGCTCTTATTTACACACGTAATAAGTATTTTCATTTAATGAACAGACACCCTCATCTCCCACACCTGCTCCTGTCAGAAGTGAAGTACCTTGAGTGGATCCGGAAAAAGTGAAGTTAGCTTCTCAGCATACTCATGGATTGATGGATGCATGTAGATATTAGTGGTATGCCAAAGGCAAGCAAGCTGTTTCTGGGCAGCCACAGTCACCTTCCTGCAGGTAGCACAAGAAGAGACACAGGGATTTAATTCAGCACACATGTATTCAAGAACACACATCCCTACCGCTATTACTACTCTGAAAATCCAGACACAGCTCCATGTGCCATACGGATGAGCAAATAAACAAATGAATTATTCAAAACATTGTGGAAATTGACCTTAATATGTAATACACAAAAATCCAGTGAACTATGTCCTGTCTTTTGGCTCACAGTGCCCCAGATTAACAAATAACAAAGCCATCAAAAGTATCTCCCCTGCATATTGTACTGCATTTTTGTAAAGCATACAGTAACATACTTACGGATGACAGTGACCGACACTGACAGTAACAATTCCAGCAAAGAGATCGAGATATCTTCGTCCTTCATAATCAAACAACCACTGCATATGTCCTTGATGCAGCAACAAAGGCTTCTTGTAATACATTCGCAGTGAAGGAGCAATATTTTGTTCACGAATCTTCAGCATACGTTCATAGGGATATGACTGAGGGGGATGAAAAAGTCAGTATCTGTTCAAGCATTCTAAGATCCTGACTAATGGAACAGGCAGTGGTTGTTCACAGAACAAAATTTTAACATGCAAACAAACGTTCTGAAACAAGACTGCTGTTCTGTGTTTACTCATCCTGAAAGTCTTTCAAACCAACAATTTAGCCATAAACGTTGCACAAGTAGATCTCTAGATTACACTATGTTTCTAATAAACAGGAAAATTCCCTAGGTCCTATCTAATGGGCAGACTGTCCACAGCAGATGAGCTTATCACTCAGATCTCATGTAGCAGTCTTACATAAATTCAAGTGCAGTGTGACTTACTTGGTATTTTTCAGGTACAAAGTCGCAAGGAGGCATTTTTGCCCGCATGGACACAGAACTCTTCCATTTCTGCTGCCTATAGACAACTGCAAAATAGCAACAGAATTATCAAGCATGCATCAAAGTGCACAAATGAAGGGGTTTCTCAGTAAGCTTGTTCACAGAACACACAAGCCACAGTTTGGGCAAATATATATATATATACATAGAGAGAGAGAGAGAGACATTTCCAACGGGTGGAAAAAAAAGCCCCAAAACTTAAAACACTCAATTTCTGTAAAGGCAAACTGTGCCTTGATTTATTTCAGATGGAGAACGCCTAAGAGAACCCTTCTGGTAGTTCTTATCTAGGAGCAGCACGAGCAGAAATGTTTCCGCCAGGGCATGCAGCGGGGTGGCTGCAGAGCAGACCTGAGCAAGGTGGGACACCACCATTCTCTGGAGGTGACCCAGCTGCAGGGAAGGCTGAACCCGGGCTGGGGCAGCACACAGTGCTAAGGGCCCCGCGTGCCACGGGAACCCACATGCCTCCTCCGAGCGCTCCTTATCCCCTCACAACAAACACAACCCCGCCGTACAGCCAGCCGGACCCCCAGCCCTGACAGGAGCTCCCAGGGCTGAGCCCTGCAAACCACCACCGCCGCCCGACCCCTCCCGGAGCCGCTCCCTCACCGCCGCCCAGCCGCCCTCCCGCCATGCCCGCCGCCTCACGGCCCCTTGCCCTCGCCCCGCCCCGCGGGGTGCGCCCGTTGCGGCGGGGAGGACGGGCTGCCCGGTGCCGGAGCGCGGAGCTGTGCTCGAGGCTTTGGCAGCCGGCGCCGGGTTCCCGCCTTCAGGCCGGCTGCAGAACAGCGCAATTCCCTCAGTCGCTCCCTTTAAGAGCTGTGCAGCGGTCTTTTCACGATTTCACTAGCAACCCTGGAGGTGGAAGACTGCTAACCCTGAAAGGCAGCCCCAGTTCTGCAGGAAAATGTTCTGATGTTTCTGGGATGGGTCAGAGATTTGTGCTTTCTGCTAACTAGTGAAGTACTTAGACACATTTGTGCTCCCAAATTCTCAAACATCTTAAATCAAACTTTACTTGTGAAAACCCACAATGCCTGAATTTCACTGATAACTTTCTTAAAAAAAAAAAAAGGAAGAAAAAGGAAAGGAAGAGAAAGGGAAAGAGAGGGAAGGAGAGGGAGGGGAAGGGAAGGGAGAGGGAGAGGGAAGGGGAAAGGGAAAGGGAAAGGAAGGAAAAGGGAAGGAAAAGGAAAAAAAGAAGAGAGAGAAGAGAAAAAGAGAAGATAAAAATGAAGGAGCTATAAGGAAACATGGGTCTAAAAGTTGTAACCTTGTGATTACAGCTTCCATGAAACCTCAAAGTTCAGTTGTAGGCAATAGCAACTCTCATACTTCCCTCCAGTTCTACCTTCTTTCCCACAAGTTTGGACCAGGTGAATATACTGCTTGTTTTGTTCTCTGAAGAATATACACTAGAAGTGAAAATAAACATGAGTAAACCAACCAGATCCTCAAAAGTCAGAAGTCCTTCCTCTTCACAAAGGAGATTCTCTTATACTCAGGTTTGGATGCATGGATGTACATGGTTCTTTGAGTACATGTAGTATGAAGTCTCCTGCATGCTCAGTGGGTTAAACACATCTATCACTCAGCCTTCAACTTGTGGAATGCATGGCAGCCTGTCCTGCAAACTGCGCTGAATGTCTGATTTATCTTTTTTCCTTGTTATATATGCCCAGATTTCCATTTTTTAGGAGGAAAACTAGAAAATTTTGTGAATTCTATTCAAGAGCTTTTATTAAATTGAAATGCGAACACCATTGCAAAGAGATCTTACAATGACAAAATATAGAAAAGTCCACCAGAAAGCTACAGACTTCAGTAACAATATTGATCTTACAAGTGAAATTGCTAACAGATTTTATTAAAGCCAGCATTTTCAATATTAACAACTTAAAAAATACATAATTTTAAAGCATTTTCCTTCAAATACATGTAGAAACAATGAAGAATTCCTGAGCAACTATTTTTTATACCAGTATGTTCCAACCAATGTACATACTGAAATCTACTTTCTGTAATTCCTTAAATTTTAGAAGTTTACAAAACATTTGGGTTTGGTTCATAGAATAATTGTGCTTCAAGTCATTGTGCTGCTAAGGTAATGACACTACAATAACTTGAATGTTCCAGATTGTGTGCAAATTCTGAATATGTAATTGAAAAAAAAGGCCTAGCTTTTATTGTGAGGCTAAGAATGAATTCGTTTACACAAATGTAAAAATAATAATAACAAAAAATAAACACAACAAAAAACCTTTAAATATTGGACTGTCTGTTTCTTGGTTGGGAAGCATATTGTATATTGTGCATGCTACTGAGAACATGCAATTTGGTTTATACGTAAGTTTCTTTGAGAGACCTGCTGCCACTATTAAAGACAAGGAAGTTCCAGAGACTTTCCCATGCATTTAACAGCATGCCAGAAATTAAATCAAATACAATTAATTAGTGACTCTTGGTATTTTTTTTCTGGGCAGTAGCTAATCAGAGCAGGAACCCTGATATTGCTGTTCTACACACTGACTCAAAAAACAATTATATGAAGCACAATGTAAAGATTTCAGAAATTCAGATGGTGCTGAGTTATCTCTGAGAAATATAACGCATTTACGAAACTGATGGCAGTGTCATTGCAGATGAAGAGCAGTATTTGTGGTCAGAATTAAAAATTGATTTACAAGATGAAAAATAAACAGTGTAGCAGCCCAGGAGATACCTTCCAAGTAAATCTAAGTAGTAGTTTCTTCTCCCTTTCGGAATGACGGACCCCGAGATGAGAATTCAGAGTAGTCTACAGCATTATGAATATTAAAACATATTGTTTGACATCGTAATACTTTCACCTGTATTCTGTAGAAAAATCTGTGCATTCTTGAACATAACACAGTTTTCTGTCCTACTCAGGGGGATGCTTTGTACTGTTGTGACATCTACGAAGATTTCCAGCATCCTCTAAGAATTCTACTCAGTGCTATGTCTTTAAATCCGACCATTACAATCCCTGTAGGAAATGAAGTGAAATCTGTCTATTTTTAGTTACATCAAAATAAGGTGAAGGTACTCAGCAGCCCACTAAAATAGAAGCAGCATTCTCCAAAGAAAAAATTATCAGATAAAGACACAGACCAAAACAAGCAGCACCACAGAATCAAATAGCTCTTCTGAAAATAAAAGGTGTGAAAAAATCTTCCTTATTTCTAAATTCTCTGTGCACCGATGTTGAGTATACACCCAGTTTGTAGCCTATCAGAGTGGCAAGAGGCCACACAAATAACTCAGGCATTTTTTAATTTATTTTTTAATTATTCTCTTAAAAACTTACATTATGTAGCAGAAATGTATTTTAAATCTGTCTTGGTAAATCTCTGAGTTTATCACCAAGATACGGACTTCTTGATTAAGGAAAATGTTAGTGATTATTGTATGTTGTCATATATGTTAATATTGTCACAGGTACAAACTAAACAATGCCCAGAAATGTCTAAAGACCATTTACTAGTATCCAACAACTTCTTTATCTCTTGGGGTTTGTAGGTCATTTAATCAATAGAAGAATACATAAGAATGGTAAGTGTATCTGTGAGACACTGTAAATGGATAAATAAAACTCATCTGTAAAAAAAAATAAAAAATGGAGTTTTCTTTTGAAGACAGTTTGGTACACTATATTGTTGTGAATTTTTCCTTAGAAATGTAGGAAATGCAACAGCAGATTAGACGAGGGGCCTGGCCCTTCAAACATGGTTTTCCAGGGGCCAATACCAGATTACTGGGAGAAAATCCCATAATTAATATAAAGTGACCAACTTTCATGTACAAGTCTTTTTCACCTTTTATATAACAGATGATTTGTAGTAGCCAATTTCAGCATCTTAACAACTGGTTAGCACTTGATGAGGCACTACTGTTTTTTGTGGACAATGTCAAGTAGCTATACACATTCCCATTTTTGATGTACAAGTATTTTTTTTTTCCCCTTTAAAACACATTTATCGCTTTACTTATTGATTCCTTTTTAATCTACTCTTACATTTTATTCTTTTGTTTTCACTTTTTTTGTTCTCCTTCCCTGTCTTCTCAACTGCAGTCACCATCCTACAGCATACACTTTGACTGTTCTCTTCTGTTCTGACACATACAGCAGCCACGTCCCTTCTCCCATTGTAAAGCACTCCTTCTCTCCTCATACACCGTGTGTTTCTGTATTCCATTTATCCTTAATCTCCTGCTTGACATACACAGGAAAGATGAAGAATTTCCCTTATTTGTTTCAAAAGGATTTTCAAGGCTGAGCCACAAGATTTTTTTCAGCTCAGTGTAATTCAGTCAGTCCTTCCACATCGCTATCACTGGATCTGAAGGAAGTCAGTGACTTGGTTTTTAGTTATGTGTTTTGTGACAGTTGAAAGCAGGGCTAGTCTCAATTTTCACTCACTCAGGAACAGTTTAAGATTTGCTCCTCAGAAACTCATCTGAAAAGAGGTCTTCCTAAATAGTAAGCACTAATAAATGCTTGCTTCCATTGTTGGGATCCAGAATCAGAGCATCTCTGAGAACTCAGCTTGCTCAGTCCTAGTGAGTAGACCACAGAAGCAGTGGCTAAGAACGGGAGAGGAACTGATGCTTTAGGAAAATTATGACTGCCAAGCTGGTCAGCATGACATTACCTACAAGGTGGAAACCTCTTTATTATTTTTTTCCCACATAAAAACTTATTTAGCTACATATCCCTAACATCCCATCCTAGTACTACTAGCGCAACAAAACTGATGATTCCATGACAAGCTCTTCATTAAAAACAATTTAGACAATACAATCACAATTCTCTGAAATAATTTGCAGTTTGACACACAAAGGATAATACTTGTCTGCCTTTTTAAAGGGAGTGGAAAAAAAGACACAAAACATCTGAGGTAGAGATTCTTTTAAGAACACGGTGCCTGATCTCATGAAACTTTCATATCATTTGTCTTTATGGCTTTATAGGAGATGTCTACTATTCATAAACTGGCTTAGATGACTTTGGTATCCTTGCCCAACACTTTCAAATTCTTTACACTCGATGAGAAATTACCAAACACTTCTACAGGCTTAATGATGTGAACTCCACATATACAGTGCTTCAGAGATAACTAATAAAATGGTTCTTATTCACTTTTAGCATCTGCTTTACTATACTTTAAATACTTAAATGACATTTAAAGCAACTATAGATTTTCCAGCTATCTAAACATATACACATAAACATACACCATAGAATTCACCACTTTAACATAAACTAATTAGAACTATATTTTTGTGTTTCAGTTTGTTCTATGAATACATATATCCCCTTAATAGTATTATATAAGGTCAGTTGACTATATCTTAATTAAATAATCCTTTGTAGTTACAGAGTATCATCAAAAGCATTCTTCATTTTATGTCAAAGTTTTGGCAGCACATGTCCACTTCAGTAAATCAAATTTTTTCAAGTCAGGAACATCATATTGAAATACTAAAGTTGTACATCAAAGATGTCTCTGCTAAAAGAAAAAGTCTAACTTGAAAAGTTGTACGAGTTGCATTTCTCAGTACTGAAGAAAACTGTGAATAAAATTATTCTGAGACCAAAGGAAAGTTAATTAATTAAAATACATATTCAAATTTATGATTTTATAACATTAATTACTTCTGAAGAGCCTTTTAGGCCTTCTTGCTACTGAAATTTAAAACTGACACATTTAACACAAAAAAACCCCAAACACTCCAACTTCACTCAAAAGTAAGAAATTCGGTGCAAGACGTAGGGGGCTAATCCCAGTTCCAGGGATAAATTCTGTTGCATGCTTAACCCCTTTTTATCGAAGGAGGTGTCAGGAACCTGTTGTTACATAAGAGTGTATCATGACTTTACAAGAATCCACTGTGTACAATTGCTACAAAATCTCATCTATTTCATCATAAAAAGCTATTCCTTGAAGAGTTGTAATAAAAAATAATGTTGAAAACAAGACAGAATGAAATATTTCAACACCCGAAGGCCTTCAAACTTAGCTGAAGATTATTCTGATTTTACAGAATTTTATTCTCTTTTGATGTGCAAAAGTTCTACATAGATGTTCAAGGCCACTTTTAGAAGGTGTTACTCCCACCTGGGAAGTAACAGGTTGTTTTGGATAATGAAAGTGCATCCAAAGGAAAAATAACCCAACTGCACATTTTTTCAGCTTGAAGGATGATGTATGTTCATGAAAAATGAGTTCAAGTCATATTTAGCTAGCAGATTCTTCAAAAATCTTGGCTACTTCAGAGCAACCAGAAATGTGTAGTTTCCACTCTAGTAGAATTCCTGACTTCATAGAAAGCAGTGATGATTTAGCATCAAGAGACTCTCACTGGCAAAGGCGGGAAAGAATTTATGCCCCATAAAGTAATTTAAGCTACAGCTATCTTGCAGTTTCAGAACTAATTTATGGATAGGCATAGAAAATCTTTGACTCAGTTTTCTTTCTGATGGAGAATCTGTGAACTATTGGAGGGGCCTTCTTTTTAATATCTTGCAATCCCGTTTTCTTTTTCTTTTTTTTTTTTAATGGAATAATACTGTTGGTTGTTTTTTGTTGTTTTTTTTTGTTGTTGTTGTTTTTGTTTTGTTTTGTTTTGTTTTGTTTGTTTTTTGTTTTTCTTCTGGCAACATAGAAGAAAAACTGATCTTTGGGATTTTAGTAACTCAAAGTGTTAATGATGTTCCTGGGATCCAGCAGCTGCAATGGAATTGGACATACTCCACAGTATAAACACAGCCTATATTTTCAATGTAATCAATGTCAATTCAGAAAATATTTTTGAAAAAGTAAGATTTAAATTTTGATTTTCAGACTAGAGAGCCATACACTTTGATTAGAGCAATCTGACACACAAACATAGTAACAGTCAATGAAGTTCAGACTACCTCTTCCTGGGGCATTTTTCAGGCAAATCATGCTCCAGAATCTAGGCCTATATTAAAAACTGGGTACACATACAGATACAGTTAGGCAGGACAAATAATACATTTAAAATCTGCTAGTAACTGCATCTGCCTGCCTCTGATCCAAAGTAACCTGTAGAACAGCAACAGGCTGCTGCTGATACCTTATCACATGCTCTGTAGCAACCTGTATGTGACCTAAAAAAATGCATTACATAATGACCATAATTAGGCTATAGTTTGATAAGATTCTATAACCTCTTTGCATCACCAGGGGGATAAAAAATGGCCTAAAGCAGCACGTCCTTATACATGCTGTTAGGTGTAGAAAATAATTGCTCGGCTCAGGTATGGCTATCTCTGTAAGGTAAGAGAACATGTCTTAATTGGATCAGCTCTTTGAGATTCAATCAGAAAAAATGGAGCATTACCATCAGAAGGAGATAGCACACTATCAGCCTAAACACATGGACACGCGCATATTACTGTCCTGCAAAACATTCCAGTTTTGACTGATAGCTTGATAATTTCTTTGCAGTACTTCTTAATATTTCTATAAAATCTGTAAGATATACTACAAATGCTACAATAAAATTGTCCTGTTACCTATAACTAAACAAAACTTTATGCTTGGCTGCTCTCTGAAGTAGCCACTTCATGTCTTCAAGTACTAAACGGAGTGGCTGAATTAAGAATTTAAGATCTTTCCCTGCGCATTCAGCAGAACATCCGAACTGCCCTGATCAGCCTCCAGAAGTGGGCAGTACGTTGCAAGCAGAGTCCTCAGACTCTACATTTGATGCCTAAAGTAAATGTTGCAGTATCCCCAACACGTGTTTACATACACACAGATAATTAGTTAAAATCTGAAGTCCTGCCAGTGAAAGGACTAGACAGCTTAACAGATCTGTATTTGAGCAGTTCCATGGCATGGAAGTATATGAGAATATGAATTGACCAAGTAGATGCAGCCTTCTGTAACCTTCAAAGTCAGAGAATCTTGTTTTGTCTGGCTCTGCAGAAGGTTACCTGATACTGCAGGAAAGCTGGCTCAGTGCAAAAAAATCATAAAAAGCTAGAGAAACATGAAGCTGTACAGGAAGGACAAGAAAGAAGAGAGTTCATCTGTAGCAAATATACTTTCCGTAACATGTACAGTACAGTTTTCCTTGCCACATGCTTCCAATTCCCCCTGAAGCTAGTGTTATTTGCTAAATACTTGACCCAGTTTTAATCAGACATCATTTGTTCATACTGGAGTATATTAAACTTTTGTTTCAAGCAGGGCCATGATGAATTCGTAGTGATTCCATTATCATTTTGATTTTGCCTTCAATTACACAGAATCTGCAGTGTTTCCATTGCTGTTCCTTGGCAGCTGTCCAGCTCAGCTACATGGACTCTTCTCACTCCCATCACTATTTCAGCAGAGCACTGCCCATGAGGTTATGCCTTATATTCTGATCGTGGAGGATGGATTCCAGAATTCATTTTCATGATAACAAGTCTGACTTCAAACTTTCCTTCCCAGCTCAGATACAGATGTACACAATGGCTAAGGATGCAGATGATCATGATTGACAACAGAGTACAAACTATGTGGGAAAGAAGCTTTACTCTCAAAACCTAGGTTCTACTTTAATTTTATAATAACAGCTGGTAAAAAACATCTGAAATAAATAATTTACAATTCAAATAGTAATACATCAGCAATATATTAGAAATATAGTTTAAAAATTACTTCATATTCTTAATTAGTATAAAGTTTAATTTTATGCTTTGTATAGAAATGGCAGCTTTACTTGTTACCTCTGTTTCAGCAGAAGGAAACAGAAAAGTTGCTAATTAGCAAAATAACATTGGGAAATTAAAAAATATTTTATTTTGCTTTTTTTATTTTTTCTTGGTAATAGAAAAATAGCCTTTAAAAATACATTGTTAAATGTATGGGATTGTAGTAAAGTAGAATTGTATAATATATACAGTAAGGCAGTGTATCAAATAGTGTCCTGCTATATTTTTGGTGTTTGGTTTGATTGGAATAGGATGCAAAGTTTTCTGTCATTCTGTGAAGAATCTGTTATTTTACTGCAATTAGTTAAATATATTCTCTTTCATATATGATTTTTTTCATACATAAGAGCTTCATTTTTCTTAAGAGTTGAGAAAGAATATAAGAAAACTTAATCAAATGTCACAATACATTCAGAAAAAAATACATTGTGGATCAGAGTGTTACTGTGTAATGATTTTTCTGATTTAGAAACTGCTCAGACAATTATGGTGTACCAAGCCATAACAATCTCAGACTTTGTTGAATCTGCAAAATTCCCTTAGGTTTAATCAAATAACAGAAGAACTGCAGAACTGAATAATTAATTCACAATGTATTTTTCATGGCACATAATACCATTTCCACATTTCCCTCTCTAAGAAACGTGTATCAATGATCCAGGATTTACTTCTATGATTATGAGCTCAACCCACAGTTTATTCTATTATATATAATACACATAGAAGGCTATTAGTATTTTTTTTTTGTATGGAACTGTGTGCTATGTGTTTTGTTTTTGTTTTTAACTGTACATAACTATTAACAAAATCATATGTAAATCACAGACTTGTCAGCTAGGAAATGGTACAAGCTGCAATTGTGATGTAGTAGCATAATCTTAAACCATAGCACTATTATACTGATTGTATTTGATTCATTCTGTAGCATTACCTGATGAAGAGTAATCAGTTATTTAAAGGAGGGCATAAATGAGGATGGGTCCATGTACTCTGATCCACTAGTTTCTCTTTTGCAGTCACTTGGAGCTGTCAGACAGTAGCTCATGCTTTTTTCAACCTGACCTTGTTGAAGGTTCTGAGATGTTTCTTTTGCAGGCTCTTGAGACACAGATGTATGCAGAACTCGTGAATCTGGCATTAATACTAGAATATTATGGTCCATAACTGTTGAGACCTT
Source organism: Odontophorus gujanensis (assembly GCA_013399175.1). NCBI lineage: Eukaryota > Metazoa > Chordata > Aves > Galliformes > Odontophoridae > Odontophorus > Odontophorus gujanensis. Next base: position 165,038 of record VXAB01001682.1, read on the forward strand.
TGTGTATTCTTTGCTGGCTCCTGAAATAGTATATTTTTCAGTCTTTACACTATTTTCTTTCTGTTTCAGTAATACTGCTGGCTCCTCATCCTGTCTGACTTTGTGAACTTCAACGTAATCCATCAGTGTGGCATCCAAAAACGGTGACTTTTCTTTAGATCTGTTTTGTTTGACCTGCACTGTGGTTTGCTCAGTTTTGGAATGCAAATTCTCCATCTCTCTTTGTTTTTCCATATCTCCAGGGACAGTTTCAGTGATAGAATATTGTGATTGACCTTTTTCTTCATCTTCCACCAGAACTGCTGCAACGTTCATATTTGTGGTATTCAGTGTTATCTTATGTGCATCTACAATGCTGTGATATGCAAACATAGGAGGCTGATTGTTAGGTAACTGAACTGCAGGCCACGTGGATGATTTTGCACTCTCACTGTTAAAAAGGTGTGCTTTTCGTTCTGAGGCTACACACTGAGTTTCCCAGCTCCTTTTCCCTGCTTTCTTCTCTTGAACATCTCTTACATCTTGTGTTTGAAGAACTGATGAAAGAGCACAGGTCTCCCTGCACTTTTCAGAAAGCAGAGAAGGGCTATCACAGCTCCCTCGTCCAGAGTCACTGTCCGTTTCCTTGGGTGTAATTTTTGCATTTTTACTGGGATGACCATTGTCATGACTTGGCATAAGCTGCTGATCCTCACTGTCCTCTACTTCCAGATACTCTATCAGTAGTTCCTCACAGTCTGATGTTGGAGGGAAACCGTGGCAACCAAGAGCACTCAACAGTTCTTCAGATTTCCCTGTCTAAGGGCATACCAGATAAGACAGTGTTATTTCTTCACTACTAACGGCAGGGATAATTTGACTAGTACAATTATAAACAGTTTACATATTTAATATGCAAACACTTGGTAACAACTCTAGATCTTAACTACTTCAGAAAATAGTGAAAGAACATGAGAATTTCCCCTGAGTTGCCTTAGGAGGGAGACAATCCCAGACTTCATGTTTCTAAAATGGAAGGACCGGGGAGCTTCTGCAAATAAGGGCTTCAAGGGTTTGGCAAGAAGGAAATGGAGGAGAATGACAGATGAGCTATGCCCTTGTTTCCTCAACGTGGCAAGAGACTGCAAAGAATGGTTTCCATAAGAACTACTTAGATCACAGAGGAATTAAGATCTTGTGGTGCCCCATAAAGAAACTGCAGTAACACATCCTGTCATCAAATGTCCTACTACTTCTGGTGTCAGGAAAAACCATATCTCATACATAACTTTCATAATGATAAACCTGAAAGTTTTGCTTAATTTTAACACTGATTAAATTAAATCTATTTTATACTTAATTATGGTAATTATTGTTACTGTTACAGAATCTGGAAAAGTAAATGGGGCAAATGCTTTTGCTGTTATCAATAGAACTCACCTCTAACAGATGTGTGTCTATGCCTTTTATCTTTGGTCCCGGAACTGGTGGTAGGATGAAAGTTATCATTCTAGAAAAACAGCAAAACAAAACACAAACAGAACAATTACAGAATATATAAGTATGGGGCCTTTCTTACCCAATCCATCTCTTTCATGTGTGTACCAATGATGTAGCAACAGGAAGCCTGAGGTCTATCAGAAGAGAATTCAGGGCCCCAGGGAGACAATTAAAGGAAAAGGATAACTAAAGAAAAAAGTTTAGCAGAGATGCCACCCTGGACATGAAAAAAACAAATCTTAAGCTTCTCAGGGAGCTAGATAGTGGTGTACCCCAGGAATCTGTAGATACAGACAGACTGTTATAGATAGATAGATAGATAGACAGACAGACAGACAGACAGATAGATACAGAACAATCAACTTCTAAAAGCCTAGGAGCAGGCAATCTCATTGTGTTGCCAGCAAGTGGGGCAGAAGACCAGCTTGGATGAACAGGATAGAAAAAGAAAATATATGATCTCTGGAAGCAAGGTGAGGCTTCAAAGGAAGGGAACAGAGATGCAGTTAATGTCTGCAGAGAGAAACCAAGAAAAGACAAAGTTTAACTTGAGTTCACATTGACCAGTGGGGTGTCAGGCAACAAAAAATACCCTTTCAGGTGTTTCAACAGCATGAGGAAGTCAAAGGAAAACAATGGACTGATAACTGGAGTGGTTAGTCACCTAGCAATTAAGGAGGAGGACAAAATGGAAACATTTAACACATTTTTTGCCTCTGTCTTTGATATTAATGACAGACCTTGGTCTGCTCAGACCTCAGAGATAGAGAACCATGATTAGGGGAGCAGTGATTTTCTAACTGTGGTCATGGAAAGTAAAGGAATTATTCTATGATTATTCTATCTGTTATTCAGGAGGACCCGACAGTATTCCCCCCATACTACTGATGGAGTTAGTGGATGTTGCACCTGGACTCCACTCAACAATTTACCAAAAGTTGCGGAAGTTAGTGGAGGTCCCTGCTGTCTGGAAGCTAGCCAAAGTTATACCCATCTATACCCAGAAAAGCATGAGAGAAGACCCAGGTTAGTCTAACCTCAGTGCCTGGAAAGATTGACCAGAGAGATGCTGAAGGTCAGTTAAAGAACAAAGCTGTTATCAGACATGGTCAGCATGGGGTCATGAAGGGAAAGTCGTGTCTTAGTAATCTGATCCCCTTCTGTGATAGTCACTTGCTTGGTGGATAAAAGGAAGGCAAGAAACATAATCTTTCTGGATTTTAGTAAGGCCTTTGATACTGTCCTTCACAGCATCTTCGTGGACAAACTGTCCAGCTGTGAGACAAACAGACTCATACCCCAGTGGGTGATTAACAGACTCAACTGTAGAGCTCCAAAGGTTGCAGGGAATAGGTCTACACCTTGCTGGTGGCCAGTTACTAGCAATGTTCCCCAGGGCTCAATTCTAAGGCCAATCCTGGTCATTTATATCAATGGAATGTACCCTCAGCAAATTTGCCAATGGAGCATGAACTGTAACTTCATCACTGACTAAACTAGTTGGGCACAATCCAAGAGGACTAGTGGGTCTCTATGTACACACTTGACTGTCATTTGACTGGTACTAAACAGGCTTTATGATGAATGACTTCTGATTGCTTTTCCATCAGCAGTTTCTCTCTCTTTGCTCTACTCAGACACTATTTTTGCTAGACAAGATGCAGATCTTGTGATACCTTTCCCTTTCAGATTTAGCTGAAATTCCAGTACAATTTAATAAATTATTAGGGAATTTACAGACAGGTAGGCAGAAAGACTGAATTCATAATATAATGTTATTTTCTCTAGGAAATTAGGCCAAACCCACAACGTGCATCTTCAATAGGAGCAAGAATACTTAAAGTGATATCTGCTAAGTACTTGGTGACTTAATTGGGATGGTCAGATCTAATACCAGCTGTCTTTACCAACTGAGAATTTAGTGTTTTATTTTTCAGTCTATTTTCCCTAAATAACTGAATTACTTTTTCACCAGCTGCAAATTTAAAGTAATATATGTGTAATTTATGATATATAATTCTCTTATAAAAAAGCACAAAACCTATACAAAGTAAATCAAAGGTTAATAACTTATTTTTGGAAAAGTTTGATGAAATTTACAACTCTACAGACTTACTAAATTTCTGACTTACCTGTACCCTTTCAAAACCATTGTCCAACTCATGATTAAACATATGAGAGATGACAAGACACCCAAGATGATCCACACAATCATATCTTTTACTCTGAAGTCTAGGAAACAAATGGAATTATTTAAGGATGCATCTAAGAAATACAGTCAAAATGCAAAAAAA
>VXAB01001682.1:181542-195374 GCA_013399175.1 Odontophorus gujanensis
AGGGAGCTGGGATTGTTTAGTCTGGAGAAAAGGAGGCTCAGAGGAGACCTTATTGCACTCTACCACTTCCTGAAGGGGGACTGTGGTGAGGAGGGGGTCAGCCTCTTCTCCCAGATTACTAATGACAGGACGAGAGGGAATGGCCACAAGTTGCACCAGGGAAGATTTAGATTAGATTTGAGGAAAAACTTTTTCTCTGAAAGAGTGGTCAGGCACTGGAATGGCCTGCCTAGGGAGGTGGTTGAGGCACCATCCCTAGTGCTGTTCAAGAAGCGTTTAGATGAGGTGCTAAGGGATTTGATTGAGTAGCTTAGTGGGTAGGGATGGTGATAGGAGGATGGTTGGACTAGATGATCTTGTAGGTCCTTTCCAACCTAATGTATCTATGAATCTATGAATCTATAAGAAAATCAGAGGTGTCCAGTGTGGATTCAGTAAGGGCAATTTATACTTCACTATCCTGTTAAGCTTCTGTAATTAAATGACCAATATGATGGATAAGGGGAAAACAGTAGACACTGTCCTCCTGGACTTCACTAAGCCTTTTGACACTGATCCCTTTGAGATCTTTTCAGAAAAGCTGTAAAGGGCTAGAGGAGCAGATAGTGAGGTGGACCGAAAACTGGCTAAGTAGCCATGCCCAGATGGTAGAAGTCAGTGGTGCAAAGCCAATATGGAGGCCAAAAACAAGCAGAGTACCCCAGGGGTCAATATTGGGTCCAGTTCTGTTTATTATCTTTGTTAATGATCTATACAGTGGTGTAGAGCACACCTTCAGTAAATTTGCAGATGACACAAAACAAGCGACTCACCAGAGGACTGTGCAACCGTCCAGAGGTACTTCAGCAAGCTTGGAGACATGGGCTGACGAATATCTCCTGTTAGTCAAAGAGCAGAAGTGTGAAGTCCTACAGATAAGGAGGAACAACCCAGGTTCCAGTACGTGGTAGGGCCACCCAGCTGGAAAGAAATTTTGCAGAAAAGGACCTAGAAGTTCTAGTGGACACCAGGTTGAAGAAAAGTCCACAATGTACCCTTGCTGCTAAGAAGGCTAAAAGTATTCTTGGCTGTATGAGACAAAGTATTGCCAGCAAGTCAAGAGAGGTGATACTTCCTCTCTGCTTAGCACGGGTAAAGCTGCATCTGAAGTACTACGTTCAGTTTTTGGCCCACCAAGTGCAAGATAGACACTGACATGCTGGAAAGAATTCAGATAAAGGGCTACCAAGACAATGAAAGCCATCTCCTGTGAGAACAGGATGAGAACTGAAACTGTTCAGCCTATAAAAGGAGGCTGAAGGGGGAAACTGCATCAATGTTCTTGAGTACATCAAGGAAGGATGCAGTCAGGATGAAGCCAGGCTGTCTTCAGTAGTGTCCAGGGCCAGCACAAGAGGTAATGAGCACAGACTGGAGAACAAGAAGCTCTCTCTGAACATCAGGAAGCACTTCTGTACTGCACAGGTGATAGAGCATTGGTACAAACTGCCCAGAGAGGTAATGGAATCTCCTCCTTGAAGGTCTTGAGTTTTGTGGACATGGTTGTGGCAACTTGCTCTGGCTGTCCCTGTTTGAGCACAGGCTGGACCAGATAGACCCAAAGGAGTAGAGTGAGCAAATGCCAGTGTGGTGCTCAGCCATCTGTCAGGATATATATGCATACATCTGTCAGGTTAAACCACAACACCCATTCACTGGTAGAGGGAAGTGAGCAAATGGCTGTGCTGTGCTTAGCTGCCTGCTGGGTTAAACCACACCACCACCCCAACCATTCTGCTGTCTATATGTTACCTGTTTTGTAATTCATTATATTAATTTCAGATCGTTCATCTCCTCTATGAAGGCACAGTACAACAGCCTTTTTTTCCCTAACAATGTTAACTGGATACTAATTTATGACAGTATCAGCAACTTTCAGACTTAACTCAGATTGTTTGAGGCTAAAGAAACAGAAATGATAACTGCATTCAGCCACTCTTGAATAATGAAAATATCAGATATTTTGTGGCAAAAAAGACTGAGTACACTGTAGAATATGTATGTAGAAAACAGAACAGAGTTAAAAATATAAAATACTACATAAAACAAACAAAAAATGTGAGGTGCTTAGGCAGTTATTTTTACCCTTCCAAGACTGCAATGCTGACAACCAGAAAGATGTTTACATTGGGAAAACTTAGTATGGAACACTTCTGACAGTTTGGCCTAATTTGAAAGTTTTATAATCTGCAGTGCTAGGAGCCTATAAAACTGTTTAGACACAGCTGAGTCTAACTGAAATATTAGAAACTGGAGCAATTTTTCAGCCACAATTAAGACTGTGCCAGAATATGCTATTACTTGATTTGTAAGTGAAATGCAGTTTCCACATACATTAGAGGAACATACTTCACTTTAGACCATTGGCAGATAAAACACTCCTCCATAGCAAGTTTCATATCATGAGGAAAGAAATCTTTTACCACTATTTGGATTAAAAAACAGATATGACTCAAACTAGGTTGCTTTCTTTTTTTTTTTTTTTTTTTTTTTTTTTTTTTTTTTTTTTTTTTTTTTTTTGCATTTCATTCTTCCCTTTTTACCTATGGAGGTCACATCCACATACAGAGGATCCGAGCTGTTACTTCCAATCTCATTCGTTGCTGTTACAGTGATATTATATGTTGTCCATGGATTAGTGTGGTTTTTATTGAAGTAGCAGGAATTGGGACCTGATGTTCTGTAGTCTGGACATTCATAGATTTTTTCTTCACTGAAATAAAATGAGTTAAAAAGTTCAAAGTTTAGGAAATGAATCAAAGTAGATAGTTTTCTAGTAATGGGCCTAAGTTCAGCAAAGAACTTCAAAATGTTAAACTTTAAGCCTATATATAATCCCATCTCTGGGAAACATTTCAGTGAATGTCAAATGTTATTACCATAAATGCTTCATTGACTCATAAGCTATTTTTACTGCAGTTGTTCAGGACAAAGTTTTTATCTGCTTTTTTATACACAGGAATAAGTTGCCAAAAGAATGGAAAAAGAAATTTCCAGAGACAATAAAAGGCAATTTAAAAAGATGTTAAGAAGCAAGTTAAAAAGCAGATATTAAACACTTCATCTAATGAAGGAAATTTGCTAAATACCATCTTTACATTCTTTCATTGGAAAGTAACCTGATGGGCCCTATAGGAGGAATAGTGTTTTATTAATTATTTTGTTTTTAGTAATGTGTTCATTTATCTGCTTTTGAATGTAACTGTGGTCATGTCTCTTACATACTGTCTTCTTAGAAGTATTCAGCTTTTTTTAGAGAAGTGTTTTGTACTCATTAAAGCTGAACTGGGAAATGTATTCTGACTTTTTCTAGATGTGAAGAACTGTAGAAACACAAAGCATCAGCTCAGACGGCTCAGGGGTACACTCTTGTCCCACTCTCATGATTTATACATAATTAGTAACAAGATCCTTCAGTGTCCATGCAACTTTGTCCCAGTTGACAAAGCAAAGATGAGTGTTAAGAGGACTACACCCATGACAACAAGCTAAGAAAGGTAACTCTGGACTAGATATGGGGTGCTTGGCAACACTTATGTTTCAGTAGATTTAATAAAAATGATAAGCATCTATGTCCATCTCCAGGCAGGACTCTTCTGGGCTGTGACAGATATGATATAAAATGCTCATAAGAAGTTCTATTCTGATCAAGATTGAAGCAACAGGACTTTCATAAAATAAAAGTTCTACAGATATGCTTGTTGCAGATAAGGAAAGTGTCATCTCTCTCAGATCACTGTTGATTGTGGTAACTTCATTAAAAGCTGTATCCTTATCAATTAATACAAGTGATTTGGAGTTGGTTTAATTTAAGCAGCAACATCTGAGGCTTTACCTTATCTATTTTGAACTTCACTGGATTTTTCAATGAAATTCAATCTCAGCTTCCCTGCTTACTTGTACATATTATGAGACCTCTTTTTAAAGGATGAAAGGGCTTTTATATTAAGAAGCACAGGTTAAGCAAAGTAGCTAAGCATATACACTTTCTATTCTTAAACAGTATGAGGGTGTCACAGATTTACCAAACAAGTAAGTTTTCAAATGCAATACCCACATCTGATTTTACCCCATTTTCTGAACCACCAGGTCGGCTATGAATTTAGACAGGGAAGTCTCTAGAATAGATTTCCTCGAGATGTGCGTTAGCTCCTTGAAAAGCCCTAAGGGCACTGCCAGCCCTTACCATAATTACCCAGTCTCCTCCACTCTACCTTTGGCCAAGACTCTTATTTCAGCCCACGGCAGTGGGGTCTGTCTCCAGCTCCCTGCAGCCTCACCATGGGCCCAACTAAGCTGGCTTTGATCAGTGGACTGACATCCTGGCCCAACCCAACCTTGGGTTGTCCCTATCACCACAGTTGTCCCCAATGCCTGGGGCTGAGGTTGCCCCACTGCTTACCCTGTTCCCCTCCAGCAGGTGGGAAGGGTCCTGGCTGGTGGCTTTGCATTGCCTGCCCCAGGGAAGCTCCTGGAGACCCCTGCCCTCATAGTGCCCTGATGCTCCTCTCCTCAGAGAAGCATGACATTCAAATTAAAGCTGTGTACTTCCCGATAGGAGGGACAAATCTTTCCCAGTATGTATTTTAACAAGGAAATTTCAGCTCATTTCAGTTGACAGGCTGAAGGTCCTGGTAGCAGTAATGTTTTTTCCACCAAGGGAAACCCATTCATCTCGTATAGTCCTTGTCGGCTATCTGAAGTTTCATGGATTCATAAAAAATAGCTTTCATAAATTAATGTTATCAGTCCCTCATTCTGCCATAATCATCACTTGATAACTTACTTATTCACCGCTTTTTACCTGTCCTTGCTGTAGAACAGGGTGTAATTGGTAGGAAGTCCTCCATCTGAACCAGGCTTCCACCAACAAGAAAAGGTTTCCTTTTCTAGAGAACGACATCTTATTATCTTAGGTTTTCCAGGGAATGATTGACCTAGGGAAGTGCAGAAATCCAACTAGTTATGTTAGGGTTGGAGAGTGGTTGTTCTTTTGTTGTTGTTATAGTTGTTACTGAACAGCAAACTCAATACAAAGTGCTTGAGGAGAATAAAATTATTTGAAACTAAGGTCTGAATTTGACAAACAAATCTTCTTGGAAAAAGGTCAAGACATTCAGAAAAAAATATATATTTTATCTCAAATTTCTGAAACTGCTGCTAATATATATTTACTTCTCTTTTTCAAAAGAAAATTTCATTTTTACCTGAAATACAGAAGTGTTCCATAATCTTCAAAATAAATTAAAAATCATGAAATCAAATGCATGATTTACTGTTTAACTATTCCTAAAGCATCAAAAATATTTATCTTCAAGTCATCTTAGAATTAAATGTTCCCATCAGCTTTGTGATAGAAGCAAAATTTATTTACACAACTCTAAAAGTATCAAATATTAAGGGGAAATTATAGATAAGTCAGAGTATAAAAAGAAGGAATCAATGAGATGGATGTCTTCTGTCTTGCAACCTGAACTTGTTCATTAATTTTACAAATATTCCATAATAATCCTAATACATTTTAGAATACTTCCCGTTAATTACTTGTCATTAATCTTCAACAAGAAAATAGTTTACATTCTTTTTCACAGAAAGAGCACGTGGTTTTTCCACCTGAGTTCACCCTTACTTCATTAAAGTTCCATACCATATCTTTAACAGTGTTATTACTCATATGATGCTAATTCCTAAAAAGGTGACAAGGACGGAGTGTGGGGAGAGAGCAAATACCCTGCATTATCACCACCACATTATCATTCAAGTAATACTATGAAAAGAAAAGAGGACTCAAGACATTTTCAAGATCTCCACACAAAACTTTGAGAGAAAGCAGTTCAAATATGCACAGGTTCCAGTGATGGTCAGGATAGATCAAGTAAAGCCTCAGACTTTTCTGAAAGAAGGATTTCAAGGAAAACAAATGTTCTGGGAAAATTTGTACTTACCTGTCAGACTCACTGTGGTCAGAGGAAGTAACAATATAATTTGAACAGACGATATCAATTTCTGTTTCATGACTTCCGCTTCTCCCTTTGAGGGAGTATCACATCAAGGACTGACTGAAAAACATGCAATCATGCAAAAGTCAATAACAGTGTAACATGTAATACATATCCATTTTGATCAAAGTCCTTTTTGAATTGCAGCTAATTGATTCTTGTTATTACTCAAACAGGTGTGGCATGGGTACGTTTTCACTTCAGAGGAAGAAAACCTGAGTTGTAGAGGAGTAAACAGATATTTCTGCAAGCCTTTGAGCAGACAGCAGCGCTGAGATTAGGGTTCTGGTGCATTAATTTATCTTCCACATGTATTTGTCGTCTTGGGACACAGAATGCTGTTCTTAAAGCTCTGACATCTGACATTAATTTGCCTCAGAAATCAGCTTCTTAATACCAAGAAAACCCAAACCAACAACACACTTTATCTTGGATGATACATAAAAGAGCTCAACACATTTGAATTCCAAAGGTTCCAAATTCAGATTGCCCAGCCTAAAGAACAATACTCATTCCGTGCGTTCAACACCTTGCTTTTACTGCATTTAATTTTGCATGAAGGTGGAAAAGGAAAGAACAGAGAAGAGAAACCATAAGGGAAAGAAAAAAAATAACAACAACAAAAAACCAGATAACTTCACGATTTATTTATCAGGGGAAAATGCCAGACGAGATGCAATTACCACGCCTCTTTCTTGCAACGCAGAACTCAGGCGCCATACAGGGAGGCCAGCGGTGCGCAGCCACAGCGCATGCAGAGGCTGACACCACTAGGTGTCCTCAGCACTCAGGGTACAGCTCAGAGGCACCGGGAGCCCCAGCTGTTCCTGAGTCTGTTCAGGCTGAAGAAAAGGCGGAATGAATCGAAGCAAACCTCTTGCTTCCCCCACCAATACGCTTTCTGCTTGGAGACAGTGAGTGGAGTTGGTAGCCAGCCTTACTCTTTGAAAATAAAGAATAAACATTAATTATCTGAAGGGTTAACTCCTTACATCAGCTCTCCACTCCAAACAAGTACATCTGTCAGGTATTTTGTGCTCAGAACTATTCAGTGTAGCACAGTGTGAGAACAAGATGTCTCTTTGCAGAGGAAAAATTCCTTGTGGTTTATCAAATGACTCAATTTTCATTATGCAATTCATTTTCTGTATCTAGAAGCTATAGCCCGTCAGAACATAAATGTTTTTCAAGAGCAAAGGGAAATGAAGCATGAGTTAATTCCACTGATAGTAGAATGTATTCATTGAGGACAAAGTTCTTCTGAATATCCAGGTGCACTTCATGCATACATCTGAGCAACACTCTGCACAACTGCATCAGTGTTTGTTTTAAACTCACTTACAATGATCTGTGCATTTGCTGTCAGTGCAGAGCAGAACACTTAAGTATAAACTCTGTTTCTGTGTAAGCACATGCAAATTTTATGACTGTAAAAAACCTACATGCACAACTGTTAGTGTTCAGTTTCTGAAATGAGCTGTAAACATGGTGTTACATAAAGCAGAATACAGATCATTTAACTAGTTTTTGAGCAGTGAGGCACCTTTTTCTCAAGTGAAGGTGAAATAATGAACTGTAAACAATAACCATCTCATGTACATGCAATAATGCAGTTATTTTATTATTATCAAAAATGGGTGAACACTTGCAAAACACAGCATTTTCAAGCTGAGATTCACTGTGCTTGCCAAGAGGGTACTGATTAGATATTTTCTTTTTCTCCTAAAGACCTATCTTTTCTGTGTGAGGAAGGAGAGAAGCAACATCAGGAAATAACTGAGTGAGAGCACTCTACAAGGAAAATGGAAACTTTAGAAACTGAAGACCCAAACAATCAAATTAATAGAAAAAAGATTTAACAAGTGCATTTATAAGCAAGTATTTTTTTTCAGGATCTTTCACTGTTTAAAAATGAAATGATCATGAACCACTTTGTGATGTGGTTATGAAAAAGAAGGAGGAGAGATGGAAGAAGGGAGGGATATGAACTTACTGCCACACACGTAGAATCTGGGACAGAAAAAAGACCATGAAAAATTCTGGTCATCTATATGCTGAAAACACCCCCTTACCCCACTTCCTACAGAAGGTGGATAACCTACAGCAGTAGACAGGTTAATATGTTCAGAACAGACTTAGAAAACAGCTGCTAACATGAACAGGGAACACAGAGGCTGCCTCATGATGGAGAGTTAAGGAATTGGCTTTTTATTCCATGAAAGGATCTAACTGTCCGCTATAAACATACCAAGGATTACCATCAAAAGAGGGGAAAAAAGTATGTATAAACTTTACCAAATGTTGAAACAAGAATAAATGGCTGTAATTAACTGAAAAAAAAAAAAAAAGTAATCATCACAGAAATGAGTTTCTGGAATAGACTTAAAAAAGAAAAATTCCCATCTAGTTTTCCCAGAGTCTGATCTATTTTGAAATACATTTAACATGGCTGTTCATTATACTGGAAAGTGGTCTTTATGACCCAGTGTCTGTTTTCCTGGTTGGTGTTTCAATGCTATTTAAATATTTTGAATGATTAACAGTTAGAGAACTGTCCACAGGCCTAAGACGGTTGAATAGCCTATTTTACATACAGAATGTAATGCTTTAAAATGCTTTCAAAATATTTTCTATTACAGAATAATCACAGTGTCCAGTTATTTGCTCATAAATATGTGTTTAAAAGCATCTAAGAAAAGCATCATTCTGATGTTTGCACTGCTTTGTGAAGGAATGTCAGCAGCAGCAGAGTAGTGGCCAGGAGGCTCCAGGCATTTTAACCATACTCCATTTGTTCTGAAGCCTGTGTTTCTGTGGTTGCTTGGTATTTGGTATTTTTGATTCAGATATTGTTTATAGGGCTTCTGAAGAGACCTCTTGTTTTTAGAAAATCTTTCCTTTAATAGAAAAAATAATGTCCACTTTGACATAACTATATCAAAAGTGTACCTTCCCTATATCTCCCTTGAAAATCATTTTCTAGAAGAATAACTAGTGTTATTGAACATGCTGCGGGGAATGCCTCGCTTTCAGGACTGAATATACTCTCTTATAAGGGATACAGAAGACACTGATTTCCCAGAATGTCATGCAAAACCAAGGGTACAGTAACTGATAAAGATCATATGCCTCCTTTTTGAAGCTGCTGATTTAATTTCAATAAAGTTACTATGTTCAGGCATTGTAATTGAATTTCTCCCTTTTAACACGGAGGTTACACAGTCTTCGACAGCTGTGTATCGCACCTCAGAAAACTGTGCACCTGGATGCAGGCAGACTTTGCTACCAGGGTTTTGGAATGCACACATGTGAGCAGCGCTATATTTTACTACACAGCAACACTATTATGTAATTAATAAGAAGTGTAGAGTTGAAAACTGCTTGCAGTGCTGCCAGATGAAGCTGAAAGCTAAACATAAGTACTGTAATCAGGTTTCATGAAGCAGGGTTTAGAGAAGAATGCTCTCATCCTACTTTATTTACAACCTTTACATTCTTTGCATCTCTTTCTCACCAATGCTGATAGATACATTTCTTGAGAGAGGCAGACAACTCTTTATCTAGTTCTGCACAAATTGAAAGATTTCCCATCTGTGACGTTTTCAGCCTTTCAGGAATGGGAGACAACTGTACAGCATCCACTGTCAGTGACATTCTACCCATCACAAGCTTTGTTACCAGAGGAGTCAAAAGCCTGAATGTGCTTCAGCAATCTGTACCGAACAAGATTCACATTCTTAATAGTTACAATAAATGAAGTTTGTCTCTTAGGCCCGGGGGAAGGCAATTTAAAGAGTCTCGGAACACCACAGTAAATTACCATCTGAAAGGTTGAACTACACCTGTATAAAACCAATATAAATTAACAACAGAATGCATCTTTGCTATACCATCTGGAATCCTACTGGGCATACATTTCAACTATATTGTAGGTGTGTACGAGTGTGACATCCCATGCTGATTCTCATGTCAACACAGATGACGTATTTCCCTAACCGTGACTTGGGCACTGCTATCAGTAGATGAGCTTCTGAATGACAAGTGGTGGTTTGGAATTATCCTGAAAACAGAAAGTGTAGATGTGCAGTGTGTTCTAAGCTCTGCTTTTTCCCTTTGCATGAGGCCTAACTGGAAGCCTCCAACTCACAGGTCCCTCAGGCAACCTTCATGGAAGCATGTGAGCTGTGTAGAAGCCTGGTCGTTCAGACATGCCTCCGATCTGCATTTCTGCTGAATAATTCCAGGTAGATACTTTTAGCATGTAGGTTTTGTTGACAGTTTGCAGAGATACTTTCTGTTGGCAGCTTTGCAGGGATACTTTCTGTTGGCAATGTCAGGCTACACATCAAACTGATTTCCTGTGACCAAGCACTTTTTGGGGTTGCTTAATCAGGAGGCACCTGTAAGTTCTTTAAGATTTCATCTGAAAAGCCTACATCTGAGTTTCTAATGTATTTATTCCTATGTTCCTCTCAAACAAACCTTGTCCTCAGGGCCCTCTGCAGTCCTTTTTCTTATTAGCAGTCAGTACCTAATGATGAATGAAACAACTTCTCTCACAGATAGAGATGAACTCAGTCTACAAGACTTAAATTACATTTGGAAAATGAAACTCATAAAAGCCCATTTTCTTGACAATGTTTTAGATACTCAACTATCTCTCAACTATCTACACAGCTAACCTAATTTATGCCTACTGATTTTACAGAACTTAGCCTGGAGATCTTTTTTAAACTCTCAACATCTAAACTTGAAAGATATGCCAAGAGAACTGCAAGAAACTCATCTGGAGTACTGTGTCCANCCAAAAGTCATACTAGAAATGCACCAAAAGCTACTTTTTTTTTTTTCCTGAATATCACCAAAACCACCATTGTAAATACTGATTTAACTAACAGTGGCAATTTTCCTCCACCTGTTTCATGGCTCCTGAAGATTCCATTTTCTTCTCTGGTGTCTGTATGTTTAGCCATAATCTCATGACTTTTATTCTTATGGTATTTCTTTACAGACAAGAAAAGCATAAGCTGTAAAGAGAAAAATTTCAAAGACTGAAAATTTGAATTTAAATTAGATCTTGGTAATTACTCTTGAAGTTCATCTCAAATAACTACTAAGCCCTACTCCTGAATAATTATCTATATAAAGTACTATGATACTTTAAAAGATTATTTATAAATAGCACAGCCGTGAAATATAAAGTCTAGTTTCCTACCGGAAGGATTCATGCGTGCAAAGAAATATTTTGCTCCTCGTACTCATGAACGTCAGATCACTTGATTATCTGCAAGAAAAAAGAGGAATTCCAGGATAAGTACATTACTGGGAGTATCACAACTTAATTCCTAAAACACAAGGAGCAAAAAAAAATCACCGTATTCTAGCTGATTCAGATACAGACACTCAAAGTCAATTAAATATTGTGAGCTCACATTTAAACACTGAGAGCAATAGAAGCTATCGTAAAATATCATGTTGCTGTACAGTCTTTCCATTATCTGTTTCAATAAGAGCACAAAATGTTTTAGCGATTTAGGATGCAGCCCAGCATTAGACTGCACGAGGCTGTGAATAAAGGCTAAACACCATATATAAAAGCTGGGACAGGATCAGATGAAAAATGGCAGGGTGAGGGGAGGAACCCTGGCAACCTAATCAGTGAAAATGGGGCACAGGGCAGCAGCTACGCCTAAGTCTACTGAAGAAAACAATTGGACCATTGTCCCTTGTGCAGAACCCCCCAGGAGGAGTCAGTCACACAAATTCCCTTCCCTGTACACCTCTGTAGAAGGAAGGAGGGATAGCAGTCATAATGGGATGCAGAGGGTAGCAGTCATAATGGGATGAAGTTGGGGAAAGAATCTGGGGAACGTGACAGGTTTTAAGGGCTTTATTTTTTCATTACACATTATTGTTTTACGATATACTGTGTTATTATATTATGATATATTTAATGGAAAGAGAAATAGCAGGAAGAGAGAGGGATAGAAGTGGACTGGGGTAAACACATAAGGGAAAACAATAAGGGAACAAAGGGGTCAGTCAAGTATACACTGGTCATTAAGCCTGTCTGACTGAGACCTATACCTTATCACCTCAGTCTAGTCTACCCTACACCCTCCAGAAGTCCTACTCCTGTTCTCTGGATGTGTTCTGTTCTGCATACATTTGGATGCTAACTTCCAGCTAGATTAGGCGGTCATCATGGTAAGAGCTCTGGGTGAGATTGTAGACCTCTGAGCTCACTCAACCCAGCAACTAGGAGATCAGTGGGTCTGTGGCCAGCTGCCAGATATGCTGACAACCTGAGCCACCAGAATGACCCACTTTTTATACAAAGACACACTCTGAAATATCTAGCATTAGCAAACTTACATCTGTGCTGACACTGTGGCTGTGCACGTTTATGGCGTCTGTGCCCATCCACTGAGAGCAGTTGCTCAGCTTTGCTACTGGCACAGCCTGACAATACCTATTGAGCTGATTCACCTATCTCTTAACAGAACAAAATCCAATGTTTTACTAAAAAAAAGCCTCTGCATGCAGTCAGCTGTTTACTGTCATCCACGACTGCACTCTGCTGAGAAGAAATAATTCAGATTGGCTCTGGTGGGCAATTTATCTGCCAGAGCAAGAGAAATTATTTATATAAAAATATTAGTAACTTCGGAATGGCTAACTTTGAAATTGCTAATTCCTTTGATTTCTTAAGTCTCTCTTCAAATACTTTGAAACAAAGTAGAAATTCTTTGCAACAAACATCCACAATGGTCTGCATCTACCTGGAGACTAGATGGGAAGCCATGTTACAAGGGTTACAAGGGTATTCTTTTGTTTGGTTCCATTTTAGTAAAGATAATAAAAACAATAAAAATACCATGAAATAATCAGGCACCTAGATCTCATGCTGTTTCAGAGGAACAGCTTTAATTGAGGGCAATGAGCGATTTCTTTTATATGTGCATATACAAAATGGTATAGATAACATACAACTGAATACTGGAAAATTATGTTTGCAAAGAAGTTACTCAGCAATTGTGTAGGTAAAAAGTAGTTCAAAGACAGTTCAAAGAAATCCTTTCTGCTTTAAGGGGGGTAGGAATGTGGTTATCTCTTTCAGAGCTAGGAACAGAGTGTGACTCAAGACTGGCTTAGTAAATGAATTCTCCCAAAATACAATCTATCTTTAAGATCTTCATCACTTCATAGGCACTTTTAAAAATGATGCAGCTGTTCTACATTTAAAAGGAAGTCTAGCTCTAAGAGAAAATGTATGGTTATAATTGCTAAATAAAAACAAAACTGTGTAATTTTTTTTCCTGCATTCAGTTACATTGTTTTTTTTCTGATTTCTACACCATTGTACTACAAAAACATTCAGCTCTTCCCTACCATTATTTTGCTCTTGTAACTGCTTCCTTGAGTAAGAAGTAACATGGACTAGTGATAGATGCTTATGTAATATGACTGGTTGTGAAAGGTCATTTTTACTACAGCTACAGTATTGCCATAAGCACAGGATTGTTCGTATCCCAGAGTTCAGAAAGGTTAATGACAGAGCTGATCCTATCTCCTGCAGAACAAAGGCTCTCACACAAGGTATTTCTGTATCAAATAATCATTATACAGATCTTAATTATCACAATAATCCTGAGAACAAAAACTGAATCTCACCATGGTAGGTACTATACAAAGAATAATTTCTGCTCTTAAGAACTAAAAATGTAAATTATGAAGTAATAATATGGAGTGGAAGGAGGGGCAGGTCAGAACTGGATTATTTTCATTTAATTT
>VXAB01001683.1:0-43296 GCA_013399175.1 Odontophorus gujanensis
GAGGTGACCTGATAGCAGCCTTCTGATATCTAAAGGAGAGCTACAGGAAAGAAGGTGACAGACTCTTTACCAGGGTCTTTTGTGACAGAACAAGGGGAAATGGCTTCAAGTTTAAGAGGGGAGATTTAGGTTAGATATAAGGAAAAAATCTTTTACAGTGAAGGTGGTGAGGCACTGGAAAAGGCTGCCTAGATATGTGATTGATGCCCTGTCCCTGCAAACTTTATTTAAGACCCTTAAAGATCTTTTCCATATTTAAGGATTCTATGATTCTATCATGACCAGTACAAGCCTGCAGTACTGAAATTCAAAAACCACACCACTTTTGAACTCTGGTGTACTTAATAAAATTGAGCATAAGGTTAAGTTACCTTCAAACTCTTAAGAAAATGCTCTTAGGAAATAAAAAGAGGTATACACCTCTTCTTCAGCTCTCAGGAGTTCTTAAAACACTATAAAAAGGGGAGCTGGAAATCAGGCAATAATGTGTGCTGCAGAAGGAAGTCTAAACCTACCTCCTCTCGGCTGGGAAGCTAGTTCTGAGTCTACTAGACACCAAATCCTCTTCAGCTGACCAACTTACCAGATACCTTTATAAGCACCTTATTAATGAAAACTTTACACTCTCAGCAACCATGGGCAAACCACAACTTCCTGTAGTGCCTGATAGTCTCCACAAGCAAGCCCTCCAAACATTATGTTACATATCATCCACTGATTTCCTCTGTGAAGCAGAGAGAGAGCACAACAGACACAATACCAGCAAGTTCAGACAAGGATCTAAGTGCAGCCTTCCAAGGTCAGGATCCCTGTCTGGGCAGAGTCCCCCCAGCTGCAGGAAGAAGAAATACTAACAATTACATTGATGATACACCATTTTTTCATACACTACTTCCCTCTAGGGATCTAATAACAACAACTACCTTGTTTTCTGTTGGCAAACTAACATATTTGGTCTTTCAGACGTTTTGGTCTTTCTAATCACTAGCATTCGTGGGACATTAAGAACTTCTTTCACTGCCAAAGAAAACTGCACTCTGGACAAATGTATGTAAGCATAATTAAACCTGTAACCTAAAGTAAACTTTAGGATGCAAGTGGAAGAGGTCCTTCTGGACTAATGTGTACTTAATGTGCTAGAACAAAAAGGTATATTAGCAAATTATTTAATGCTTCAAAAATATCAAAAGCATCTCTGCACAGCAACATGTTCCCTCCCACCACATGTAATTCAATTCAGTGTAGGGGTTAATTCCAACATTGCATTTCATATTCAAGTACCTACAGAAGAGATCCATATATTTGCACTGATATTATACAAAGTCAAATGAGATCCTTTCTGGTGTAGCAGATATTTGAGTTAATTTTGTATGTATGTAAGCAACTTAAAAAAAATGCACCTTCATGTGTACTGGGGGAAAAAAATAATTAGAGGTTCTTTTTCCCTCCACAGTTGATACTGTCTCCATATTAGATCTGATTGCTCTCAGAAATTCTAGTTTCTGTGACTTTGTTTCAGGGAAAAGTCAAGTGTTTGACACGATGAGGACTCCTTTTTGGATATGGAATATCCATTCATGGAGATCTTCAAGATCTGTCTGGACGTGGTTCTGTGCAACCAGCTCTAGATAACCCTGCTCAAGCAGGAGGGGTTAGGTCAGATGACCCCCAGAGACCCCTTCCAACCTCAACCATTTTGTGATTCTCTGATTCTGTATTTCTAAAGAAAAGCTTAATGTATTTGTGAAACTGCAAAATGGGCTATTTGGCAGCAACCTACAAAAGAATCCAGACTCAGTTGTGCCTCACTCTTCAAAACCCTTTTTCCTTACAGTGGCAAGCCAAATCGGCATCTCCCAGCAAACTTCCAGATTAGAATGAAGAAAGGTCACCAAGAAAACAATTAACATGCAATTATATAATATACTTCAAAAAAAATAAGAAATCAAATTTCATTTATTTTGTTATTTCACAAAGAAAACTCAGGTATGATGATTTGGACAGCTGGTGTTTATTGCAGAACCACTTCATTATTGCAAACTCTTTCCTGTCACCGCAGGAGGCTGCAACCTTCACTATCAATTCAGACCCTATTTATCCTATGTCTCATTTTTTGTTTCCATATTGAACCAAAACCCACAGCAGGAGATAGGAATTATTATGTTTGGCACAGGACTAACAATGGTTTATCATTAAATTTTGATGACTGCCTCAAAGAAAGTAGTTTTTAAGTCTGAACTTTGGGGACAGGCAGGGGACTAATCAACAAATCAGTGGGAGAAACTTTGATCACGTTTCAGGTTGATCAAAGGTTCACCTGATACTTTTTAAGAAAGTCTCTCTGGACATCTTGGACACAAAGGAAGAAGTGACCAGGAGAGATATGCTAAAAGCAGACAATGTTATCAATTACAAGGTGGGCCACAGTAAATGCAAACTCGCATACAGATGAGAATAGACTATGTGATGAGAATAACAACAGACGAGAAATAAACTATGATTTGAAGAAAAGTTGTTAAAAAGGCAGAGCACTGCACTCCCCAGAGCACACAGATTTCAACACCAAGTACATTCAGGAAGATATGGCAGGAAAATGTTTGGGCATTTGTACTGAGTTTATTTCTTAGAAGAGTCAAGAGGAAGACTGCTTCCTTCTTAAGGATTCAAGAATCCAGCCTGGGTAAAATTACAATTAATTTTTGAAACGAAGTAACAGATACTACAAAAACAGGCAAACAGATACATTTCCTTGCCCCTCCCCCCCAGCAGACATCAGATTCTGGACTTAGTAGCAGAACAAAGAAATCCCAGAGGATTTTCACCCTCCAAAAGCCAGCAGCAAACTAGGTATCCTTTTGGAAAGATAAGCATTGGCCAGCCAGAAATAGAGATTTGCATTCCTCAGGGGAAAAAAAAAGGTCTTGTAGAAAGATGTTGCCTTGTGCTTCCATCGGTATAGTCTCCACTCTCTTTCCTTTCTGCATTGCATGTGGCACTAGCATGTGTGACTGTGTCAGCACAGCCAGTGTAAATACTAGTGCACACACTGCCAACTGCCTCAATGCCTGTAAAACCTATATGAATGGCAAAGGCAGACTTTGAAAGGATTTTCTTCCCTATATCCCTCCTATTTCTGGCACAAAAGACAGTATTTCCTGAGGATGATGCTTTGGTTACCTTCAAATAGGTATCACCACCCAAGAACAGCAGCATTTACTTATCAGGCGTAGTTTAAGTTCCCCATTTTGATAGTTTTGTAACAAAAAGGTGCACAGAGACTGTCCTACTACCTGAGCTGTGCCTCTGAAAAACAGTAATCCATCTGCTCAAGACATTTGCTGTGACTACTTCAAAAAATGCACCTACATGATAAGACTGATGCATGACATTCACTAAGTTTATTTGCCTGTCAAGAACTGTAAGACCGAATTAAGGTAAACTTACCAGGAGAGATTTCTGGATGCTTGTGCAGCTCTGACAAACATTGCTACTATAGTAAATGGCAATAATTATTTCTACCCAGTACCACTAAAATTTAAGATATACAGGCCTGAAATAATAATTCATAATGGAGTCTAAATTGATAGGAAGCAAGTAACACTAATTATCAAAACATGTTTCTCTATCGAATATATAAGAGTACAGCAAAATGACAGATGAACACAAAAGCTGGTTTCTCTTACCATATTTCAGTGTCTAGTTGCATAATGAAAGGAATATCTTCTCATCTATTAGAAAAAAACTTTCAATCTACATGACATTTACTTTTTTTTTTTTGAAAGCATATTTTAAGTTTGGAAAAAAAAATGGTGCAAAATTAGCAAGCCAAATTACAGGTAGGAATTACTCTAGAGTGCTATCACCTTTCTAATGTCATTTCTCATTAAATTTTACTGAAACTTAGATTTTATTAAAGTTCTTGACCAGACAAATTGATTGTACTTTCAATAACTGTGAAGAACACAGACACTGACAATTCAGATGTTCACAGTTATTTTTTACTATGTTAAAGCTCCCTGCCAAAAACCTGTTACTGCTCTTCATACTGAGGCTACGTTTATTATGAGGTATTGCACTCCTCTGAAGGCAACATCTAAATAATTTTTTTTTAAATAGAACGAAATATACAGGCTAACTTCCAAAGCAAGGACCTGTATAACCCATAGCTTAACTAACCTCTGCAGATGAGTGATAGAATACAACACTCATTAAATTCCTAAGATGTCAGACATCATACTCTGAAGATATCTTGCCTCCTCTTCTCCAGCTCTGCCAGGCCAGCAGAAACAGCATTTCAATGGGGAAAAGACTTAAGCTGGATCTGGTAACTTCTCTCTCTGAGAATGGGAGTAACATTTTTGGCAAGGAAAAAGGTACATGTTCAGATGCTCACATGAAGTACAAGACAAATGCACTATTAGTCACAGTGAAGATCAAAACTATGTAGTTCAGTAGAAACCAAGAGTTGAAGGAACACCTCCAGCCCATGTTACAGGAACAACATGAAAGAATAAACAATGTGCCAGAAGTCACAGGGGTATGGTGGGAAAAACTCCCCTTGAAGTCCTACTTCATATTGACTCTCCTTCACATACTGACATTGAAATTATGTAAAAACCAACATGCAGTACAGTGTTTACTGGCTTACACAAACAGGCCTCTGCACAGCTAGAATAAACCCATTTTCCAACATATTGTTTCCAGTGCTTTCTGTGATTAGGAAAAAAACTAAAGAAAAAACAAGAAGTTATTTAGTTCAGCGTGGTAAGCTATACTTGTACAAAAATGAGTGTGGAAGCTTTCCTGTGCTGCAGGGAACCAGTTTTAGCAGGGGGATGGACTTGATGATCACCAGAGGTCCCTTCCAACCACTATGATTCTGTGAAAGATGTGTTACTTATGTAACTATGATTTTTAGCTAAAAATTTCCCACAGTCTACTCTCTGGATAAAGTAAATGAAAGAAAGAAAACTCATTCATAGTGACAATACAACAATAAGCAAGACAGTATTGGGATTTGGATAGAGAAGTAGGGGTATTAATATGCAGAATAGTGTAGCACAACTTCTTTATTTGGTGTAGCTCTACTCACCGTATTAGGCACATGTGGCAATCCATAAACTTTTTCCTGAGTTTCCTTTAAAATTTCTGTGGTTGACTTCTGTAGAGGATGTTTCCCATGGTAGATTTGGTCCAGGGCAGCATAAAAGACCTGAAGACATAACATACGTTTGTCTTAAGCACATGGAATTGGTATGTGGCAATCAAAAAAAGGCATGCTTACACCAAAAATGTGCATGTTTCAAGAGGACTATATTCCTTCTGTTCGAATAAGCCATCTTCTATCATACTGAAAAGGGGCTAGCAATGACCCTCAGTCATTAATGACATGGCTAGATTTGTGTCCTAAACAGAGACACTCAGCAAGAGATTCAGGCACTTAACAATACCAATCTTAGAAGAGAAAGCAGAGCTAGTCCCTAGCTCTCTAAAGTGACAGCACAGTAGCTAGCAGGAGTGACTGAGAACATGACCAACGGTAAGCACCATGAATAGGTCTGAAAACAAGCTGAACTGACAGCCCAAAAAGACTCACTCTCTTCTGTCAGCCTAGGCCTCTCTGGCTCAGCGTGAATCAATTCACACTGACATCCCTCTACCCAAAAACCCAAACCAAATAGCAGGCACTTCAGCATCTGATCACAGATTCTGCCATCCTGCTTCAGCCCAGCCTCGATTCTCTTTTTTCTAACTCCCTGTTTTGTTAGGACCAGTCTGCAGTTGCTCCTAGCGCTCTGCACAAGACGAAGCAGACTGCTGCAGAGGACCTTTTCTAAAGGAAAATTAGGAGTCAAGTTGCTTGTGGTCAGAGAGCTGGAGCAATACCTCAGCTCACAGCCAGGAAGTGGGGAAACAGGAGCTGAAGGCCAGTGAAATGGCCTGCCTAAAGAACAATGCAGTAATAGAGAGCAAGGGAAATGAGTCACCGAAGCCAGCTATAAGCTTTCCCCTGATCCTGGCACATGTAAAGCATGGGAAGCAAGCTATGAGCCAGGCCACCTGGAAAGCGTTGTAAAAAAAAAATCCAGCCCTGAAAATAAACTTGGATGAACTTTATATCCATAAGCATTCCCATCTATGAACCACAGTTCTGTGTGTTTACTCAGGCCTTTGAAATGGGAAAAGGAGACATATCCCAGGTCCACAGGATTTTAGATAATACTGCTGGGGAGCATGCTAACACTTAACATTAAGCGGTACTTAGATGAACATTTCTACTTGCAGTATATACATTTCCCAAAAGATCTAAAAATATAAAAAGGCCATCAA
Source organism: Odontophorus gujanensis (assembly GCA_013399175.1). Taxonomy (NCBI): domain Eukaryota; kingdom Metazoa; phylum Chordata; class Aves; order Galliformes; family Odontophoridae; genus Odontophorus; species Odontophorus gujanensis. Next base: position 6,331 of record VXAB01001683.1, read on the forward strand.
GCAGTTATCTATCCACATGCAGTCCTTCCTTTCTGCAGTGACACTGCTATTTATCAGCTTAACTCAGTTCTCCAGTTCTTTCTCACTACCTGTCCACTTAATTACTATTAATATGTAAACAGTCATGGATCTTCCAGTGAAATTACTGCTGACTGAAAGATGCTGTGTGGCAAAAGCTTTATGAGAAGACATATGGATTCCCACATCTTTCCCCTTCATTACATGAGCTGGAAGAAAACAGAGAGATTTTATAATGAAAAAAACCAGCGTCATTTCTTATTTTGCCATGACAATAGATTTATTTTCTGAAAGGACAACAAAAGAACCTTCAGGCATTTTCCCCTCTGCTGAAAAACTTGCAGGCATTTTGAATTCTTCTGAAGGTCAAATACTCCAAAGCATCTAGTCGTCAGTACAGAGTATACTCTTTGCAAAGCCTGCAGAAAAGGTATAGTCATCAACTACAGTCCTTTTGACTGCATATTTAGTGGTAAATACATACTCGGGCATCTGCAGATTAAAATAAATTTTTATTCAATTGATTTATTGTACTTCCACATTAGCATGAGTAACAATAGTCATACAAAGGAACGCATGAACTTTATATTTGCCACACAATCAACTTCTCTGGAACATTTTTTCTTAATTAATAAAGAAAATGGCCTTGCCAGCCAATCCTTTTTTAAATGAGTGCATACTTCTGCAAGCATTATAATTGGAAACTCCAAAAACATGGTACTGAAAGTAGGAAATGACTAATATTATTCAGTGTGGCATTGTGGTAGTCTGGCAGGGGTTGAGACTGGCTGAACTGTAGTTACACGAGCAATTTGAGGGCAAACAGCCTGCTTAATCGCTGTGTCTCTGCCAGCGACAGTCAATTACTGGGTGCCACAGGAATCTGATTCCAAAAGAGCTGGGTTTTCTCTTCCTAGTTCTAAATCTACAGGGTCTGGAGTTACCCGAGGACAGAGGCAGCAGCAGCTCCCCCCGGAAGAGGTAGATGCACCTGAGAGCTAACAGCAGCAGGGGATGGCACAGCTCCGCCCAAGGGATCATCACAGTGGTGATCCCCAGCATCCTGGAGTATGCCACCTCCCCTGCCACTGGACAGGAAGGCTGCCTCCCTTGTTTGTGGAACTTGACTGACAGTATTCTAGTCTGTACATTGGCAAATTACTTAATACTGATAGACGTTATGTATAGAGGTCCTTCATTAAGCATTCTCAGCATAGATTTTCTTTTGATCCAGAATTGCTTTCTTCCCTGTAAACTCCTAGATGAATTAATTATATTCTTGACCACATTCTTTCTGGATTCTTCCCTATCTCTATACGAGAGCCTTCCAGAACCAGAAAAGTGCATTTCAAAATCAGATCTGATGAGAGCTCAGAAGTATAGCTTCAGGTAGAACCCTCCAGGCTCACAGTGCCTGCAGAGTCAACACTGATCAAAAATCCCTTCAAGTTAAGTTTAACCAATGAAAAATACATGTATACACTTGAAACGGTCTGGTTTTGATTAGTGTAACTGACATGTATACATTTACAGGCCCACAATCAAGTATTCTGATTAGTTTTAAATCACTACAAATTATGGCAAAGAGCAAACTGCAAATATTTAACTAAGTTTTTCTTTTAAATCAACTTCAGTTAACCAGCACAATTCATGTTTGTAGACAATGCTGAGATCATTCGCACGCTTTTCAAACAGAAATTTTACAAGAGGTTGATCTTTGGAATTGTTTCTTTCCTCATTTCAACAACAGTGGAAATCCTTAATTAAGGTATCAGCAGACTCACATCACCTAAGCACTAGGTCAACTGTAGCAAGAAAAATTAAATCCTTTTGACTTAAAGGGGGAAAAAAACAGGAGAAAATGAATTTATAAAAATTCTACAGCTGAAGCATGCAGCATACTAAACACAGCCAAACTCTTACTGTAAAAAAACGTGGCTGAATGCTATAATGTCACTGATCAGAAAACCTCCCTAGCAGGACTGAAAAAATTATCTATCTATCTATAGACAACATAATGCCCTAAAACTCCTTTTTTTCCTTTGAAGAAAAGCAACAGTGAAAATTTGTGAGAATGACTGATCAGTCACATCTGTCCACAGAAAATAAAGAACGAATGCAATCACTGCCCCAAACACTGAGAGAGAGAAGTTGTATAGCTTGTCATCAATTTTGGTAACAAGCTGTCTTTTAGTAACAAGCTGTCCCTTTCATAGTGGAGCTGCAGATGATAAGGTATTCAAAACATACTTTAGTAAAGTATTTGATTTTATTCCGGTTTATCTCTCATTATCATTTAATGATGCAAAGGCACACAATACTTCTGCAAAGAATTCTCCCTAAATAACTTTGTGAATTTAAGAACTCAATCTTGAACCACATTTGGAAACTCTGGTAGCATGATCCTCTTTGAAAGCTGATCTTTACAAGATATCTTCCTTTAGATTTAGACATTTAGCTTTAAGTAAACAGCTCAGAATATGCTGATGAAAACAAGCATGAAAGTATCAAAATGAAATCCTTTTCACTAATTTTCACACATTTAGGTAAAGTATCTACACTAAAATTTTAAAAAGTAAAATTTTAAGAAAAATTACAGTGTTTTCCATATAGAGATTAGAACACAAAGACAATACCTGGAGTTGTATATCAGCTGCAGCACACACCTTTTTGGACTCGCACAATCTTGACACCATGTTTTTCGGTAGTGGCTTTAAAAAACAAAATCAGAACATACATAGAATTGTTGTAAATTTGTCCATAAAGTGCTTACTATTAAAAGAGACTGAGACAGGAAAAAAGGACTCGGCCATACTAAAAACATCTTTGAAATGTATTACACTGAGGAATTAAGAATGAGGAAGGAAATCTCATTTGATAAAGCATGAAATGGGAATTTGAGATAACTGCAATCATTCACACAGCAATCAAATCCCAGTGTTTGTTCTTCTATGAAATGTTTCTGTGTTCTTGTACATGTCGTTAAAAATATATGACTATCTATAGATGAAGAACAATGGATAGGGCAGAGACCCCACAAGTCATCCTGACTAACCCTCAAATGTAGATATTACAATAGATTCTCCAGCTGTCTTTGAACACAGCTCATTTAGACTTACTTAACTTCCACTGAGCCAGCAGTTTTTATAAGATCAAATGGGACAGCATATGGCCTTCTACCCTTACCTGCAAAAAAATGTTTTATCACATTGATCAGTAAGCATCTGTTCTTTGAAATCTTTAACAAAGTTGAATTTATTGCACACCTATGGCAATAAAATTATCCATGCCACCACAGACTGAAAGTCAGAGACATTTTTCAAGTCATTAAGCAAACTCCTGTTTACTTTTTATCCAGATATTTATAAATACATCCAAAGACTGTTTAATGTCAGATTTTTAAGAATATCTGTATATGAATGCTTGACCTTCGACTTCTTCCACTGCTTCCTGAAGCTTTTCAATAGATGTTTTTCCTAGTAAGCATATTCTCTTTTTTGCCAGCAGTTTTATTAACAAAAATATTAAGCACGGCTAAAATAACTGTGCTCTTGCTGAAATATTTTAAAAGTTATTACAAGTTGTATAATGTATTTCAGATGTTTGGTATTACAGTGAACTCTAAAAGCATACCTACAATTTTACAGTGTGTTGAAGTGTTTAAGAAATAATACATCAAAGTTTACAGATCCTGATGGCAGAGCTCTATGTTTAGATTCTGTGAAAATGATATAACTTCAAGACAAATGATGTTAATGCTCATAGAATAAAAAACTAACTCCGGGAAGTTACATGTAAGTGAGGAAAATGTTATCAATTAACTCCATGGAATCTGGAAGTTAAAAAAGATAAGGAAAACTCTCAAATTGCACAGCGGTTTTATGCAGAAGCTTGCCAAGGCTCGTAACCTCTTCTCCAAGACAAATGTTAGATGCGTCAAGAATGGGACAGAACACCCACTATTTTGCCTGTCATAAACATGTGCAGCTGTTAAATTTCAACACACAGAAATGAACCAGTGAACATAAAGTGTACCCATGTTAGGCCAGCATTTACCCTTCCCAAATATAAAAGTCATCTTTCAAATTGTATGACAATTTTGGACTACCAAAATAAGAGTAAATAGGCTGTAATACAAACGTTAGTTGCTGAGTGCCTTGAAGTTCCATACTGGATTTGGTATTGTTCAAAATATTATTTAACGATGTAGAAATTTTATTAAAGCAAGAAGTAATAGAAAAATGGAAATGGTAATAAGTTTTATGTCTGGGCAATTCCCCTGATTCTATGGACATGTCTTATGTAAGGCATGAGCTTCAATGACTCTTCACTATAGAACTAAAGCACATGTGGGTTTGCAATAACAGTTTCAGCTGTCATGGGAGAAGCCACTGTGTAAGGAAAGCTAAACAATTTTGAACATATTTCATTATTAAGCACCAGATCTCTGGAGGTGTTCACCTCCTAGTGAAGTAGTACTGTGTGAAATTAAACAAAACTAATTTATTTGAGAGGCATTCCATTTTGGATATGGTAAAGTATGAGAAAACTGTACAGGAATTCATTGATCGTAATTCTTCAGTGTGAAAAAGCTGAACTTCAAAAAACTTGGCAATAGCAAATATTTGTATTTTGCACAGTTAAAATTTAAGAGTGTTAAAGCCAAGAGCACTCCTACCAGCAGCATCAAACCAGCTCTTCAACATAATGGATTTTCAACTTTATAATTCAGCTACATTAAATAATGGTAAGAGGAAGTTAAGTGTACAGGCTTTCAGCTGGTACAGAAAATAGAAGAGAAAAAACAAAACAGAAAACACTTAGATTTTTCTAATTGATATTTTGGTAAACCACAATCCCTCAGATCCTCACTGAATTGGGAAATTCAAGTTCACAGCTCACTGGGCCAAAGGGCAACAAGGTTTGGTGATGCAGACAAACACTGCATACTTCCTGGTAGAGCCAGTCAGATCCAGCCGGGTTCAAGAAACAACTGTAACAGGTCTAATTCCCAGCACAGAGCTGAGTATTTCTTACAGACTCTTCATCAAGGAAAAAATTCACTGAACTATCCTGCAAATAGCTGACTTCATGCCAGGGAAGACTGATGAAAAGGCAGCTTTTGCATTCATCCATTTCTTCCTTATGTTCTGCTTTTGTCATATTTTAGCCCAAAATCCTTTAGGGAAAGACAGAAATGCTCTTTAATGATTTCAGGGTCCCAAAAAAAGAGGACGTTCAAAGCTGCCCCGGTCATCTTCCACAGGAGATGGCTTAGCAGCATCTGCGAGAGACCAACTAAAATGGAGATAATACCAAGAACCTTCAGGAAATCTTTCATCTTTTTTACAGCCATATGAATATCAAACAAACAATGCAGATCATGTCCGCCCTGGAGAGCAAGCTTTACTGCTTAAGCAGATTGAAATTAACAGGAAATCACAAATAACTCTTTTGACAATACCTACTGAAAAAAAAAAGGACATGAGAAAAATATAAATGTTCTTTTGTTGAAATCAATCAGCTCTAAAGCTACAAATGAAAGATAGAAATGTTTCTTTGTTTATATCAATAAGTGCTAATGGTCTGGTTCAAAGATTATGACCTGATCATAAATCACAAGTCAAGAATAATAGCAAAAATTACCTTAAATTCAAGGAAATCCCCTCAAACTTATTGCCCTGGGATTTTAAAATTCAACGTTTCAGGGAATTAATATTAAGACTCCAGAGAGGTTTTGGAAGACCACAGCTCCAAAGTCTGTTTCTGCAAATGTCAGGTATATGGATACACTGAAGTCTTAAATACACTATGGAAAATGAACTGTGTCAGGCAATAGAAACCATTTCTCCATACTCCGTTACAACCTCACACAGCCCCTTAATGAGTAGCTGATTGAAGAAAAAAAATGCATCAGTACTATTATTTTACTTATTCTGAAAGATGAGGTATCTGATAAAATCAAACTGTCTTCTTCATTCTAAAACAAAAATTTCACTGAGCTTTGGTTAAAGCTACTTTAATGGAATAATTGTTCCATTTCTCAAATTTAAACATTACATGCTTTACTTTGGGTTCCATTTCTCCATCCTTTTACATTAAATAACTTTAAGATCTTGGCGTGGATTTTTTAGCCTGTTTGCCATGGTGGGTAAAAGAACAGAATTCCCTGTGTTCCAAATTCTCAAAGCAGGCTTAACTCCTTACTGCTGTGTAGAAACAGGGACACATTAGGACTGTTTACTATCTGTGGGATTCTTCTTGTAATCATGATAACACAATACTGCCTTTGTAATTCCATCTCTGTGAAAAATGAAGTCGGTTCAAATTTGAACAGCTGAAATACTGGCCTTTGTTCAAGGGAGCCTCCAAAGACACACGAGTTTAAAATGATTTAGCTCAACAGACCTACCACATATCTGTACATTTAACAAACAGAATTAAATGCTGTGGTAGAGAATGCTACACATTCACCAGATTGTCTGTTTAACATTGTTATGACCACACTTCAGTATGACCTAACTTCATGAACTTGCCTGAATAATGCAGCTTAAGTAACTAATTAACATAGTTTTCTCTGTTCGGTTTTTTTTTTTTTTTTTCCTTAGGATTTTTTCATTTTGAGTTATCTTGGAAGAAATATTTTTGTGCTGGCCAGTTTTCTGAACTAAATTCAAAAGACTTGCTCCTTTTGCCAGAATAATTTGCAAGCTTTTGAGCTCTTCAGTATGCAGCAGTGAAACTATCCAAAATGCACAGAAAGTAGAGACAGGCTTTCCTTCAACATTGTTTGGATCAGATCCTCATGATCCACATATATATTCATAACATATGAACACCTTTGAAAGCCTGCCCAGTATATCCTTTTTCTGCAACTCTACTTAAAAATCAGTTCTCAACTGCTTGCATGTTTTACCAATCAAAACAGTACACCTTTACCCTCCTCTTTCCACAAGTGTAAGCACTGATCTTCAGTAAGAACTGCAGCTCAGGCAGGACCAGTCCTTTTAGATTTGCACACATGGCAAAGGCAATCAGAAGTTGACGTTATTTCTGAAAGTTATTCTGACATAATTATGCATAGTAGAAGTGTTAAAAATGACACCACCTAATACATGTAAGCAAGAGCCATAGCATAAATGCAGCAATTCATGTAGGTTTTTTTTCAAATTATCTGCAATGCCTCCTCAACTAGTTAGGTCAGTAAAAAAATCCTTCTATTGTCAACATCCAGTAGAGCTATGTTGGTACTGTTTCCTGTACAGTCTCTTGATTCATAAGAAACTAGGTGCTCTTGTATGCAAGAACATTTGGATGAAACACATTCATAAATTCCACATTTCAACTGTTTCACCCCCTTGGAAAGAGAGTAAAGTGGGTTATTTTTTTCTTTCACGTAACTGAAAAACTGGAGACAAAAAATGTTAACGTTTCCATTTGCACATACAAAAAATATGTCAGGGAACAAACACAGTAAAAGTAAAAACAAAAAGGGTTTCTATAAAGTTGTAAATATAGGAGAGTAGGATTTTGAAAGATATACACAATGGATAAAAGTAATTGCTGAATTTCAAGAACAGAAAAATGACTTCAATCTGTTTGTGTTTAAAAGACAGACACAGAAATCCAGTATCAGATTCTTTAACTCAGCTTAGATGATCAACATAAGCAAAAGCAGATTTATGTTGAGTTGGATAATGATTTAAAAATACACTCTAAAACAGCAGTTTCAGACTCCTGTCCTCATCTTTCAGCATAATCCATTCTTGTCACTCTTCAAGACTAAATTTCAACATGAAAATTCTGAAAGGAGAAGATTTCACCACCAATAAACAGGAGATTTTCTTTTGGAAATGCCAAATGGCATACTGTGCCTGGTTCTACAATTTTGCACTGCAACTGAAAATGGGTTAGTTTTGTTAAGCCGTTTTGAAAATGCAGAGTCACAAATAATGTTCCATAAATCTCTTTCAGATGTTTTAGTTAAGATCATTGTCTGAATTCATATGCAACTGGATTAGCTCCATAATGTTTCAATACTACATGACTTTTATATAGAACACTAGAAAGCATTCATTTGCTATGTGGATTCAAACATACAAGTGATGAACACTCCTGAACTGAGTACTTTCAATCCCTAGGTGTCAAGAAGACTTTTGCAGAACTGATTTCTCTTGCAATATATATTGAAATAGACATTATGTAAGCTATTTTTCTAATTAGCTGTTACAGCAGAGGCAAACACAATTTTACTTTCATTACACTGAAACACACTGAATGCTTAGTACTGGAAAAAAAGCTTAAATGAATTGTAACACCACACAATCTAAAAGGCTTTCCTTGATTTTCCATCAGTAAGTGGTCCATTCAATCATCACATCTGAGTATATTTTCACCACTGAAACTAGCCTCAGTCAAAAGAACTGTAAAAATATCTTTGGTTATTGTTTTCTGGTTTGTATCTTTGAAATGGCTGTACAAATCTAGATGCCATGGTGGCATGCATGAATAATAAAGCAACCATGAAACGTCACTGACCCAGACAGCAGTATTTTCTAAATTCTCTGTTAAAAATTAACTTGCATAGGACAGCTTTATGTAGAAAGGATCACAGCTTTAATGCAGAGATTCCTGACTGCCGAAATCTACGTCTATAATATCTTAAATTAAGCAGTTCCTTTTCATCACAAAATATTTTAATCAATACCCTCCACTGTGTTAAAAATGAGAGCTGCTGAACACTGCAAATCATCCCCGTTTATTTCCATGACTTGTTACCTGAGTTTTATTTTAAAGCAGGCTTCTGACAGTTTGATGTGGAATGACCACTTTGTCATAACTTACCTGTAATTAAATTAAAACAACACACAAAACATCACCTACAAGGCTAGGTTTGTGTAGTGCAGAAATGACACAACCTTTGTAGGAAAAAAAGGTTGAAAACTGTAACTATTTTAACAGAACTTTACAATTCAGGATCTGTCATTATTCAACAGAGCACTTTTATATTTTCAGCAATAAGAATAGTAACTTTTTCTCCTGATTAATTAAAATGTTAACATCATATTAATTTATCATCTTTTTGCTTCTTACTTCAACAGTAATAACAAATAACATATAAAAACGGGACTATTCTCTCACATACATTTGTTCCTATTTTCAGTAATTTACATACCGATTTTCCCTACCTGTCCAGTTTTATAATGCCTTGCAAATTGGTTAACCACTCGATAGTCATTCGCAAAGTACTCCATCAGAATGGAGGGAACTTCAGCAAAATCAGTAGGACATCTGGTTCCTAGAGGTAGCATAATTGAACACATTAGCATTTGCCATTTCTATTAACACAAACAGTTAACTCTTTCCAAAAGGTTTTGCAGTTTTCTGTTTGGCCTTTCAGTGAACTTTAGATGTTCTTTCATTTATTTTCTTTCCATAGCATTATTGTACATACTGCCAGAAAAGCTTCATTATAATCCTACACATTTTACTATAAATCACAAAGTAAAACAAAATATTTGAACAGCTGGGTGAGGCACCTTATAAAGCCCTGGATCACACCCTTTTTAAACTAAACCAGACTGCAGCCAAACTGGCCCTACATGAAACATGGAATCTATTTAAGTGTCCTAAACCTAAATCAAACTACCATGTAAGTAAAACACTGCCTTAATCCCATTCACAATTACAATTTTTACCTTCTATCAGTTTGCTGAGCTTACTTATGCTTTATATTAACCTTACTTTACAATACAAAGTCATTCAAGTCATTTCCAAGGAAAACTCGCAGATTGAAGACATGATCTGAATAAATGCAGAGAGGTAGTGTCTCTGCAGTTAGTATCTTCAAAAAACATTTTATCCAAAATCTTATTTACACTAACCTTTATCAGCATCTTACACAATCAAAGTTAACAAGAAGTATAATACCCCATCAAACCAATTTCTAATTTCTGAATTAAATTTAGGGGTGCACAAAGTTGTTTTTTTTAATTACAAACCACCAGCTCATCACATCTATCCCTGTGTGCTATAGGCAATGTCAATATATAAATCCAGTCTAAATGTTAGGTCTTTTGCTTTGCTATTCCTTCTTGAAGTCTGTTTTTGAAAAATAACTCATCTGGTCTTTACCAATCTTTCTCTAATTTTTAACTGAATTCACTTCTTGTTTATACTCTACAGACCAATGCCATTCTTCAGTACCAACTGCATTTCCCAGACTGGTTTTTACTTCCTAAAACGAGAGAAACAATCTTCGCTCTCAGCCATCATTACCCAAGGGAAAACAAAGTCTAACAGACTATCTATCGGTCTGCAGCTCTTCTCTGTACTTGCTTCATTTTGAATTCACCTTCAGGCCGGAGACATGAAACTATGCTCCAGCACTGCACGTGGTCTCACATCTTTCTTCACCATTCTAATATATAATTCTGATAGAAACACTCAAATCACATTTAGCCTTTCACAGACACATGAGCTACCTGGAATTCTCTATTAGCACTTATAACAGCTTTTCTATCCCTTCATTACTTAAACAACTATTTGATAGCAGAAATTTTTTTCGTATTCTTTAAACAAATATCTGCATTGTGTAATTCTGAATCACAATTTATTTCTAACAGTGCAATATTCAATCATCCAGCTCCTCTAATACAATATCCCAATCCTTCTTTTGTGCCATGACAGCACTGCCTTTTGTTTGAAAATCATGAGGAAAAAGCCTTAACTAAGGCTGGAACCAAAACAAATGTCTGCAGAACTACTCTAACAGCCCTCTAGCCTGTATATGCTTTCTTAGTATCTCTTACTAAAATCATATAAATCTTTCAATAACCACTGAAGAGAAACCCAAACAGTTATCTGAAAGTCAGAAAGGTAATTATTCAGGCAGATATCTGGGATAACTGAGTTCTTCTATTAAACAACTGCAGGCATTCTCTACTGCATGGGGAAATTAAAATGGTATACAAGCTAGGTTAAAAAAAATCTTGCAAATACATACATAAAAAAAACCAACAACAAATGCATAAACTAAAATTATCTATTAGCTTAAAAGGAAGCATATCTTAAGCCATAAATGTATGGCATTATGAAAGTTTGGGACTCATCTGCAGCAGAATGGGCTCCCGAATATTTGGGAATGCTAATCAGAAAAGGCAGGGAGGACTAAGAAAGGTGTAAAGAACTCAGTGCACCTTCACTTGAATTTAAAACATTTTTGCTCTTGCAATAGCTTGTGATCAACTTTTTTCCTCTCCTTTCCACTCTAGTGCCTCATGAGAGCAGTGGTCTCTAACAGACATCTCCAGGATGAACCAAACCAAACATTCCAAACCATAAGAAACTGTTCTCTAGAGAAACAACACAACTGACCTCTGATGCTGCTTCTACAATGCTAACTATGGAGCAAAGTCCCTTAGGAAGCAGGACTGCCTGAGGCAACTCTGAAATCCTACACAGGCTCACAGAAAGTCTGAGCCTCAAAATGAGCCATTTCCTGCCTCTTCAAGTCTTCTTGACATGATTATGCACGTGATTCACCACAACCGGAGAACCTCACTAAATCAGCTACTTTGGGTATATATCCCTGAAGATCATCAAGAGTGAGGCTGGGTGTGTAGAAGGGGTAGGGGAGAGCAGTTAACTGCCTCGAGGGGTATTCAAACCTTAGATTGAAAGAGTATATACAGTGCTTATTCTTCTTAACAACATCCAGTAATAATACACTTACAAATAGCTTGGCCTATTTTAACTTCAACTGGAAGACTTTAGAATGACAACTTTCTCTTTGAGCGGGAAGTGTTTTGTCACAGAATCACAGAACGGTCTGGGCTGGAAGGGACCTTAAAGATCTAGTTCCAATCCCCTGCTGTAGGCAGGGACACCTCTCACCAGATTGGGCTGCTCATAGCCCTATCCAGCCTGGCCTTGAATGCACCCAGGGAGGGGGCATTCACAACCTGGCTGGGCAACCTGTTCCAGAGTCTCACCATAACATGTAACTTTAACACAGACTTCCTTCAGTACCAATTGCGTGGTATAAACATGGTAAAACTTAAAGAAGAAAATCATATAAGGGAACTACAATTTCATCTGTTTTATCACTGATTGTTTTTTTAATATATAAATGAATAAATAAACATCTACTCCAATCATCTGATTTTCAGTGCACTACTAGTTAGTAAGATATACAAAGTCATCTACCAATAAGACATGTAGCATGCTGAGCAGCAGTACGAGTCCTTAATCCACTTCCCAGAACAGATGAAACAATAGCCTGTCAGCTAGCATCCAAACAATTTCCAAACCAGAATTCATTGTGCTTTTACATTAGGCCCAAGTTTAACTCAATTTATTTTCTATCCTCCAATTTTTCCAGTATTATAAACTCTACCTAAGGCAAACTTGCAGAAGTACAACATGCCACTATAAAAAAGATTAGCCTTACACACAGAAGAAATACAAATGCCTAATTTTTATTGGGAGAGGAAGAATATTCAAGTACTGTTTGCTTTTTTAGATAACATTTGGGAATCTTATAATGCATTTTCAAGTTATTAAAGATGAAGAAGTACCAATATGATTCAGTCAATACTGGTTCATTCTTTTTTGGTGTGTTTGCTCTTTGGGGGAGGGGTGTTGTTTTGTGTTGTTTTTATTATTTTATTTTAATTTACTTCCTTCACCTAGAAATTGAACATGAAACTAAAAAAAAAACCCAACACTATTCTAAATAGCTTACCAGTGACATGTTGGTACCGAGTTCGTCCCAGCATAGAATGCATAGCATGTCCCATTTCATGGAAGAGATTCTCCATCATGCCAGGACTTAGTAGCGTTGGTGTGTTCTTTGTTGAATGTGGTAGGCTAAGCATAAGAACAACTACAGGCAGCTGGTACTCTCCATTTTCCCTTAGCCTGCCTCCACGAACTGTGAAGTGACAATCCTTTCAAAGACAGAAGAAAATATATGGACAGCAAAGGTCATTATATCAATGATACTAAAACAACAATCACGGTATGAAATTAAACTATTAAATCAAACCTAAACTTGTACTCAATTGCACAAGTTAAATCCACAGCAGTATATAATTTTGTCCTCAAATCTTCATTATCTTTCTCTACTACATGATTTCATACATAAACTACTTCATTCCATAAAGACAATGTTTCTTTTAGAAAATAAAACTTATTATTTTTGTTTTAGAATTATCAAAACTTCTCAGTTTTTCTAAAAATGTACCATCGTGTCAAATAACTTTATATACAGAAATTATAAAATTGGCACACCAGTAGAATTCACTTCTCATTCTTCAGCAATAAAAACATAATGCACAATGTTTAAAGTATATAATAAAATTTTAGAAAAATTGAGTACACTTAAGAAAATGTATTAAACTAATGTAGTTTTAAAGTTTGTCTACCTACAACCTCATTGTAGGTGGTAATATGCTGCTATCTTTTACTAAGATCAAACATAAGTGGCCCTAACACTACAGTCATTAGTCAAACCCATACTAAAATTGGACTATAAAGTTACCTGATGAGGTTTATCAGGTCGTTGAAAGAAGTCACAGTAGATGTATCCTAGCAAACCTTCTTTTTCATGAACAACAGCCTGATGAAAAAAAGTATAATATCCACAGTGAAAGCACTGATGACATTTGTAAACCAAAAGTATACTATTCTAATCCAAAGACTTACAATGTATAAATGATAAATACATCAGGAACGATTCACGTAAAATCCATTAAGGTTATAAATAAGGTGTCGAGCTTGTACTCCAAACTGCAGCCATTTCTGTACCTCACTCAAAAATAATTAGTCAGAATTGGAAGCAATACTGCCTGTAGCCCCTAAATGACTTCTGAAAAGTCAACAGTGATAAAAGTTGATTTACCATGAAGATAAAAATAGGAGAGAGTAATTATAAATTGACCCACTGGACATAAAGAACAGCTGTTCTCAACGAAACTAAGTGGTTGGACAGTCAAGATTTGGTTGTCAATATATGGAGCAAGGACAACAAAAGAATATGGTAATCTGATGAATAAATTATTGCCCAAGTTCTTATTTCCACCCTCTACTAAAAAGAGGGCAGAAAATTGGTATTTACCAATATAAAACATCAATCTAAAAGATGACATAGAACAAGCATTAGAAAAGGATAAAAGACTGTTAGCATACATACATACAGCATCCCAGTTATCTACAGTCATCTACAAATTAAAACTAAAAAAAAACAGAAGAACACATTGAGAGACTGCAAGAAATGTAAAGGAGTAATCTCTGAACAGACAAACTGATTCTGATTCAGGCACTTGTTGCACACAGATATACTTTAAAGGCAATTAAATAGCAACCATATAAAAGGCACTCAGAGCAGGAAGCCACAGAAGTCTATCTTCAACTAAAATTAGAAAGTCAATGTTTGTTTTCTAGAGATAACCAAGTAATTCAAGAACTCATTCACAGCTTTTAAAGACTATTCTCTAACGTCCCCTTCATTTCAGATGCTGGGAACTTGAACACTTACCAGCTTTCGAACATCTTCTGACCAAACCTCTCCTCTCTGTGTTTGTTCAGCATAAAGGGAGATTCCCAGGAGCTGACTGAACAAGGAGTTCAAACCTTCCATGCAGGCCCCAAGAGAGAAGAACGGACAGTACAAGCCAGGATCAATGTTGTACCTAAGAACATAGCAGAATCCCAAAACAGACAGTTCCAGTGATTGAACTGAGCTGTATTTTCACCTCTAAGTCACAGGATGTGACAAAATAAACCAGATAAACCTCACAAGGCCACTATTGAGTATGCCTGGATTTATTTTTTGAAGTGAAACTAAGACACAGATGAACTATGACAGAGTGTGTCACAATAACTTTTTTTTATATTCAGTTTTGAACAGCAAATTCAGCAGATGCTGACTGATTTTCAGAGGTGTGGAGAGGACATAGCTCAGACTGAGCATGGCAAAGTCATGGGTGGCCAGACTGTATCTTCTGATCCACTGGCACTCAAGTGCCATTCCCATGGCCAGGCTGTGCCAACCTGCTGACCAGAAAATGGCTCCAGCTTTGACTGCAGTGGAGGCCAAGTACTCAGCTAGGGCAGAAAAACAACCAGTTAAGTGCTGACTCTAGAGGCTTGTCTTTCAGTGGAGCAATAGGAGCACCAGGGAGACTCAGTCACCTTCCACACATACAGCACATCTCAGGCTCCAGGGACCTTCTGTACCACGTAGAAGCTATCTCACAGCTTGAAGCCATGAGAACATGAGAAGATTTTACTGTGTGGCTTGGAGTTCAAACTTGGCCATGCTTCCTGACGCTAACATTAAACAACTTGGTATTTTCAAGACACTGTAGCACAAAAATACACATGTTGAAAGAAGACATCATGTGTCTGCATCCGCACATATAAACCAAGAAAGAATGAAAAACAACTACAGAAGTAGCTTAGTGTGTATGCAGCTGATACTTGAGCATAAACTTCCTAAGACATCGATCCTAAAAATTAAACAGCCTACAAATGTATCACAAAAAACTGTTCAGAGTCATTTAGCTCTTTGCAGACTATAACAAAATCAAATCTAGAATCTGCTTGCACTCTTGCCTGCACTCCAACTGACAAAAATGTTCCCACTCTCTCAATTCACACAGGAAGTTCAAATGTTAGGGTTTCTGGGGTCTCTGAACAAAGACCCTCCTCTTACCTCTAGAGAATCACAATCCCTCTTATCTCCTTTCTTCTTTCATGCTCTAGTGCTTTTGCTTCTTAATGACATGGTAACTAACCACTGAAATTTTAACATGCATCAGCTAGGCTACAATAGCTGAACACCAAACATTAAAATGACACTATTTTATGGCCTATGATCAAAAGACTTAGAGATAAGCTGGGAAAAGAGTCAGCTAGTCCCTATCCATTTGTTTACCCTTCCTTCTCTCCCATCCCCCACACAAACACACAAAAGAAAAGCCCTACGAACCAAGCCCACTTGGGAGTCTGCATTTGCCAACATGCTGCTTACAACTGCAGCTCTGATTCAGCACAGAACTTCAATATGCTGGGATGCACAGCAGGGAGGGATTAACTGTCTAAACCACTGCACTCCTTCTTGAATATATCATTGTATTTTGTTTAATTCTTCCAACATCCTTTATATTACCTTTATCCCATGCTCTAGCAACATGCTGGAACTGCTATGGCAACATCTGTCAAAAATATAGGTATGTCTGGTTACAGGATTTTGAATATTCTCAAACTACAACTTCCAGAAGCTAAAATCAATGTATTTCAATGTATTTTCAATTATATCACAACACATAGAATCGATTTTGACTGTACTGTAGTGATATAACTTCTTTAAGATGTAGAACAACACTTATATTCACATTCTGGATGCTGCTATACACACATTTTCCTCCTTACTCAAGAAAGAGCATTTATACTGAAAGAACAAAAATAAGCATGATGTAAGCTGCTTTAGATTGTTAGGAAAAGAAGACTAGAAGCATAACTCTAGAAGAAAGCATTACAGGTGAGTTAATTTTCCTGTAATAAGTTACAGATATGTAAAGAATAGAAGATAACTGCTTTACATATAGAGCTCATTTCCATTAGCCCTTGCCAAAACTATGCTGACTCCATGCAAAGCTCATGCAGGAGCTTCACATCCTCCTCCCCTAGGCATCCAATATCATCCAGGGTTTCCTCTGTCATTTCCTCTCTGTCAAACTGGCGAAGAAAACTGACTGTATTAAAAACTTGGAGAACGAAATCATATGAAAAATTACACAAATGTACAATTCAGTAAATCAACATTTAACTCCACTCTCACAGACACAGTAAACTATCGCATTTTTGCAGTTCCAGGAAATTCAAGCACACAGCTTTTGACAGTGATTTCAGCTGCAGGAAAATAGAGTATGAAAACATGAAGACTAGAGCCCCTGAGAAGTCTGTATGAAATTAAGCTAAACTTCAAAAGAATTTTCTAAAGAGCAATAATCTTTTCTGATGGAGCAGCTAATCCTAGAAACTATTCCCCACACAAAGAAGAAGAAAATCATCAGAAATGGTCAGCACAGATTCAAGGGAAAGATATTCTGGAGCAAGTTGATACACTTCTACTAGAAGTGTACCTGTACTGGCCTGAAAGATGAGGGGAAAGCAGTCCACCTAGAATTCAGTAAGGCCTTTGGCGCTGTCTCCCATAGAATAAGCACAGCAAAGCTGCTGATGCATGGGTAGGATGGGCAGATAAGTGAAAGGTGGTTACGAGTGCTGCAAAATCATGCTGGACACCAGTAACTAGTGGAGTACCCCAGGGGTCAATACTGGGTCTGATCCTGTCTAATACTGTTGTGGTTTCACCCAGCCATCAACTAAACATCACACAGTTGTAGCAGTCCTGGCTGACAATAACCTGAACATGAACCAGTGACATGTTTTTGCTGCTAAGAAGGTATCCTGGCATCCTGGGCTGCATTAGGAAAAGTATGTCAAGCAGATCAGGGGAGGTTATCTTTTCTCAGCACGAGTGGGACCACATCCAAAGTACTGAAGAAAGTTCTGGGGCCCCCAGTACAAGAAAGACATGGACTCAACTGGACAGAGTGCAAACAAGAGTCACGAAGATGATTTAGGAATTGGAGTATCCCACCTATTGGGGAAGACTGAGAGCCAGGACTGATTAGCCTAGACAAGAAAAGGCTCAGGAAACTTTATCAATGTCTACAAATACCCAAAGAAAGGGTACAAAAAAGGTAAGAGACGGGCTATTTCTAGTTGACACTAGTAACAGAATAAGGCAACAAAACAAAACACAGGGGACTGAACATAAAGAAGCATGCTTTTCCTGTGCAGGTGATGGAGCACTAGCACAGGTTGCTTGAAGGCTGTGGAGTCTTCTCCTTGGAGATCTCCAAAAGCTGCCTGGATGTGGTCCTGGGCACTCTGCTCTGGGTGTTCCTGGTAGAGCAGAAGTTAGGTCAGATGACCTCCAGAAGGCCTTCCAAGCTCAGCCAACCCATGATTCACTGATGATAAGGAGCCTAGGTACCAGAACTACACAACAGAACAAGTAGATTTCAGCTTAATGCTCCTTGCAAACTGTAAAAGATTACCACGCTGAGATGAAATGCTGGATTAATGTGTGGCTGCTGGGGGGTAAGGGGAAAGAATTTTGAAACTACTTTTTGATCCCTTTCCTGTAAAAGAAATTCTTTCTAATACACAAAAGCAGATACACACTAGCACGAGAAATGAGTAATATTACTTCATGCAAAGAGCTGACATGACATATTACACGAAGATAACAAATAAATACCTACTTATCCCTCACTCTCAGTGTTCCCTAAACATGTGGACTGCCTCCATGATCTTACTCTGTGATGAAGAGGATGGGAAGAAGGTTTTCTGACAGGTATTTTGTAATATGCTCTCGCTATCCAAAGACAGAAAAGAAATCCGTCTGCAACAGTTTAGACATTTGGAAAAAGCACAATACTTATCCACCCACACACAAAAATAGCTGTAGCAGACTACACTGGCTTGAGGCAGACTTCCCAGGGGAAATAGTCCCTTACCCTAGCTAGTGTTTGAAGATGTCACAATCAAATGTTTTGAGTACAATGAGACTCTGATCAGTTTAATAATAACAACATAAAGTTCATGTCAGCCATTTCTAGTAGAACACTGTCAGGATCTAACCTCTCCCGTATCTAATGAAAGATGTATGTTAATGTCATTTTTGCCAATGAAAAATAGAATAAAAAAAAGTTCTGCAAAAATATTTTTTGTACGGAATGCCAAAAAGTGTTTCTGGTTATGATTCCATTTATTTCCACGTCTGCCTTGCCTGCTACATCAGTGTGAGAACAAACATCAAAGACGAAGATCTTGGAAAATCTTCAATAGCGTCTTATGACACAAGTCTGATATTTAAATTACTTCTTGGACAATGCTGACATCAGTGGCAACTATTATACCTTAAGTCAACTTATAATTGTAGTTTGGTTTGGATTTATTTTTGCTTGTCACTGCAATGTCACAGAAGTTCGCTAGATCACAGAATATCCCACATTAGAGGGAACCCATACAGATCATCAAGTCCAACTCCTGGTTCCACACAGGACCATCCCAAATTCAAACCCTGTGTCTGAGAGCACTGTCCAGGTCTGACAGAATGGCAGCACAACCCTCTGCTTTGTCAGGCTCTTAGCTTTGTATCATCAGTAAACTTGCTGAAGGTGGACTCTATCCCTTCATCCACGTCACTGATGAAGATGTTGAACAAGACTTGACCCATCACCAACATCTGAGGAACGCCACTAGCTACAGGCCTCCAACTAGACTATGTGCTGCTGATCACAGCCCTCTGAGCTCTGCCAGTCAGTCAGTTCTCAGTCCACGTCTCTGTCTGCTCACCTAGCCCACACCTCCCAAGCTCACCTACAAGGAGATTACAGGAGACAGTGTCAAAAGCCTTGACCGTCAAGGCAGAAAATATCCACTGTTCTCTCCTCATCTACCCATAAGGTGATGACACAACAGAAGGCTACCAGATTGGTCAAGCATCATTTTCCCTTGGTGAATGCACGCTGACTACTTCTGACAACCTTTTTCTCTTCCACTTGCTTGGAGATGACTTCCCAAATACGTTCCATCCCTTTCCTAGGGACAGAGATGAGGCTGTAGTTTCCCCCTTCTTGCACTTTTTGAAGACTGTAGTGACACTGGCTTTCCTCCTGTCCTCAGGCACCTCTCCAGTTCTCCACCTTACAAGGACAGTACAGAGCAGTCTGGTAATCATTTATGCCATTTTCCTCAGGACGCATAGGTGCATCCCATCAGGGCCCATGGATTTGTTTTCATCAAGTTCACCTAGATGATCTCTGACCAGAGCCTCCTCAATTAAGGAGGTCTTCTTTTCCCCAGATTCTCTCTCTCATCTCCAAGGTTTGGGATTCGTGAGGGGCAGTCTCAGCAGTAAAGACTTACAAAGTTATTTATATTATATATATATAAAATATTAATATTAAATTAAATATTAAATAAATATTAAATTAAAAATTAGTAATTTGATCCCCTCTCATGATAAGGTTGCCTGCTTAGTGGGTGAAGGGAGGGCAGTGGATTTTATTTCTCACATTTTAGTGAGGCGTTTGGGAGTCCCTGACAGCATCCTTTAGGACAAACAGTCCAGTTGTGAGATATGCAGGTTCACTCTGTGCTAGGTGATGAACTGGCTGAATCATACTGCTCAAAGAGTCACAGGAATCGAAGCTACATCTGGCTGGCAGTCAGACTCAAGTGGTGCTAACCAGAGCTCAAGTCCTTGGTCAGTTCAGTTCAGCTTCTTCATCAGTTATCTGCACATATGAGAGGAATGTATGCTCACCAAGTTCACTGATGACACTGAACTGGGAGGTACTGTTGACTCTCAGGAGGGACAAGAGCCCTTTCAGAGGATCTAGATATATTGGAGCATTAAGTAATTATCAACAGCATGAAGTTCAACGCAGGAAAATGACAGGTCCTAAAGCTGGGGTGGAGCAGTGCCGGACAGAGGCACAGATTGAAGACTACTGGCTGGACAGCTCAGCATGAGCCAGCACTGTCCCCTAGCAGCCAAGACTGCAAACTGCATTTTGGGGGACATTTTGGAGGTCAAAAGACATGATTCACTTGCTGTTTAGTGCTGGTGCAGCCTCACCTTGAGTATTCTGTGCAGTTTTGGGTAGAAAAAGGATGTTAAGGTGCTTGAATGTGCTTAAAAGATGGTGCCACAGCTGGTGACAGGGCTGGAACCGTGTCCTATGAAGACTGAGGACATTCAGACTGCCTAGCCTGAAGATGAGGCCAAGAAATGACCTCAGTGCTCTCTACAGCTCCCTGAGGAAAGGAAGCAGAGGGACATGCCAGGCTCTGCTACTCAGAACCAATGGCAGGTCAGGAATGGCACAGAGCTGAACCACAGGAGGGTCAGACTGGGCATTAGGAATGACTTCTGTACCATGAGTCAGATACTGGAACAGGTTTCCTAGAGAGGTGGTTGATGTCCTGTACCTGTCAGTGTTCATGAAACATTTGGACAACACCCTCAATTTTAACTTCTGGTTTAGCTGTGAAGTGTTCAGGAAGTTGGAATCAATGATCTTTAATCTTTCTAGGTTCCTTCCAGCCAAACTCTTTCATTATAGTCTATTTTATTCCATTATAATTAATAACACAAATTAAAATGAGTATGGGGTGCTGAAAAAAAGCTACTGTTCTGAGAAGCAGATAGATCCTCTTCAAAATCTTTCTTTAACACCAGTCAATACCCACCAGCACGTAATCATTCTGGACATGAAAATACAGAACTAACTTAGAACTTCTCAATTCAGTCCTACCTTACGTATGAACCCCCTTGCTAAATCAAATAAGATCGACTCACTGAAGAAAGTTCAACCTCAAACTTGCACTAATTCCAGGAAAACTTTCTTTTGGGGCTTATTTAAGAATTAGCCAAAACCTCAGATAACTGAAGTTGATGTCCTATAACCAAAATTTCAGTTCCTGGAATTATTATTAATTATAATTATTAATCTTGCCTTTCAGTGGCAAGCACAAGCATAAGACTGAATATCTTCCGAGTCCCCGTTTCCAAGATTTAATGCTAATCACTGCAGAACGAAAGGTGTAACACTAGGTATTAAAGAACAATGATGAAAAGGGAAGAAATTAATTGTAAAGCCTTGACTCCTTCCCAGAGAAAGAATACTCAATGAGCAGAACAGGAAACCCTACAATCTCTTCTTGATATGTAAAACTGAGGTCTGGTTGGAGGATGTGGGTGGAAAAGTACTTGGAAAAATTTGCAGACAAACTACATGCTCCCTATTGAAGATTCTTGCTTGATTCCAGGCACTCCAACAGTAGCAGCCATTAGCAACTTCATCATTTCCAGATTACAGGAAAAAAGCATCTGTTTACTAGTAAATGATTCCCTAACCTCAGTTATTCATAGCTTCATCACCTCAGTGAAACTACAAGAACATAACATTTCTCAGGCACAAAATTTCAGTGTTCAAATCTGTACTAATCTAAAACACTGCAGCACAACTTCTTGGCAGCAATGGTGACTGAGACTGTGACAGCAAGCCAAACTTCTCTTCCCTCACTCTTCTGAATTAAATTTCTATTGGGGTTCAAGGATTTGGGATTGTATTTTCAAAACACTCTGTGACCCTGGTCAGATTATCAGAAAGACCGCAAGAACTCTAACATGAAGATTTCTATCAATACTCTTTTTAAATGCTACATAACAAAGATAGAGATTGTATAGGATGCAAAGCCTTTTTGAGGGCAGATCCAAGACTGTAAAATGAATTCGACCAGAAGCTAAGGAGGAAAGTAAAAGTTCACCATCTTCTAACCCAGGTGTATGGCATGTCTCTGATCTTTTATTTTAAATGTGAAATTCATTTGAAAATACACACAGAAGCCTCCCAACAAAACCCCAGCAAAGCAAGTCATTCCATTGCATGTATTTCTTTATGGATAGAACAAAAGGACAAAAACTTTAGTTAATGAATTAACTGATAGTGGCTGACCCTTCATCAAAAAGAACAGAATTTCCAAGTACTTCAGCTTTGCCTGCTCCAAAACTGTTCACTCTTCAGAGCAAAGCAACCTCCATAATCTGCATGTTAATAGCTACTGTTGATCCTAGTATGTATTTTTATACCTTATGTTATGTCAGTAGCCATACAGAATCACTTTATGCAAGATTTTCAAGCTGTTACCAACTGCATTGTCTAGCTTTCTTCTTCTATTTAAGGCAGTATAAAAGTCAAGCAAACCACCAAGAAGCAGCTGCTTTAATATAAACATTTTCTGGCCACTATTTGGCAAGCCGCCGCTGCATTTACTTAGCCAAGTTACAACTTTTATCTCCAACAGGAAATGCATTGAAGTGTTTTTGGGAAAAGAAATCAGAAAGGAAGTTAATACAGCTCAAACTGAACTATGCTAACAGGTATTGTGCTACCCGTAAAGTTTCTACTAAGGGTTACTGCTTCTAGCAAGAAAGGTTAGTGCTCTGAAGACAGAGCTAAAATCTACATTGGAAACAAATGAACAACTGGAGCTTAATTTAGTGACAGATGCTACAGAGAAGTGCCAGAAGAACAGTTTTCTTCTATGCTATAATTTGAAGCTTGTTTGCTGCAGCATCTAAGCAGTCTGGAAGACTTCAATGAGGATGGTGATGCACATAGCATACTAACATAGCAGAATATTTTACCAGTGTCTCTAAAGCTGTCAAATACATGGAGATGCAGTTAAAGTCCTCCCTAAGAGAAAGAGGAATGGTGGTCTGATGCATCACAACAGAACCTTGCAAAGAAATACATACTCTAGTCAAAAGATTTCTTATTGGGTATCAGAAGTCAAAAACACACTTATGGACTGATTTTTAATACCTGCTGTCAACAATAAATTTTCTGAACCACTCTCAAACTTAAGCACTTTATTTTCTTAAGTCCTTATGTTAAACTTAATTTCTGCACATGCTTCCGGAAGAACAGAAAAAAAGGAAATAACAATACAGATATAACCACCAGAAAACACAGTTACTAATCTGAAAGATCATTTCATGAAATTCAGACATTTTTACACTACTAGATTTTCAAAAAGGATTGCTTCTAGTTTAGATGTAGGAAATATCATACTCCTTCTAATAATATTTAAAAAAAGGAAGAGTGCCAATATAGAAATCTTGCTCTGAACACATCAGAAGCAGTGTCAAAAATATATAAGTGAACTCATCTTTACAGTAGGAGTATGTTCCTCTACACCAAACTTTCAGTTGAAAAATATATATCAAGCAGTCCTCCTTATTTTAACAATGAACCTGCAATTACCTTGTTGAACCTGCATAACTGCATACTGCAAGTAATGCTCAAACGTCCAAAACTGAAAGACTGAGACACAAAAAAAGAAAACCAAGTCTGTTCTGCTTTCATTTTGTCTTAAAACATATTCCAATATCTCACTTCACTCTGAATGTCTGAATTCAAACCCCAAAGCATTAGTATTTATAACTGACCCTAGAAAGAATGAAGATCTTATGCACTTTATTGCAGAATATAAGCATAGAAAGTTTAGAAAAAAAATCCTGTTACTCTCCTAAAGAAAGTAGAAATATCAAAGAAAACAGTAGTTTCTTTGATGTAAATTCCAGCTTTATATTAAAGGATAAACTATGTTCAAAAATCCAGACACCTCACTTTTACAGTATGCAGCCCAGCAATATTTTTGAAAGAAGTAATGTAGCCAAACCAATTTAAAAACCAATTTAAAAAAAGAAGTTAACTGACACAGTGAGGTTTGGTTATTCTTCAAGAACAGCAGGCTTCAAACAAAAAGGCTGTGTCTCTGTGAAGAACAAAGATGTAATATGTCATTATAAATAATTATTTCTAAGCTTGTATGACTTCACTGAGTCTAAATAAAATGCAGACTTCTAAAATCACTTTCATTTAAGCTGTATATTTGGAAAGAAACTAAGACTGTTTTGTGTAGCATGACTTTCATCTGTTTTATTAAGGATGCTTTTGATTGGACATTAGGGATATTTGAGTAAGGATTGCTGCTCTTCAGAGCTAAGCCTTCTGACTCTTTAACAATTGCAGATTAGTTCCTTGGAAGAACTCTTATCTGTGGCTATTAAATGCAGTCCCTGATAAATTCTGGTGCTTTGTTTTTGCTTTTGAGAAAAAATATTATCCTGTTGACTTCCATGAAAATGCGAACTATCTCTAATAAAACAGATTCTCACAAAACTTTCAAATAAACTTCAAAAAAACGTGGAAAAAAACCTTCTTAGTAGAAGATAAAAGATGAACCCCTCAGGTTACCTTAAAGAGATCAAGACAAGGAAAGCCCCTTCCAATTTTCATTACATGCCAGACTATGAAATTTAATTCTTTACCTCAAGGGAGACTATTAACCATGATTTATAGAAGACTCTGGATTTCTTAAAAAATAATATTAATACTAAAAAGCCTTTGTACTCTCAACAATCATAAACTAGCACCTGTATCTTATGCTCCTTTTTTCCTTCTGTTACTTGTATCTTTTAGAATATTACGGAGGAAGTCAGGGGATAATTCAGAATATTGGTTTGCTATTGACACTTTAAATGACATTTAGATTAATTTTGTTTTCATATCAAACAACAATTTCTTAGACATTCCACAGCATTCTGAATAAATAAATAATTCTTGAAATGTAACTTCTGCTTTTGAATGACTCGTTGTGCAAATAAAATATCCATTCAGGAAGAATGATCACTTTAAAACTTCTTACAATGCTTTTAACATACATTATGCTTCGCCTGTATTACATTAAGTACTTTGAATCTTTGGTAAAGAAAATAACAAACTAAGTATTCAGAGATAACAGGAAGAAAAGGGCAACAAACTATTTGAGAAACTTCTTTACTGGGATATTTCAAAGCATTGCATGTAAACCATCAAATAATAGTACGAGTCTGAGCACATAACAAAACTCACCATTTTCTGAGCCTTTCTCAAAATTGCAGTACATATTTGTTAAATAACCATTCTACAATGAAAAATAGAGCAAGACTTAATTCATTAACTTTCATTTTTTCCTCCAGAAACTAGTCCACCAGCTTAGTGACGGGTAAGTTGATTTAATAAAAGACATGCCTTCCCTTGCTTAGAAACAGATAGTTACAGAAAGTTTTCCTTCCCTATGGGCATTTCCTGGTTCTTTTAAAATTTTGCATGATTTTTTCATTTCAGGATTCAATTTGAACAGAAGAGACAGCTTTCTCACATATTCCACAAATGTTCCGGGCTGTTTTTCCACATGACATTCCCAACAGAAAACATTCTTTCATAAAACTAAAAATAATATAGTTACAGCTTTCAGCAAATGTGCCTTTAGAAACACTCACAGTCATGTTCAGGTACTGGGGTATCGCCCCTGCCCCTGAAAAACAAATGTGCTTCCCTGCAAGCCAGAAGTCTATGTACAGTCCATCACGAAAGGAATGAATTATTTCTAGTTTCTGCTGAGCTGGTTACCCCAGAATACAAAATGCCTCCAGTTGTCATGGTGGCTTCTCTTTCCTACAGAGCAGGACACTGGATTATTTTGTACTGATTTGTTCATCCCCAAGGCCAGTCTTACTCATTTCTGCAGTCCCAAAGCAACCGACCAACACAAAGAGCAAGACTCTGAAAGCACATCCCAATTGTTTCTTGAATAAAGTCTTTCACAGTTTGGCAAATAATCCCAAAGTGAATTTACAGCCAGCAAAGTCAGTCCAGTCTCATAAACAACAAAGGTTAGGAAAACAGGAGTCAACACCAAGTATTGTAAGTCTGCCAGTGACAGCTGTTATAAAAAGTCAGAAGTGACTTAAGTATTGTTAAACCTACCTTCAAGACAAACAACTGACTTCAAAACATCTCTTTCATCAATTTTTATTTCTTTTTTAATGATCCAAAAGAAGTCTTCAAGGTTACTACATCTTTGCAAGATCAGGGCCTTGAGAATTACTTATAACTGCAGCAGCACTTACTGAGAAGTAATGGGATTTAATTAATACCATGGTACTTGCCTGCACTAAAACTCAACAGCATTATTTTATAATACACATATTAGACATCTTCTTACTTGTTAGAGGCTGAAGCATGTTCCAGCATTCACTGTTTTATTACCCTTAACCTGCCAAAATTCTTGAGGTTCTTCTAAATTATTCTATCTCCTTTTAAGATACTTCTGCAATGGATTTCAGACTTCTGTCTCCAGCTTCTGTCAAATACACAACATTACACTGTCGTGAGTTTAAAGCCACAGAGGCTACTTAACATCATTATCAAAAAAGCAAAACAAAATTGGAAGTAAACTATCCTACTTTCCTGTTATCATCAATGGGAAACTTGTGCTTTTTGAAGTTGGATCAAGTTTCCAGGGAAAAGACATGGTGAAAGCTGACAGAAACAAAACTTCTGTAAATGAGTTCACAGAGAGAAAGGTATTTCCTGAGCTAAGTCTGGAGCTCCTCCTGCTGTTCAACTTACAAAACAGCAAAAATGGTAAACTACAGGAGAGAAAAGGGGTACATATCGTTACAATCTGACTGCATGTGGCTGATTAGAATATGAAGAAGAAAAAATAAATAAATCAGTAAAAGATCACATTAGGGTCACATTTTCCAGTGTTTGCTCACATTTTTGTGTAAATATGGTTGTACAGACCAAAACAGGTAAGAGAGCATCTCTTCCAACAGAAACAGGCACTGTCTCATCTAGTATTTCTTTCATCCTTTAGAGATGCATGTGTGACATGCTAGAACACTGCCATGTTACTTATGCTCTGAAACCCTTTATATCATTGTTTTATACTCATGATTGCAAAGATAACTTGCACTTACATACCCAATAAAAATCAGGAACTATAGTTCTGCACATCAGCTGGCACCACAAAATAACCACAGCTCAAAAGAAGCACTCAAAAGTATGCATTTGGATTCTTTTGAACAGAAATATTTTTCTCAGAAAAGCAGAAGAAATTCATAGTTATACAGAAATCTATCATCCAAAGTACTACAGAGTGCCAAAACACAACAGAGAAAAAAATGAAAATCGTGCACTGTGCACAGAGCTACTGCAAACATATCTGTGGCACTTCTGTAAAAGGCATAAAGCTGAAAGTAAATTTCTCCCCATCCCCTCAAAAAAACAAAACAAAACAAAAAAAACCATCACAACAATGCAGCGAAGGGAGGATTTTTTTCTCTTGCCTCTTTTGAAAGCAGTACAGCTTTAAATTATCCTTCCAACACAATAAAAGGTCAGCACTACTGATCTTATGAACACAACATGCAGCACTCCTGCCCTTCAGTTGCCATCTCTTTTCTTGTACACAATTAAAGTCTGTGTGGTGGACCTATTGGATTTATCCTTTGCCTTTGCAAAAGAGAATACCCACAAAGAGTGAAAATCTAACCAAGAATTTTCTGTTTGAGGTCCGTAAAAAGGGATGATAAATACAAGTTCAGTAAAGAAGTAAACTAAACTACTGCTTGAAGAGGAGTTAGATTGTACTCTGTGATCAAAATTGATTTTGAAACATTACTGCAGTTCAGCTAAGAGCTAAAAGCAAAATAAAAAACTATTTTATCCTCTTGTATCTCCAAAGAGGACCAATACTTTCCTGTGAAACAACAGAAGAGAGAAAAATTTATAGGCATTCCAACAGTAACTAAGCAGTGTTGCAGACAACTGCGTCTTCACACATTCTTTATATTTTCATATTGAAGTACATCTTTAAAGAGGGAAACCCTGTTTACACTGAGGACTTCCATTATACTTACCGCAGGGAATGAAACAAAGCCACTCATTTACATTACAATCACGAGCATAAGGAGCTTACCGCTCAGCACGTAGGACGCCACTGTAGTAAGGATGATCCCACGGCATCAATTTCTGAAAGAGAATTCTAGCTTACAATTACAATAATTAACAACAAGTGAACCCAAAGTAAACGTTTTCTTTTCCTTCGCATATTTCTGCAGTTTCTGCAAGTCACAGAACTTTAAATCACAGTGGGAAATCAGTACTAAATTCATCATAAACAGCATCAGAATTTGAGAAGTTATTTTAACAATCGGATCATACTTCTTACTCAAGTATCCAGCAGGATTATACTCCACGAAAGAAGAATACTCAATTAATAACAAAAAAAAGAACTATCACTTTGTATAAGCCAACTCCATCTCGGGCTCAACACTTGGTTTTAATACTAAGAGCAGCTAGGAAGGCAAAAAGTACTTTAAAGCAGAAGGTGGAAAGCATCTCTTTTGTAATTACAGTACACATCAAACATGAAAATTTACTTGATTTTTCATACAGAACATGGTTAGCTTATTCTGTATCAAAAAAGTGTAAATTTAACTTACTGAATTCTGAGGGTTAAGCTTCATTTTCACCTTTGTCATCATTTCAAAATCTTTTTGAGTTCTGAAAAATAATCGTATGATGAAAAACTTCGTGAATGATTTTTCAGCAATGGAATGCAGCATACAAGAATACTTTGTTCTACCACCAGGGATTGGTAGTACTCTATAAACCATCAGAGCCATGTACTACAATAAGAGAACTTTTCTTTCTGCTTTTCTCATTCAAGTACTTTCAATCAAATCTTTCTTACACTCTTTTTTTGGTTATGTGATTGTGCACATCCCAAACATTCTCATTCTGACAACACACCCCATTAATACACAGTGACAAAAGTGTTCTGTGTTGTGTGGAGCTAGGAGGAGGATAGCATAACAAAGGGAAACTTGATCATAGATGTAAAACACATATATGGAGTTGTGCATATGGAAAAGGTCATAAGAGGTGCCCTTCAATACTTAAACATTGTCTTCTTGTTCGCTGTTGGCTGCACTTCTTGTCACATTATTAGTATTCGGTCTTGGCTGTTTTCTGATCATAG
The DNA here is from genome assembly GCA_013399175.1 of Odontophorus gujanensis. Classification (NCBI taxonomy): domain Eukaryota; kingdom Metazoa; phylum Chordata; class Aves; order Galliformes; family Odontophoridae; genus Odontophorus; species Odontophorus gujanensis. The sequence goes on from VXAB01001683.1 coordinate 35,881, forward strand.
CCACAGAATACATTTTAATAGTTCACCTCAAAACTCTGAGGCAGGTGTGCTTTTTATTTCATCAAAACATAAGCAGCAATGAATGATTCTCTATTACATGAGTCCTGCTGCTTTTGAAGTAAAAGTCTGCTTACAAAAATATCTTAGTGAAAAAGACATACCTTTCAGACAACTGGTCAGAAAGCTTCTCTAGAAACTGTGCTACTGTCTCTAGAAGCACCGGCAGAAAAAAGAAGAAAGAAAATAGAAAAAAAAGAAAAAAAGGAGAAAAAATGTGATTCAGTCCCTTAAAAGGTGTTACATTTAAATCAGAGCATCCCAAAGAAAAGAAGTGCCCTTAGAACATAAGCAGAACATAAAAATAACATGGCTGTTTTTAGAATAACAAATCATATTACTGACCACTGCACCATCATTTTGGGAATTTTCACCATATGAATTGGGTGAATGCAGTACCATATTTATATTATTGCATTCTAGGACAGTGGCAACTTCATAATCCAAGGACTGAACACTGACTGTGAACAAAAAACACTGGGACCTACTTACATTATTGCCATTTACAAGGGAACATGATTATTTCATACAGCAAAAGGAAAACAAAATAAGAAACTTCACTAGAAGAAGTATGTGTAAACTTAGCAAAACAAACTAGCAGCTTTTAACCTTACACTTAACACAATTCATTTGCTTTCTCAGCTCATTGTTCCACACATGCTTTATACCTGGATTTTTGGCCATTGTTCCCTGAAGAGCCCTGTGGGCAAAGGTGTCATACCCAACCAACTGTGCCAGACTGTTTCGGCTAGCAAGCAATTCTTCTAGACAGCTCAGTTGCTCAGCATTTGGGTAAAGAAAAATCTTGTAAGCAGCTTCTCGCACCTAATAAGGAAAAAAAAATGTCCCATTATTACAATCTAACTTCTAAGGAAACAAGCAATGCAATTGAAAATCTGGTACTCATTGATACTGTTAAGAAAAGCCTAAAGCATTTTAATAATAGTAACTATGACTCTCCATCAATTACTGCTCTCTTATTCATTAAAGATGAAATGCAATGAGACAACATAACAGTTCAAGAGTTCTCCAGAGCATCCTGTCCTCTGCTGTCAATTGCCTCTCACTGCCTCTCTCTTTATGCCAACATCTGTTTCTAAGACCACTGTGTGAGCTGTCTTAGCTCACAAAAAGCTCTGAAAATAAACCCAAAGAAAGCCAAATTGTCCTTTGCATGTCATTCAAATTGGCTCCTGGAAGGATCTGATGAGAACCAGAGACAGGGTCAGGGGAAAGAAAGAGAAGGAAAAGAAAAGTCGTATTTCTTTCAAGATACCAATCCATTAGTCTGCCCATCTGCTCACAGTCTATCAGTTTTTCTCCTATTTCTGATTTACTTTTATTACAGGTTACCAAGCGAGACAGTACAATCTCCATACTAATCTCCATACTTTGAAAGCATTCAAAACTCATTTGGATATTGACCATAAGCAACCTGACCTACTTGATTCTGTTCTGAACAGGACTAGCTCCAGAGGTCTCTTCCGACCTGAATTTCATGATTTCTGAAGAGCCTTTCCAAGTACCTGACTCAGAGAATTGCATTCTTTACTGGAACCTTAAGTAGCAATGCTGCAGATCACACAGTTTTCAGGACAAGTTTATAAATGACATGCAGTGAGTATTACTCCTTTATTTACATCCTCTCAGTGCCATAATTTTAATTCAGTTTTCATTCATTACAGAGAATAAACAATTCAGCTTGGGCTCTACTACAGTCAGTTTTTCTCTTTTTCAGGATAAACAAAATTTCAGTCTTTAATTATACATGAGACGATTTGAGAGCTGTAATATGTTCCTAGACTGACATCTAAAAGACTAGATAACCACTGTCACATTTCAAAGAATCTAAATCCATTACCAATTTATAAACAAACACTTCCTAAATGAATTCTTTTGAGAAAAGTATCATCAAGAGTAATTATAAAATTGGATCATTCAGGATAATTCAGGTTGGAGGGGACCTAAGGAGGTCTCCAGTCCAACTTTGTGCCTAAAGCAGTGTCAGCTATAAGGTCACACAAATCTTTATCTATTTGAGTCTTGAAAATCCCCAGAGACAGTACAGTCTCTCTGCGCAGCCTGATTTATTCATCAGGTATCCTCACAATGAAGAAGTTTCTCCAGTTGGAACTTCTAATTTCCAATTATGCCTCCAAGTAACCCCAGTGTGACACTGTTGTTCTTGCAGGGACCAGCGAGGGGTGTTTCAAGCTGTATGTAGTAATCTAGATGTGGTCTAAATGTGCTGAATAAAACACTATAAACTTTTTCTTCAGTCTCTGGTTTTGCCCATTCACACAGTCTGTTTACTCTGCCCGAGTCACTGCTGGTTCACGCTCAGCTTGTTGCCTATCCACCCCTCATCCACACTAGTCATTGGGGTTCTACTCTGGTCTTCACAATCTCTCAAGGATATCAAGCCAGTTCTCCCCAAACCCTTAGATGCAGCTTGTCTGATCACAAGGACTTCTGCAGGCTGAATTCTCTCAAGACATTCCAAACTGGATCTTCATCTACAGCTAGCTGTTCTCTCTAAACTCTTTCACTAAGTACAGTGCCCTGGAAGACCTTTTTGGTGAACGCTGAGGCAAAGAAAGCAATTAGCATCTCAGCCTTATCTGTATCTGCTGTAACTAAGTTACCCATTTAAAAGAATCATTAAGATTTGGAAGGGATCTTTAAAGGACATCTAGTCCAACCCTCCTGCAATGAATAAAGACACCTACAGCTCGATCAGGTTGTTCAGTGCCTGTTCCAGCCTGGCCTTGAAGGTCTTCAGTGACAGGGTTTCCAACACATCTCTGGGCAATCTGTTCCACTGTCTCACCATTTTCACTGTAAAAGACTTCTTCCTTACATCCAACCTAACCTCTTTAAGTTTTTCACTTATCGAACTTCTCTTTTCCTGCTACTATCAATTCATGAGTAGATGCTCCCCCTGTTGCTTTTGATGTTCCTTACAAGTCTCAACTCGAGTTTTGATCTTCATAATCTCATCCCTAGATGTACAGGCACAGTTTCTAAATTTTCCCCTTTTACCTGTTTGCATTCTGCTTCTTTTCCTCAATACATTCAGGATCTTCACCTCCATTATTTCATGGCTACAAAAGCCAAGGTTGCCACTGATTACTATGTTCTAAAACAGTTATTTCTTATTAGTCATAACATCATAAACCTAAACCATATCCATTTGCCGAAATAACTATTAAAACAACTAATATGCACTTCTGCTACAGAGTATGCCAAAGCTGACTTGGGAAATACTCACCAGATCATCAGGACAGTCAGCATGCAGACCAGCAACTTGTAAGTAATTGCCTTCAGCCGTAAAATTATGCCAAATGTGCTCTGGTAAAATATGTTTGTCAATCTTGATGGGAAGCTGAGTTCCTATGAGAAATTCATTACATAAATCCAATATTCTGACATTGAGGTTGACTGCCTTTTTACGCTGTAAGAAAATCAAAGTACAAGATAAATAATATCTTCATATATTAAGTTTAAAAAGCCTTAAACTTCCCAGAAATGATGCAGAAAATGGCAAATTTAACATTACTCTTACAATATCAACGAATTCTTAAGGTACAGCTGAAGTTAACAAAGGAAGGATCAGCTGCTCAAACATACTTCATGTAAAGAATGGCCAATTAACATCTTAACATATAAAAAAACTACTACAGAAATGACTTGAATGGACAAAATCCATTACTTCTCTCACAGACATCAAATTCTCCACAGAAGACAAAGGGCTTCTCAGAGGACAAATAAGCTAAGAATCACAATTTTTACCCTGCATATATTGTCACCTGGTCTTTGATATTAATGAAAATTTCTATTCGCATGTAATAAAAAATTACCTTTTCTTCATCCAAATGAATGCCACTGATCTCAAAATCAAACATAAAAAGTTCTGCCACTCGCCTAAAAATACAGTAAATCCCTGTTAAAACAGCCTTGTTCTTCACATAGTTCTAGATACTAGTTCTTCACATCTTTTTTATCAGTTAAGCTTGACATCTTTTACAGAGGATACAATTATTTATTCCACTCTTACGCTGCTACAGACACAGACTTCTTATGTTTGAAGCCATTAAGAGTTTACTAAGTGCAACAAAATTTTTCCTTTGTAGCTATTTTAGTCATCTGCATTGATCTGATCTGATCTCACCTAGATATTTAACCAATTTGTGCAAGTTACCTTTTTAATTTGACACTTTATTCATTCCAAATGATCAAAAAATGATCTTTTCAAATCTATCATCTTTGATTATATGGAAATAAGGATCAAAGAAATACCTTACTTTTATAATGGACAAATATTAGGCATTAAGCTTCTCTAACCATGTAAAGAAAAAAACAATTAAAAACTGTAACTACATAAGCAGATACTAAAATATTTTATAGCAATAATAAAGTAAGCTTTAAATATACTGATAATCTGATATTGAGAGAAAGAAATCATCTTACAGCTCACACACAAGTTCCATTAATAAAAGCATTCTTATTTTTTTCCTGAAATATCAACAATGGTATAATGAATTACAAATTTTTCTAGTGGACTCATGATTAAGCCTAAAAACCGGGAGTTCCACCTGATATTCTCAGACAGAATAAAGCCCCTTGATTTCAGATTCTACAAACTGAACTCAAGTTACGTAAGTCTGCTCCCTATTTTTATTGTTAAACACTTACTTTGTGTCAGAAGAGCACCTCATTTTAACCAAGCTGTTATTATTACAGAAAATCTTGAATTCCCATTTTTATTTTCACAGATATCAGAAATGTGGTGCTCTATAGTCACAGGGCATGCTCCAAGACTGCAAAACTACAACCTTCCTAACACACGTACAGGTAATTCAGTAGTAACTAATACATTTGTCACAGAGATGTGGCATGTTTTCCAGTTGGAAAACACAAACTATATGCTCAGTAAGGAATAAGATACACTATCTAAACATCTAAATCTATAAACATTAATAAGTACCTGGTTTCTGGATCTAGGGAATTCATAACAACTTCATCAGCTAACAGCTGTCTCAAACTTTGGCAAAGTTCAACATCTGTATTTAATCTGGAAAGACACAGTAAAAAAATCATACATTTGTAACCACTACGAACACTTCAGTTTCTTGATAGTACTACTTAAAGGCCAAGTTTAATCTTTACCAAGATAACATTAAAAATGAAGTCACTTAAAACCTACAAATTTAACAAACAAAAGACATGTAGACAAATGTAGCATGGAAATACATTCAGTGTTTCTGATAGGAAAACAATTCTGAATGGCATTTCGTGGGAAATACAAGTATGGTCTTTAAGGTCCCTTCCAATCCAAGCCATTCTACCATTCTATGATTCTGTTCTATGAGACTCAGATTTATTTGTGAATACTTTCTACATTCAACAAATTTTAAATCAGAAATATCATTCAGATATTGAAGTCACATTGTTACAAATGACATGCTCAATCTAAGTCTTGAAAAATCCAGTTGCTAGTGAAAGGTTTCCGAAACACTCTGGCAAGACCAAAACAAAGTTTTGCTGAAAAAAATTTTAGAAATTTCTTTTTGACCAGATATTTCATCACAAAGCTTTCCAAACTGATACACTGCTGGATCACAGCAATAACTTTCTGAATTTAGAGGATATTAAAAAAAAACAGAGAAAAAAAAAAAAAAACATGAAAATGTCCAGAAGCACATCCAAACTCTGAATACAGAAGGTTTTAAGGAAAAGTTCCATGAAATGGAATTATACAAGATCTCACATGCCAGGATAGACCAGGTATATATATCACAGTCCTACAGAGACACATCCCAAAACATTCAATCTAAACAGAGACTGTCCTTCTCTCTTACACACATCTCACTCACAGGCTGAAATTCAAAAGTTCAGCACATCAGGGAAAAAGTGTTGTGAAATACAAGAGCTTTAACCTTAAAACCAAATTAACATTTTGTACATATGTCTTACAAGATCTAACTGTCATGAGTCTTAGAAAAATGCAGTTTTAAATCTTTCATGGGTTTCAGTGACATGGAGTCAGTTGATAACCTGAACTCTGTTATGAACGTAAAATAAAGCATAAGTAGAACAACGTTTTATTAGACACTGTAATAAATTAAATTCTCAAATATCTGTAACAGGAAGACTGAAAATTTGTTGCCATACACAAATGTTTCTTAATTATTTTTAATCCATATTATCACAGACGATCATACAGTGTATTTTAAAGATGCAAATGGCAATAGCAAAGTAAAGAAAACATACTTTTCAACCATAGTACTGATATTGCGGCAGGCTTCTTCAGCAGCCTCTCTGAACGCAACGTCAGGGTGGGCAATTTTCACAAAATCAGCCTGACATAGTAAAAGAAGAACATAGTGAGTCAAGAAGTCATATTAAAATTTTTAATTAAAAACAAAGTTGCACTGAAATAGTTCTACGTACATTAACATTTACTAAAAGGTTCTGTATAATCTATTTGAATAATCTTCATATTTTTTAATCAAAATAAAGCTTACTGGAGAACTGTGCTGACAAGTTTTAAAGCAGACAGTGATTGAGTCTTTCCAAAAATATCTTTAAACTACGTACTTCTTTAAGCTGTGTTAGTATAGTTTACACCTTAGAGGCCTTCTAACATGGAGATACTCTGTTGTCTTCAAACATTATTCAAAAAAAATCCTAAAACTAAACTTCACAGACACGAAGAAAGCACACAACCAAGTAGAGTTAACAAGTTTCTTTTCAAACCTTTTCTTAGTGTTGTGTATAGATCATAACATTATTCTTTGAGACCATTACTTAGTAGAAAGAAATACTTTTAAAGATAAAATGCTAGGGTTCATTTTGATTTAAAAAAGATATTTTGCTTCACTCTTGCTGATACTGATTTTTAATATGTCTCCAAATACTCAGAAGAGTTCCATAGGCTGGATGCTGAAAAGGGACTTAGGGAGGCTACAGGTTTCCATGACTGCTGATGTGAATTCAAGGCAAGTGGAGGTTCTAGCATTCAGATGATAAAGAATAAAGCACTAGGAAGTCATCCAGTGTGATTTTACAGAAGGTACATGATACAAACCTCTCTTTGTTTAACAGAACATTTCCAGTTTGAAATATTGGTCCCACAAGATTGGAGGCTTGCCGATGTGACTCCCATCTACAAGAAAGGCCGTAAGGAAGATCCGGGGAACTACAGGCCTGTCAGCCTGACCTCAGTGTCAGGGAAAGTTATGGAGCAGATGATCTTGAGGGAGATCACACGGCACATGCACGGCAACCAGGGGATCAGACCCAGCCAGCACGGGTTCACAAAGGGCAGGTCGTGCTTGTCCAACCTCATCTCCTTCT
>VXAB01001683.1:43591-176765 GCA_013399175.1 Odontophorus gujanensis
GGTGAGGAGGGGGTCAGCCTCTTCTCCCAGATTACTAGTGACAGGACGAGAGGGAATGGCCACAAGTTGCGCTGGGGAAGATTTAGATTAGATTTGAGGAAACATTTTTTCTCTGAAAGAGTGGTCAGGCACTGGAATGGCCTGCCTAGGGAGGTGGTTGAGGCACCATCCCTAGCGCTGTTCAAGAAGCGTTTAGATGAGGTGCTAAGGGATTTGATTTAGTAGCTTAGTGGGTAGGGATGGTGATAGGAGGATGGTTGGACTAGATGATCTTGTAGGTCCTTTCCAACCTAATTATCTATGAATCTATGAAAAGGCAATCTTTGAAATGTTAATACACTTAAGAATTTCACTCCTTAAGGCAAGAGTGCATGTTTAAAATCCTGTACAGTAGTGCAAGAGCAGGTGCTGAATGGCAGACCTATAAAACCTGCCAACAGAAAAGCATCACCAAATTGCTTCTAGCTAAAACTCTGCAAGGATACACCACCTTTGAATGTGCAATCCTGAAAGCAGCACATACAAGGAACCAAGGCAACTTTCACTCACCAAAGTGAAACAAAACTATGACCACTGAATTCTAACATGAAGTCTTCAAGTTCAGTATTGAAAGATTAAGAGGAAACAGTCATAGTTCATATTATAAAATAACAGACAAAAGAGAATTAGTAATTGATTGAGTGTGCAAGTACTTTCAGGAAGAAGTGCTTGTCACAAAAGAGGTCTTGAAAAAACCAAGGAACAAGATTTTAAAACCAAATCCAAGAGAAATTCAGATATGAAAACCAATGGCAAAAAATTCAGTGAGCTATTATTTATTAGCAACTGATTTCAGTTGGGTATGCTTTCTGCAGATGAAGAGCAATGCTATTCTAAAAGATTAATTTCAGACAATTCCTAGTGAGCAATAGAGTGCATAGTAAAATTCAACATTTTGTGATAAAAAGGTGTAATGTCAGCCAGTTTAAAAGAAATTGTTTAAAATAATAATAAAAAGTAACTTACCAAATCAGCTACTCTGCACAAGGCATCTGAAAGCTGATCAAAGATCATTACAATCTCAGGCCCAGGTGGTGTTGAACATGCCTTCTGAACTAGCTGTTCTGATTCTTGCAATGCTTTGTCCTGTGCCTCTTGAAATCCTTCTGGACAACTCAGTTCTGGAACACCAAACAGACCCTGCAGTGCAGAACACAACAGAAACATCACTATCACCTTTCTTGTTTTCTGCCTCTTTGTTTCAGTATGAAATTTCCACTGTGAAATTTTACCACAATGACCCTAGCTAGTACATACTGGCACTGCCCTAAAGTGCTCCAATACAAGTATCCTTGCAGAGCTATTAGTCATAAAATCAATTAACATCAGTCAAAGATACTGGCATCACATGGGAATATCTTCATTTCCCAGCATCATCCTCCAGAGAACATCCTCGTTGGAATCTTTTACTCAGAATTCTTCTCAGCAAATTGAAAGAGTTTGATATAAAACCCTCACAAACCTCTCCTGTTCCGCCCCGTAACCCGCTACACTGTCCTTCCTTCAAAGCAGCTTCATCTTGCTTCCAAAGCAAAAGCACATGACAAATCATAAGGAAGTATTACATTCTGAAAATAGGGAAAATCATCCTTGTGAAGCAAAAAGACTTATCCAGGAAAGCAAAGAGTAAAGGGGGTGCCAAAACAGTGAATGAATGTCTTGACCAACTACTCCAGATACTCACTAATGGAACGGAGATCTCCAGCTCATGAAATGAGCCCCAAGCTCTGGAACCAGATCTCAAGGGAATGACAAACAATAACTCAAAAATATTATTGTATGAATGAACAGTTTTGCTCCTGAATTTTTTTACCAAGCCTGTCCCTGTCCCAGAATTCAGGGTACACACACTGACCGAGCATAGCTTTGGCAGAGCAGATGTGATCAGCAGTAACATTCTGCATTTGTTAAAGAGAGTTAAGAAGTTCCTGCTGCATATCATACAAAATTGTTAACACTGCCTGCTAGGAAAGTTCTACAGCACTGATCCACAGCAGCAAAAAAATAAAATAAAATTATTTAATAAAGATAAAATACTAACTCTGAAAACAGTACACTACAACTCTCTTTGCAATTGCCCAACCACAGTATGACCATCTCTATTTATGGCTTGTCTGTAAAAGCATATATTCTGATAAAAAAAGTATCATCAAATATAAGCACTTGGGACATTCTGGGTCATTTTGTTCTATTCTATTCCTGTTACAATACTGTCACTTTCTTCTAATACTCTTGTAAGTTGGTCACCCTAAAACAGAAACCCTTTCTTTCCACTTCCCATGTTTTCATTTGTTACGTAAGGACAGGAACCAACTGCAATAAAGAGAATACTGGAAAAATATATATATGTGTACGTCAACACATGCACACATGCATGTGTTGTTCAGTGCAGTTCAGAAATGCTTGTTGACTCAAGGCCCTGCCCCTTTATTCTGGTCCAGATAGTTGAGGATCTCTGCTCAGGCCCTTCTGTAGCCCAGCATTCATCCTTTGCAGTGAGCTCCTCTTGGGCATACACTCCTCTGCCATTAAGAAGCATCTCCTCTTAGAGATGAATTAGCTCAGAAGTTCCTCTCCAACACTGTATAGAGTTAAACATAAAAATGAGAGGGAAGTAAAAGCCCAGTGTGGTTTTGCAGTTTTCCAAGTACTTCAGTTGCGTGATTGCAGAGCTGCTGCATGTCTCTTTCCTTGGTATCTGCATTTATACCTTACCTGTTATATCTTCTAAGCAAGCCTGTAATACACATCTATACTCCTTAAGAGCTCTTAAGTCTCCCCAAAGGCCAAGCAAATACAGAACCCTATGCCTAGAGCAGGTAGACGCACAGCATTTAGCTGGATCTTTTCCTGAAGCAAGACTTCCACCAGGGTGCTTGCAAAGGAAAAAGAAGTGTTTCCCAACCAAAAGTTGGTCCGTCCACAGCAGTTACAATTATATTAGTGGCTGAATCGCTTAGTCCAACAGTCTCACCAACCTGGACACTCAGCAGCAAAGGCTGATTTGAGGACTAACACCTTGAACTTACAGGTAGAAATATTTGGCATACTGAGCACTGGTGAGGCCTCACCTCAAGTGCTGTGTACAGTTTTGGGCCACTCGCTACAAGAAAGGCAATGAGGGCCTGGTGTGTGTCTAGAGTAATGAAGTTGTGAAGGGTTTGGTGCACAAGTCTGATGGGGAGCAGCAGTGGGAAATGGGATTGTTTGGTGTGAAGAAGACTCAGGGGAGACCTCATTGCTCCCTACAACTGTCTGAAAGGAGGGTGTGTTGACGTTGGGATTGACCTCTTCCCCCAGCTAACAGAGAGAAAATGGCCTCAAGTTGTGCCAGAGGAGGTTTAGATTAGATATCAGGACAATTTTCTTCTCAGAAAGAGCTGTGAGTCAGTGGCACAGGCTGCCCAGGGACGTGGTGGTAGCACTGTCCCTGGAGGTGTTCAAGAACTGTGTGGCTGTGGCAGGGAGGGATGTGGTCAGTGAGCACGGTGGGGATGGGCTGACGATCGGACTGGATGATCTCAGTGGTCTTTTCCAATCGTAATGACTCTTCAACGTATATGCATGCCATTAAGATTGCACATCCTATCCTGGTCAGGTGGCTGTTTTGATTCTCAAGATTCTCATAAACAAGCCTAACGGACCCATCCTAAAAAGAAATACATTACAAGGCCCGAGCGTCACCAACCCAACAAATAAATACTTCTTTGCAAACGGCCACTTAAAGCTACGAACATATAAAGATACACACACACACACAGCTCCCCCTGCTCAGCNCCCGGCGCGCACCGCGCTGCCGCCCCGCGGCCGTGTGAGGCAGCTCAGTGGAGTAGCTTAGCACGCCTGGCTTGGACTAAAAGGAGTTTAATAATGAGTTTAATGCTCTTTAGGGTTGTGCTGATTCTGTTGTCTTGATCCGTGTTTTAACAGCTGGGCATGAGAACTGTTTGTTTTCCGCTGTATTCGATTGGAATTGCCTAGAGGATTCACAATCTCTGAACTGTAGGAAGGGACCTCCGGAGATCATGGAGTCCAACCCCCTGCCAAAGCAGCTCCCTAGCCCAGGTTGCACAGGTAGGCGTCCAGGCGGGTCTGGAACGTCTCCAGTGAAGGAGACCCCACCACCTCTCTGTGCAGCCTGTGCCAGTGCTCCGTCACTGCACTGTGAAGAAGTTCCCACGCACATTTGTGTAGAACTTCCTATGCTTCAGTTTGTAGCCATCTCCCCTCGTCCTATTGCCACACACTGCTGAGAAGAGTTCAGCCTCATCCCTTTGCCTCCCGCTCCTTAGATATTTATGGACATGGATCAGATCCCCTCTGAGTCTTCTTTAAAGATTAAAACTTTACTGGGGAGTACTGAAGGACACAGGTGTATGGCATTCATGGATAGGACAAACAAAATGTGAGACAGAAATAAAGTAAGGATAAATCTGTAAAAACAAAGCAAAACAAAACAAAAACAAGGAAAAGTACTAAGCAAGCAAACCCGCATCGAGTCTCATAAACAACCTCCACTGCTTTAAACAGTAAGATTTGGATGAGGAGGAATGAGACAGCTCTCCCAAGTCATAGATGAACAGAGCATGGCTTTACGCTGTGGGTCCCAGTGTCTCAGAGGTGCTGAACAGGAGGAACCCAGTGAAGGTGGTGTCATCATCAGCATCTGCAAACAGCCCGTTGAAGGCCTCTCCTCGGTGTGCCTGCAGCCACACCTCATCTCCTGCCTGTAGTTCAAGGATGGCGGCTCCCGACGCCTGGTNGCACCCGCTTCCCTCAGATCCCGGAAGAGGCCGCAGTTCGGCCCCCCGGTTCCAAACACGCCGCGCAGGCAGCGCGCACCTCCCATCCCACGCCCCACGTCCTCCGGGTCCTGCGGCCGCCGCTCACCGTTTCCCTGCCCGCTGCGCTGACGCGGTGCTGCTTCGCATCGAAGGCGGCACCCACGGGGCACCAGCTGGTGCTGACGGCCCGCCGCCCCTCGGCCGCCCGGCCCCGCAGCGCAAGGCGCAGCGCGCCGGGCAGCGCTCGCCGGCAGCCGGCCAGCATGGCGGAGCGCCGCTCCCCGGCACGACCGCGACCTCTGCGCGTCCCTGCCCGAGGCGGGGAGCGGGCGGGAAGCGGGGCGGGAGCGGCACCTCCCCTCAGCCCGGCGCGCACCGCGCTGCCGCCCCGCGGCCGTGTGAGGCAGCTCAGTGGAGTAGCTTAGCACGCCTGGCTTGGACTAAAAGGAGTTTAATAATGAGTTTAATGCTCTTTAGGGTTGTGCTGATTCTGTTGTCTTGATCCGTGTTTTAACAGCTGGGCATGAGAACTGTTTGTTTTCCGCTGTATTCGATTGGAATTGCCTAGAGGATTCACAATCTCTGAACTGTAGGAAGGGACCTCCGGAGATCATGGAGTCCAACCCCCTGCCAAAGCAGCTCCCTAGCCCAGGTTGCACAGGTAGGCGTCCAGGCGGGTCTGGAACGTCTCCAGAGAAGGAGACTCCACCACCTCTCTGTGCAGCCTGTGCCAGTGCTCCGTCACTGCACTGTGAAGAAGTTCCCACGCACATTTGTGTAGAACTTCCTATGCTTCAGTTTGTAGCCATCTCCCCTCGTCCTATTGCCACACACTGCTGAGAAGAGTTCAGCCTCATCCCTTTGCCTCCCGCTCCTTAGATATTTATGGACATGGATCAGATCCCCTCTGAGTCTTCTTTAAAGATTAAAACTTTACTGGGGAGTACTGAAGGACACAGGTGTATGGCATTCATGGATAGGACAAACAAAATGTGAGACAGGAAATAAAGTAAGGATAAATCTGTAAAAACAAAGCAAAACAAAACAAAAACAAGGAAAAGTACTAAGCAAGCAAACCCGCATCGAGTCTCATAAACAACCTCCACTGCTTTAAACAGTAAGATTTGGATGAGGAGGAATGAGACAGCTCTCCCAAGTCATAGATGAACAGAGCATGGCTTTACGCTGTGGGTCCCAGTGTCTCAGAGGTGCTGAACAGGAGGAACCCAGTGAAGGTGGTGTCATCATCAGCATCTGCAAACAGCCCGTTGAAGGCCTCTCCTCGGTGTGCCTGCAGCCACACCTCATCTCCTGCCTGTAGTTCAAGGATGGCGGCTCCCGACGCCTGGTCCTCAGCACCCTGGTATCCATCCATGGTGTGCAACATCTTGATCCCATTTTTGACTAGAGCTACTCGGACATTCCTCGAGTACACAGTGATGTGGTAGGTGAAATAGTACACGCCTGAGAATTTGCAGGTGAATTTGCCAGTAACTGGGTTATAGTCACTTAGGCCATTATAAAACACCTTGTCGAACTTGATCGGGTGACTGTGGGGAGGAAACTTGGTGGCAGCTGTAAGGCCTACACAGAAAGCGCTCCTTGGCAGAACTGCTGGGGCACCTGTGTTCCCCTTGTCTCCTCTGTCTCCTTTCAAGCCTCTTTCTCCCTGAATTCCTGGACTACCCGGTGGCCCCAGGTCTCCACTATTACCTTTAGGACCTGGATTACCAGTGGGGCCAACTGGCCCTGGCAAACCAATTCTTCCAGGATGACCAATTTCACCCTTTGTCCCTTTTGGACCTATGGGCCCAATGTCTCCTTTTAACCCCTTTATTCCTTGCAGTCCCAACTCTCCCTTCTGACCTTTGTAACCCACTGACCCTATAACTCCTTTTGGTCCTAATTTTCCAGGTCGTCCTCTTTCTCCTTTATCTCCTTTGTTCCCCTTTTCTTCAACAGTCCCATTGGCTCCTAAATGGCAAAAATAATAATAATAATAATGTTCAATGGATTAGTGAGTCATGAGTTTCAGTACAAAAACTTATGTGTATGTCATCCCTGTATATGCCATGCTCACTGTATGCACAGTGTTTCATACATGCAAGTTCAGGAAAAGACAGAGAAGCCTGCTATTACAATAGAAGACAGGAGCCCTGCTGAAAGCAGCAAGAATAAACTCAAAGAAAGGAAGGTGGGATTTGTTTACAGGTTACTGATAGCACTGACAGCTCAGATCATCTCATGTAAAAGCAGGATCTGTTCAGACACGTTTTCAGCCTTTGCTGTATGTGGGGGAGACAGTTCACAATTCAGTCAGAGAGTCTTCTACTTGAGCAACACACAGATCTTACCTGCCATGAGTTAATATAATTTCTACATGATGGGGCTTTGTTTGTGTTACCTAGATTGCTGTTGATTTGCAGCTAAGGGCTTTTTGTTTTGGTATTTGCTTTGACATTTATTTTTCAGTCATACTTGGAATGAAGCTCAAAGCCTTTGAAAATCCATCCGCACAAAGTTTTGCAGAGAAAGGTACTTTGCAGGGCACATTAGCAAATGATAGACATGAATTCCAGAAGGTGCTGTAAAGTTCATATTGATCAAAACCAGAGTCTGATCATTTCTGCATGAAAGCTTGTAGCTTCTGGTGCTGAGGATAATACTGTATGTAAAATAGAAATTTTACAGTTCTCAGTTCACAGTTGAGAGTATTTAACAGAGGCAATGAGGTAAAACCATGAAATTCTGTGGTTAGCCTCTTGGAAAAGAAGCACAACAGGTTCAACAGGCCAGTGACACAGGAAGAAAAGGTAGCTCTGTAATGTTAATCATTTGTGTTTCCGTGTCTCACTCTCCTTCCTTTTCCTGGGGAAAAGCCTGAGGGCTGTAAAACAGTTTGTAATTACTCCCATGCAGTACATATTCCATGTTATTTTTTGGAATAATCCTAAGGATTTTGAAGAACCTGGATACAGTGTATTTGGCAGGTTTCCATGCTTTTGGAAATATAAATTTTCTAAACACAATTACTCCAAAGATGCACGTGTCCAGCCTCACCAAGATACTGAATTTGTGATCCAACTTGCACCATGTCTCATTGCCTGCTTTTATTCATAATTCACTCAGGAAACTTTCTGTATTTGCATAGTTTGGCTAAGCGTGTGATGTATCCATTTTCTAGACCTTCATGGCTTGGGCTTTTGGGATTATGGAAAGATTTATGGTTGCTGTGATGAGACAGGAAAAATATGACAATAATATAGGAAATGGGATGTGAGGTGAGATGCCGGTTTTAGAGAACATATGGCAGCTCTTGTTCTGTGGACCTCAGGAGCCACTTTAAGCCAGGTTGTTAGGACATGTATTTTAAATTACTACTAAAGCTGCTGGATAACTCCAGGCTGTTTGCATGAGGTGTGATTGCACAAAGGTACAGAAAATGTGACGGAGAGTAGAATCATGGAATCATAGAATATCTCTTGTTAAGAAGGGACCTACTTGATTGATCTTACTGAATAAAGGGATCTACTGTATTTTTAGGTGTACAATTCCTGTCTTTTGTAATTCTTTTTGAAGTACTTTTCCCTGAAGTTGCACATATACCCATGGGAGCCTTAGTTTCCTTAGATAGCTACAGATGTGGTGTCTTCTTCAGCAGCTGACAAAAGGATGAGCAATAGGAAAGGTGAGGTCATAGGCTGAGCAGGTAAGTCCTATGGAATCAAAGGCAGCAGGATAACTGGAGATAGCAAATCCCTCTTGTATTGTCAGCCTGTACCCCTTCTGGAAAAAAGTTTTTAAACCTTAACGTTACTTTTGTTATATCTAGAGTGTATAGCATGTCCAATGCTCACAAACCCATAGACAATGAACAAATTGAAGTGCTCCTTCTCTGACCTTTTTGGCCTTTTTCTCCATTTGCACCGTCTTTCCCTGGAGTTCCAGGAAGTCCTGCTTCACCTAGTACAGAAGAGAAAAACAGATCTTCATTAAACAGATGACACTAAGTTTGGAGGGAGTGTTGATCTGCCAGAGGGTAGAAGGGCACTACAGAGGGACCTGGATAGAATGGGTCAAGGTAAACTGCATGACTTTCAATAGATTCACGTGTTGGGTCCTGCATTTTAGTCACAACAACCCCACGCAACCCTACAGGCTTGGGGAGGAGTGACTGGAAAGCTGTATGACAGAAAGGGACCATGGTGTACTGATGGGCAGTCATCTGAATATGAGCCAGAGGTTTGCCCAGGTGGCCAAGAAAGCCAATGGCATCCTGGGCTGTGTCAGGAATGGTGTGGTGAGCAGGACTGGGGAAGTTATCCTGCCCCTGTACCTGGCACTGGTGAGGCCCCACCTCAAGTACAGTGTTCAGTTTTGGGCACCCCAGTACAGAGAGGACATTGAGGTGCTGGAGCAGGTCCAAAGAAGGACAACAAGGCTTGTGGAGGGCCTGGAGAATATGCCCTATGAGGAGTGACTGAAGGAACTGGGGCTGCTTAGTCTGGGGAAGAGGAGGCTCAGGGGAGATGTTATTGCTCCCTTCAAATACCTGAAAGGTGATTGCAGTGAGTGCAGCATTGGTCTCTTCTCACTGGCGACAGGTGACAGGACAAGGGGAAATGGTCTTGAGTTGCACCAGGAGAGGTTTAGGTTGGGAATCAAGAAAAACTTCTTTACAGAAAGGGTTGTTAGGCACTGGAATAGGCTCCCCAGGGAGGTGGTTGAGTCACCATCCCTGAATATGTTTAAAATCTGTTTGGGTGTGGTGCTCAGGGACATGATTTAGTGGTAGGTTGTTAGAGTAATATGGTTAGGTTGTGGTTGGACTTGATGATCTTGAAGGTGTTTTCCAACCTGAGCAATTCTATGATTCTGTTCATCTACGATTACCAGAAAAATGGGATTTGAATCCTCTGATCATTCCTCTTCAGGGTTGGCTAAACAATAATGTAATCGTTTTATTCCTGACTTCTAGTGGGTGCCACTGCTGATGCTTTTATCTCATGGGGAAACTGACAGGGAGAACAGGAGCTCTGCTTGAGAAGAGCACCTTTTTGAGACAAAAGAGAATGCTTAACATAAAGAAGGGGGATATTGAAGTATGTAGAGGAGATACCTGCTGGTCAGCATTGATGGGGTGAAAACCTCTTATCCTATTGTTGCCTTCATCCATGGAAGATACCATGGAAGTTACCAGCAGGAAAAAGAGTGAGGAAACCACACTCAGAAAGAAGCTTTACAGTAACAAAAAGCTTCAAAGTGAGACAGTGATTAACTGCCACTGAGAAAAGACATCTACAGGAGTTTTCCAGTGGTGATGAAATATCACAGTAGAATATTGTCTGTACATCTGAAGGAAGCATTCACTCTTGATCTCTTTATTTAGCAAGGCAGTTAACTGAATCTGCCTAGTAAGAAGCTGATGGATTTTCTTAATTTTAAGCAAGACTAGGGCACTGAACACAGAAAAGCACGTAAGGGTTTGCCTGAAAGGATTCCGTACGTTGTTTTATAAACAAGTTCAAAGTAACTATTCACCAGTCACAGAGGTAAATACTCAAGTGGCCCAGAGTAGGCAAGTACCTGACTTTCAGTGGCCCAGAGCAGGCAATAAGCAGCAAGTAACTCTTTCTTGCCCAAACTGTAAGTGCTGGTTATTTTTTATCTGTTCTGATTTACTGTGTAGGCACACAAAAAGTTGTGGTGTGCTGGAGAGAGGAGTGAAGGGGTGGCAAAAGGATCTAGCAGAGGTTCCTGCCTACACCATCACTGCCATCAAAGAAATGCACATCAAGCTACACCTTCAGCACTGATTTGCAGCACATGCTTCCTGTGGAGGCACAGGCTTTCCTGGCAAAGAAAGCGATTCATTAGCTTTTGGTTTGTGATTGCACCAGTAACTGTCTATTAAGGGCAGACATTTCCTTTGGCTTATAAGGTATAGTAAAACATTGTAGCACATTTCAAGTTAATTTCTTGCAGGCTGTTAACCTCAGTTTGTTTTATGTACTGGATTATGTACTCTACTGAAAAAAAAAAAAAAAGAAAAAAAAGAGGTTGTGATTCAGAATCTGCAAGATCAGGACTTGGCAGAAGGGTTTATCTGATGAGCACAGTTTCAATCTGGATTGATTTGTGCATGCAGTAAGAGTGTTCATGATGGGCTTATGCATTAAACCATGATGCCTGCTGTGCAATGCCACGCAGTTGCTGACCTGACTGATATCCTGTTGGGGGAAAGCTCTCCTGCAAAAATTTGTGAGCAAATACGTGGTAGATTTCTGTTTGTCCTGTGTTTTGAATTCCAGACTTCAAACAAGAAGGTGATGGAAGTCTGAGGTGTTTTCTGGGGGCTACCTGGACTAACCATTAATGCAGGGTGCCAGACATCTTTGGGAAACAAACAGCAAAGTATTTTGTACCTCCAACTATTTGTGTTGAACACAGTACCTGTATCCCCCTTGTCGCCTTTTGAGCCATCACGTCCATCACGACCAGGTATGCCATTGTGTCCAGGATTGCCAGGGATGCCAGGATATGATTGGGTACAGATATCCTGCTGTTGTGCTTCTTCTGTGCTGGCTACAATAGCCAGCAGTATAATCCAGCTTTTCATTCTTTGGTTAGGTTGTATGATCTTGGCTGAAAGATTTAAGAAAAGCACATTTGCCTACATCTGTCTGATTGTTTCTTTCCTCATATTTAGTTTGTGAGCCCAAGAACAGTGTCGGGGAGGGAGGGAAAAAAATGAAAAGGTCTTTCAATATATGTTTTGTTTTGTTTTATTTACAGGTCTCTATATAGCATTAAATGCCATCCTTGACACAACTGGGCTTTATTTCAAATAATGATTTAATGGGAATATCAGACATACCTTTATTATATGGGTTCTCTCATTTTCTCTTACACAGTGTGACTAGTCAAAGTACGTAACTGTGCAAGGACAGTCTACAGAGATACTGATGCAAGTAGATGGTGAGCAGCTGGAAATCACAGAAGCTCTGGGGAAGCTGAGATCAGATTGTGTTGGCCACTAGTAACCCAGAATTTATCTAACAGCTTTTTAAGGGACAAGTAATATAACTGAGCCAGTCAGGCAGGTCATAACTGTGAAGAAACAGCTCTTCTCTGACTTTATTTTTCCTCATCGCTGCAAGTTTGTACCTCTCATCTCCCATGAGCTGGCTGTGGTGCCTACAGGAGGTGAGCTAAGGCAATTCAGTCTATTAACTCATGACTAAACAACAGTGTTGTTTTTTTGTGGTTTTTTTTTTTTGCTTTTTTTTGTTTTGTTATCACAGTTAGTCTTTTTCTGAGTTAATAAGTTGAATGACCTCACAAAGGGTCAGAGCTGAAGCAGAGTGAGATGAGGACAAAGATGTGAGGAATCAAAAAAGAACTTTTTTGCAAAAGCAGATCTTTAGTCTGACTCTCCCCCTGTCATTTAACTATGCTTCATAAAATCCAACTTACTTTTACACTCTCATTTGAGAGACCTTACTATTTCATGGCTTTGAAGAGAGGTCCACTCTTTCTAAGAGTAGTTAGTGGGAAGAGGTTAAAAACAGGGACAAAAATGAATTAGCAACAAAATTAGTATCTATTTTCTTTGGTGCTATTATCCTTAAATAACAAATGCACTGAATTTTAGCCTATGGAGGTTAATGGTAGTCAGCATAAGTACAGTTTATGTAATTGGCTTTTAGATTAGTTCTTTCATAAATAATAATATAAAGCTAAGATCAGTTTCCCTTTGAAATAATAACAAACATTGTCACCATCATTTCAAGTGACATGTAAGAAGAGAATGGTGCCAGTATATTCTCAAGAATTGCACCTTGGTAGGAATTTAAACGTTCATTCAATGTATAGGATAGGATAGCCTTACATTTGGGACACATCCTTTAATATTTTCCTTCTGTTTTCCAAAACATTCCCAATTTTGCAGCAGTTATTTGGAATGTTGTTTGCGATGCCTTTGCCAGCAGTAGAGAGGGGTGTTTGGTCACCCACCAGCAAAAGCTTTTCATCTGCTGCTGATTTGCACTGAAGTTGAAACTTTAACATCAAACTTCTGCTACTTCTCAGCTAGGTAAACATTTGCTGCCTTATTCAAAGAACACAACAGGCGCATAAAAGGAAGAAATGCTATATGGGATGCTGTTAATATATGAATTACCCCATGGTGAAGTCTGACAGTCCTTGTCCTCCCACAGAAAATTCCATCATCACTTTTTTAAGGGAGTGTTTCTTGCCTAAGCAATAAGCATTCCATCCCCTTACATGCACTCCTCACCACTTGATAGCAATATCGTCATCATCAGTATATATATATATTGTATCTTCGCTCTTACCTCATTCACTTTGTACTTGCAATGCTCTTGGGGATCTTTCAGTATTACATAAAAGCTTCCTGTAAGGGAATGCAGGCTCCAGATATGTGCCTTGAGGACAAGCACTTGTTTGGTCACTAAGTTTTCACAGGTCAGTGATTTAATTTTGAGAACTGTTCAATAATTAAAACAGAGAGCTAAACTGGAATCTTTCTGTTTATTCCAATAGGAAGCTGAAGTGCTCTGTACTTCAGCTTTTGACATGGTTATGTGAAATAGAATTGTTAAAATGAATTAATAAAGTTTTGATTTGTCCGTTGCATTATACAAAGGTGTTATTTGTGTTTGTAGGATGGAAAGCAGGTCTTGTGCCATTATTTTACTGAAAAAATATATAAGGAGGTTGTTTAGCAATTTATGGTGGAAGTAGGGACAAAAAGAGTATAGAAAGTAAAACAGATTGCTGTGAATGTGGCATTACAAATGATAGTTGTTTGTGGTAAAGAAGTAACAAGACTGAGTTAAGCAAAGAAACTGAATGTCAAGGAGCTTTTCATGTGTAGTTAGCAAGCTCTCCTTTGCTGTTCGAGGGATCAGGCACAGTTAAAGTGCCTCTAAATTTATGACTGGTAACCAAATTTGAAGAACCCATAACTTGATGCTTCACTGCACCTTCCTGACACGACTGAAACTGCTGCTTGTGAAGGACTACCAGTAGGGGCACAACTGAGAGTATCATCAGCTCCATAAATGCTGATCATGAACAGTGATGGGTGAAAACCCATAATAAAAGGAGTTAATGATAGAAGAAGTGGCCTTGATTCACCCTGGTGGCTGCAAGTGATTGAAAACCTCGTGGCCAGGGTGGTTCCCACACTGCAAAGTGATGACAAACAAGGTCTGTCCATTGAATAACATTCGAAAAATTCCTGAGCACAACTGAGCAGTGAATGGTTTTCACTAAGATCTTCACCACCACCCCGTGGTAATAAAAAATATTACAAGATTTATGGTGAGAAAAAGGTCATTGTGCAGCAAGTAGCTGTTCTCCTTCAATGAACTTCTGCAGCCAAATTAGCCTCATTCCTATGCTAATACAAAGAAATGAAAGCCACGACAAACAATGCTTTTCTCTTTACCCCACTAATCAGCACTATTAGTCCAGTTTGACAGTTTTTTGTTGGCTTTCTGATGAAGCATAGAACCAAGAAAGACAAACGCTACCTAAGTTGTTTTCTAACATCTCTTGACACAGAAAAGATACCTTGGAAATAGTTGTGCAGAAGCAAAAGGTCATAATTCACTCTTAATGTTGCATCCCAGGGGCAGAAAAATGCAGATATATGTATATATTTTAGATAGATTGCTGTGATAATTACCTTTGTCAGGGCTGAACATGGCAGTAATGACCGCCGGATATATGGTTATTAAAACAACGATACATCCATCCATATGAGTGTATATCTCCAAAGTCATAAAACTAAAAGCTTCAGCTGATAGATCAGCTCTTGAAGTACTTCAAAAATAGTGCTAAGCAACTGTTGACATGATTGGGCCCAGATGCCAAAACATTAAATAAAATGCACAAATGAGGTCACCATGGCCAGATATTAGTTGGAAGGGACTTCTGGTGGACATGTGCTCCAGGAAGCCTACTGACCATGACACAGTACTCCAGGGTTTGTGGACAGTACTTTTCTCAGCCATCCACAGCCTCACTCAGTGCTCACATCATGTATTTTGCTTTGATCCCTGAGCGTTCAATACAAATCCTGTGCAGCAGAGGCACCTGGAGGCCTGGAAATAGCCAGCTTTGAGGTGAACCAAGAACTAGATATAAAAGCTTGAACACTGAAAGGGAATAAGCTGGTAAGCCCAACTACTTTGCTATCATCTGAGTTCACCGAAACATTTTTGTTGAAAAGACATCACGAAAATAGATTATTTTGTTAAAGCTACTGCATCTCAGTGAAAGCATTTTTTAACATGGCCTTGAGCAGGAAGGACACGTGCGTGCCATTCAGATGTGATCCCCTGCTGCATCAGAATGATGAGATACATTAGAGTTTTCTCCACCAGCCAGGGCAGAAAGCTGAACCGCATGCATTTACACAGCACGCCTTTTGGGTGAACCCTTTTCCTGGGATTTGCATTTGTTCCAAGGAAAACAGAATATAAACCTCCTCACCTAAACCACAGAACTTAAATCACCATCCTCTGTTTGCTACAGTTTTATTAATAGAGCAGCTGCATTTGCATTTACTTCCATGGGGTTCAGGAGGAGCAGACTGCTAAGACAAGGTAAAGTAGATGCATATCTCTGGGATCTTAATAAGGACAGTTTCTGCATGAACAATGAAGAGTACAGCCCCACAAGTGGGTTTAGCAGTTTGCTAAAATGGATTTGTGCTGGGAAGCACTGAAGTTGTTACTAGAAAATCAACAGAAGATGGTTCAATATGTTTTTTGGTTGTTATTATTTTTTTTTTCTTTAAAATAATAAAATAAATGTCACAGTTGAGAAATGTTTGCCTCACAGAAGGGATGTGGTAGACAATTTAAGAAGTCCAACACTTTCAAAACTGTACAATAAAGCTTTATAAGACATAGCTGAAGAACTTCAGCTGTACATTATTTAATTAAAACATGTACAATGAGAGAAAAATAATGGGAATGGAAATCTGTACTTATTTCCAGAAAATAGATTCATTTGACAATGTTCCAAGAGTAAACAAACATTGCAATGCAATTACTTCAGAACAAATACACATGAAGACACTGCAGTCCTACACATTGTGTTTCAGCCGTCAACGGCCAATTCATCTGCTCTGAAGCCAGGACACTTGGTTTACAACACATGTAACAGCACACAGATGGTACGATGCACAAAGCAATGTACGTAAGGTAAAATGTTACAAAACACTCGTCAACATAAAATACGTACGCAAGTCATCCCTAGTATTTACAACAAGTAGTTTTAAATTAGAGAGCGCTTGGAAGGCATCTCCTACACACAGATGCCACGTGTAGAAAAAAAAGCAGAAAGGCGGTCAAAGAAAGGTACTGTGTTAGTTATGGCTAAAGACCTTTGGCTCCAAAACTCTGTTATAATTATTTTCAAAAGACAACTAAAACGCAGAACATTTAAGTAGTCTGTCTTTGAACTCCTTTACTACACTGACCACTAAAACTCAATGTGAAATTTAGCATGGCAAAAGCCACTTGTAAAACAATCTTATTGTTTTATACATCAAATGCTCCCAGTTAGATGCAATTATGGTTTGGCATTATCCTAACTCAGTGGGAACACATTTGAGGACAATTACATTTTACTGCATCTCTTGCAAAAAGTCTGAGGTTGTCTGCTCAGCAGGCCATCAGGAAGGCTCTGGCTGTGCTTTAGCTAAATGAGGCACAAATATGCTTAGTAGTTGCCCTAGAACATTTTACAGTAACTTATAGCAAACAAAAGTGAGTGGAAAAGACAGGTAAGTTTTGTCATCAGGAGAGTCAGGATTTTTATGTTCTGCTAAAGGACAGAGGTGCCAGAGTACAAAACTTGACATTTTATTAGCAGCTCTTTTCCTCAAAGACTGAAATCAGACTGATTCCCAAGTAAACATTTGCCTTACTTGTTGGATAATGTAACTGTGTGTTTTTGTTTAACTGTAATTCATTTAAAAGATTGTGGTGTGGTTAAATTTGGCCTGCATTCTTATGTTTTATCAGCCTTGCTGCATAGCATGCTTATTCCTTGACCAATAAATATATAACCCAATACAATACATATTGTGTTGGTAGCCTCTTAGTCTAGTGAAGACGGCACAGCAAGACTCAGAGAATATTATAAAACACATCTACAAATAGGGCACTATATATAAAACTGTCCTGAGTAGTCTGTACCGTGAAACATTTTCTCTTTCTGAAATTAAGTTCTCTTTGAGAAAAATAAAAAAAATAATAAAAAAAAACAACTTGCTGCATTCAAAACCACATACAAACATTTCTGTTCACTGTTAGGGCTAAGGCACCAGCACTACTACATGGGAAGAGCCTATATGGGCTCTGACGTGACAGAAGATACATCCCAAAATTTTTTTATCAAAGACAAACATGTAAATGTGGCTC
The DNA here is from genome assembly GCA_013399175.1 of Odontophorus gujanensis. Taxonomy (NCBI): domain Eukaryota; kingdom Metazoa; phylum Chordata; class Aves; order Galliformes; family Odontophoridae; genus Odontophorus; species Odontophorus gujanensis. The sequence continues at coordinate 60,879 of VXAB01001683.1, forward strand.
TCATAATGTCTTCAGGTCAGTCTGGGAAAGGTTCTGTGTGTGCACTGCAATCCAACTTGAGACGTGTTTACATCTAGAACAAATCTTTCAAAATGTGGCTGTGAAATGTCTCCGCTTCCATGATACATGCACCACTGTGGTTTGCAGGCCTGAACATGGGACATACCCATGAAAACGGGTACATAAGAAGCACAAAAGGGTTCCTCGTTTATGTGGAAGGGCATGCATCCATGCTGGCATTTGGAAATCAGTTCATTCAGTTAAAATTGATCACGTAGAATTATCATTCATTCACTTTAAATTGATCGTGTAGAATTATCTTTTAGATGGCTGGTTTAAACATGAACTGAACCCAGACAGCTTTTTTCACTATCCTTCTTGTGCGCTTTCTTTAATCTGGGCTGTTGAAAATGTCAGTGCATATTTCCAGTTCTTAACTGCTTCAGGTCATCTTCTACAGAAAAGTACAAGCAAAGAAGTTCACTCTGGAGTGAACAATTTGGCTGAGCATCACCAGACTCTGCATTATTGCTGAGCTATATACACAAGGCATTTGAAATGTAGAGTTGTCAAAGATGTCGGTTAAAATCAAAACTACAAACCTGGGCTTGGCAGAAGTTGCCAGAAAGTTACCAAATCATAAAACCATCAGACTAGTGGGCTTCACAACACTGATGATAAGTAAAAAGATAGAGGTAAGAGTAGTAGTAGGAACAAACACGTTTAAAATAAGGCTTTTTTTACATTGTTATTAAGATGCCTGGCCTCTAGCCTATTGTTTGTTCTTCATATATTACAGATTCATTACAAAGGTGATTGTGTCCACTGTCACAGAATACTCTTGGATCTATATTTATCATCTGATAATGCCCCTAATCAGCAGCATAGGATAAAGTATTTGAAAGACATTCATAACAAATCAGTTCTGAAACATAAGGAGTCTTTTGTTCCTTCCATATTAACAATAGTCCTGTCATCCTTTGTGAGTTAGCAGGCAGAAATGATGAGTGCGGCAAACAGCAAGATCCTGACTCTTCTTGGTGGTTTTTAAAAGTTATTCTCCCAAATCAACTTACAGCAATGCAGACCATGTACTGAGGATGCTGACCAGAGCTGACTTTTCTCCAGCCAGATCCTTTCCCTTCCAGCACAGACCAACGGCTCTGAGTCAGAAATCCATCTTTGGTCCATGTAATTATTCTGTCCCTTCCAGTAGGGTCTTTTCTTTCTCTGTGAAGAAATCTAGTCACAACTCATTGTTGATTGCCTGTGTGGAAGAAGCATGGATCCAGACTGCTTTGAGAACTTAACTGAGACCTTTACATTACCATTCATCCATCTTCTAAGTGAAGCTATACGAGTACAAAGTGTGTGAGCTAAGTAACATAGCCAGCAGTCAGCTCAGACTGTCACAACTCTGACATTGTACATTCACATTATCTCCATTTAAAAAAAAAACAAAACTTTTTTCACAGAGAAATAAGCATACTGGGAATATAAAGAAGTGTCTCCCAGGCCAAGAAGTGCGCAAAAAGTGATACAAAAGCTCTATACTGAAGAGTATACATGCAAGCAGTATATTGCTCTGACTGAAAGAAAGCAGAGATGCCCTGGGCGCCTCTTGTATCCACATGCATGCAATAAATGCACACACCTTTGTAGTCGGTTCTGCACTCCGTTCATGTTTCTATATGACAGAATAAAACTTCCCCGTTCCAATCTGGAATATGATAAGGCCCTGTGGGACATTCTCCTGCCATTTGGCAATTTAATAGAAAAAGACAGGAAGGATTAGGGCCCATCAAACCCAGCAACAGCATGTTATCCATTTGGATCTCTCCACCTGATTTTAATGGGCAGCTCCTGCTTGGTTCTCCAAAAGGGGAAAACTCTCCCAAGCTTCCTTGCTGACATACCCTTAAGGAAAAACTCCTCCCTGTACTAAATTTGGCCATCAGCATAAGATTAAGAAAAATGAAATGTTACAATGACCTGCACAGTTCAATCACTACTTCATCATAACCGAGAAACTGATCAAATACTGCTGCTTTAGAGTAACAGTAAGTTGTCTTTGTCAGAAGGAAAACTGCTCTTCATTAGCAATGCTTACACTTAGCAACATTTACTTCAGAGCAGCGCTGAGTGACTTCATTATTCTTCTAGATAAACTATTTCTGGCTCAAGGGAGCCCACGTTTTTTCCTCCAAAACTGGAGATTCACTGAGCTTAAATACGCTTAACTGGATCTCCAAGGTCCTTCCTTGGAATAAGTCTCTCCCCATGCCAGCGTCCTTCACTTTTTGAATGGGGTGAGTTTGTTGAAGGTATGCCAGAAGAGGGATGGCTTCCGCTTGGGTTCTGCCAGGGCAAAGACCTGCTGCTGCGGGATGCTGGTGGGCACGGTGATGTGGCGCTGATGGATGGGATGCAAGCTCTGGTGCAGAGGAGGCATAGGACATCCATTATAGCTTACACCTGGAACAGGAGTTTAAGAAATTATATGAGACAGCTAGCAAAGTAACCAATGAGAGGAAAAACTGAGCATGGCATCATGAGACAGATCCAGCCAGAGTTAGTTTTGCCATGATGTTAAATGAAAGCACTACTCACCTTTGTCTGATATACGACCTCTTAACTGCTGCACTTGGTGTTAAGAATAACACCAGTACAAAAAATAGGCAAATATTTCACAAAGCCTGGCAACATTATCTGCATGGGTAAATTCTGATATTTCAAAGGAGAGATACTTAAAAACTAGAAGCTTTTACAGTAGTCAGCCCTCAGATAAGACTATGTAAAATGCGGCTACCAATGAAAATATATTTCTTCATTTTGGAATATATTTTTGCTGGCTAACATTCTTAGACTTTGGACATGGAAATTCTGAACAGAATCTCCTGATCACAATTTTCATCCACTCCCCTGATAATCCAGAGAGGTTTTACAGTGCAGTGATGGAGCACTGGCACAGGCTGCACAGAGAGGGGGTGGAGTCTCCTTCTCTGGAGACGTTCCAGACCCGCCTGGACGCCTACCTGTGCAACCTGGGCTAGGGAGCTGCTCTGGCAGGGGGTTCCATGATCTCTGGAGGTCCCTTCCAACTCTATAATTCTGAGATTTGTGATTCTGTGATCTTGTGTTTGCTGAAGTGCTTTATAAAAGTGTTAATCACAGGGAAGAGGGATTAATATACTCCTTCACCCCTAAATTCTGACCTGGTCTGTTCCCGCTTTCTCTATTTATTCTCTCAACACACCAGACTCTTAGTCAAATTAAGATTGGAAAAGACAAAGCCACATGATTTCTGAGAGAGAAAAAGTCTAAAAAAGGTTTCCAGAAAAACAAGTTTTTAGTACTTCAGTGTGCACTTTTAAGTAATGAGCAAGAGAGGATAGCAAGGAGCTATTTTGACTATACTATCATAAACTCAGCAATATTTGGTGTGTGAAAAGTATATTAAAGCCTTTTAAATAGAAAGCACAGAATTACTAAAGGGTAAATTGTCTGAAGAAAAGCAAAGGAAGGAAAAGGTACTTTCTTACAGCCTTAAAGAAACCACTTGTTCTTCTCTAATAAGGAGAAAATGACAACTTACTGTCTACAGGAGACTGGGGTACTGATTTAATAGGCAGCTCATAAAGGTATTTCAATTTGAAATTGGTTAATGGAAATAATTCATCCAAGAAGAACAAGTAAAAGCTTCAGAAACTCAGTCATTGTACTCGTTCCTGATAGCAAACACACTGGAATAAAACAGGAGCATAACACCATTCTTAAATACCTACCTTTCATTTTTCCATGCCTTGACTTACGGGCGTTCTGCATAGCTTGTTTCTTCTGGTTTTCTGAGATTTCCATTCCTATGAGAAAGAGTAAATAAAGGAAAAGACAAAAAAATATTTTATCTAATATTTGATTACAGTAAATCAAAACTAATAAGTAAACTACATCAGCTATTTTTTTATTAATTCTATGTAAATCTTAACTGCAATATACCCAAAGTTATTAGGCATACATTTTACTTCATCACATAAGTTTAACATGTTTTATTTTGGGATAACAGTAAGAATGTTGACCAGCTAGCAGATTACTGGGAAAAGCTTGTTTTCCAGTTCTGCAAGTGGCAGCCATTAACTGCACAAAAGTCATTTTCATGGATAACTGCAGATAACTTGAGATAAAAACAACAAAAAAAGTAAAATAGCATTTCTGAAAGCAATAAGACATCCAGGAACAGATCACAAATATAGAATCTCTCACTTTTTTCAATCAGTGTGAACTAACTTGGGGGTAACAAACTGGTCACTGGTACTGCAGCAGTGCAAATTTGGTTCTAAGGAAAACAAAATCCCTAATGCCTTTGTGTTTGAAATACTCAGCCTTACAGCAAACATTTTTTGTTCTGTAACGGGACAGTACATACTTCCCTTCCACCTATTCATTGCTTATATTTTCCATATTCGATGAATTCAATTGATGATCCACATGGAATACAAGATGTGATTTTAAAAGCTGGAAAAGCTTTCTGTGCACTGAGCAAACTTCACAGTGCAGTGATGGAGCACTGGCACAGGTCGCACAGACAGGTGGTGGAGTTTCCTTCTCTGGAGATGTTCAAGACCCACCTGGATGCCTACCTGTGCAACCTGGGCTAGGGAGCTGCTTTGGCAGGGGGTTGGACTCCATCATCTCTTCCAGAGAAGTCTCCCTTCCAACCCCTACAATTCTGTGATTCTGTGATTCCATGCTACTATCTCAGATTAGTCTTTATGTATAAACTTGGTGCTTTTGTCTGGCATAAAGAAAGAACTATTCTAACTCCTTTGCACAATTCTTGAGTGAACAAGTTACTGGGTGAACATCATCTTTATACAGCATGTCCTGTATATGCCAATGAACTGTTGCTATCAGCGCAGACATGGCAGAAGACTATGGAGGGAACATTCCCTCCACCCAGAGGACAGAACTTCCCATCCCCTGCCAGACACCAAAGGAGGCTGTGATGTGGCTGGGGCTGCCATCAGCCTGGGGCTGAATCCCACACTCCAGTTTCTCACATACTCGTTTGCATACTTGCATGAATTATATGATTCAGTAGTATGCCATATACTACTGTGTGACAGGGATATGATTGATCTGTGCTGAGTACAGAGAAGCCAGACATCCACTGTGAAAGGTAGCCAAGTATCTGGCATCATCTGGAGCCTATTGACATGCACTTTACTTTCCTCTCCCAGCACACATGGCACTGGAGACGCATGGGTATGTTATGCTAGCATAAGCAGGCTACGGTATATGTGATATCTCTCCCTTTGCTAATCTGCACATGAAGAGCACAGAAGCTACAACTCAAAAGCAAAATAAAGCAGCTGGTTTGGTTCCATTCTGCCTTTCCCTGCATATCTCTATACTTTTAAAACTCCCTTTACTCTTTTAGCCTGAACTTACAGGGAACTTACTACAAATCAGCCTATTAACTTACAAAGAGCGTTTAGCCATAATTCTGGGGTATGAGAAGTTTCTCCTATTTTATTCTGCTTTTTTTTTTCCTTTATAGAAACAAGGAAACAGACAAAAAAAAAAATGAAAGCAGTTTCATCAGCAGAGATCAGACCACTCTCCTAGGGTTGCTATTAGTGGTTTGGAGAAGGATTTTCTGGATGTGGGCTTTTTTCACATGTATTCATAAAAACTAAGAAAAGCGAGATATGGTTTGGGAGACAATGACCCGCACCAAAGTGTTTTTGAAAATAGAAGTAAAATGCCATTTGAAGAGTATGTATTTCTTCTCAGAGCAGTCAGATTAGAGGCTTTATGCAAACTCCAGCAAGATAACTTACAAAATCAACAAGACAAATTTAAACCTGAGGTTGAGAATCCTGGCGCCCTTCCACTGGTTTTGGCTAAAGGAAGTGTTCAATTATGCCAAAAAAGAAACCTATGGAAAACGAGTACTCTTCTGGGTAATGGAGAAAACGTCCAAGCTGACACACAAAACCAGACAGATACTGGCTATTTCAACTCATCTATCTTTCTTCTGAAACAAGTACTATGGACCTTCCCTCACAATCTTTGCACTCAGCACCACAAAAATGCATGACCCAGTCTTCAATAAGTGTTAGTGGTATTAAAACAAATCTTGTTATCATTGCTGCTGCCACCACTGTTGAATGGTTATCCCTTTGCATTTTCCCCATGCTTAGGGTTTTCTGGAGCAGTGTTGCCTACCAGGAAGGGAATGGTAACATGGATATCACAAACACCTGATCAGGCTTCACTTATACAGCTAAAGGTCATGTCAGGTAACAAAGAGGCAACAGTCCCAGAAGGCAGAATGCACATCTGCACAGAGCATAAAAAGAAGTGGCAAGCAACAACATTCTCTTCTGTTTTTACTACCTTTTTGAGAGGAAATCCTTGCACTCACCCATTTCCTTATCTTCTTGAACTCTTCTCCTCTCACTTTCACATGCCTCCATCCACCTCTTCTTATCCTCTTGCTTTTTTGCACAGAACAAATGAACCTCTTCTGTTGCTCTGTTTATTATCTTAAAAGCATTCTTGACATTAACGTTAAAGTCTTTGTCTCTGCCATCCTCAGTGTCCACAAGTTCCATTTCATCCATGTCGATACGATCCTTATAATACAAGATGTCCCTTCTCAGTAGGTCCTTCTTACAGAACACGAGTTGATGGTCAAAAAGGAAGAAAGTCCTCTGCTGGCTTTTGCCTTGCTTTGATATTTTGGTCAGTTCTCCTGAGTGGATCAGTTCTGAGCTTCTGGCTAACACATCCGGTCCCTAAGACGAAACATGCTTTTAAAGTAAACAATATTTTAAGGTCCTAGCATATACCTAATCAGTCTCACTTTACGAATCAAGTCTTATTGTATTTTAACTATTAGAGCTGAAAATGCAATAGAACATAGATAATATCATATAGATAAAATCAATAAAAGTGATTCTGCTCTGCTTTATTTCATCGTAAATCGGGAGGACACTTGTTAAAGTCACTGAAGCATGTTCAAGTTTGATAAAACTACCAAAAATCTGAATGAGATTCTACAGTCCAGGCATAAAAGAAAAATTCATTTTGTCATTTCCTACATGTCAGTGTCACCTCAAAGACACCTGTTCATGTACTACCTGCTGCTCTTCCTGAGCAATAAACAGGGTAATCAGTAACAAAATCACTGCAACTGGACTTTCAACTGAGCAGTGACCAGCTGAGAAGTAGGCAGCCGTGAACCACCTTCCACTCAGAAAGACAGATCCCATAGAGGACAAGAAGTACTGTACATAGCACCTTTGATCAGGAATGGGCCTGGCACTTACCTCCCAGTCCACTATAGACACTTGCCAACGTGCAATCTTGTCAATGCTCTCCAATCTTCGTTTTCGCTCATTGATAAGGCATGCCACATTCTTCATAGCCTCATATGCAGCTTTTATGTTGTTATAATCACTGTGAAACGTAGGCATGTTTCAAAGATCATTTGTACAGTGAGTATGATATAATTAGAAGTTGTGACATGGTTCTTGAACCACTGTCCTGCATTTATCCTTTTACTCAGAATACTTAAACATGAGACACATGATTCTCAGCTATCCTCAACCTCACACAACAGTCTGTACAATGCACTGCTGCATTTTGTGCAGGAGCAAATTACTGAAATGGTGCAAGGAGACAGAAGTAGATCAATGAATAGAAATACCATCTCTGCTGAAACCAATGGTAAAACCCCAAACTGATATATACATTTCACCAAAGAGATTTCCTTTTAAGCAAGATTTTAGTGGGATTTTATTGTGAAGGTCATCCCTTCGATCATGTTTAACAATTGTATTTTCTCCTTTTCATTCCCAGTGGCTGAGTGAACAAATGTGAGCAAGGAAAGTTATGCAGGCAGAAAAGATACCAACAGCAACCTCAAACAAAGTGAGCAAGGGACCCAAGAGCCTGAGCACCAAAGATAAGAATTAAAGTGATAAAGTGGCCCATTTTCATGGAAGAAGTGTGCAAGAGCCAAGGCTGTCACCTTCCCCTGTCTGCTCCAGGTGGAATGCAGTCTCCTGTTCTTCCTCCATTGCTCTGCTCCCCTCTTCTCTCCCTGAGCTCCACATATGCTTACGGCTCTCCCCAGCCAGTAGGCAGCTTTGGGTTTCCCACTGTATAGAATCCAACCCTCCTTCACATTCCTCAAATAGTCTCTGAGAAGAAGGAAGGAAAGAGGCTTATTTCTTGCCCTACAGTCCCAGCTGCCTTCCCTCTGTTATCAGTATGACTCTTGCAGAAAAGGAAGCTGGAGGTAGAAAACAGTACGAGACAGAAATAAACCCTGCCAGGGCATCAGCGTCACTGTCCTGTTAATCTCCTTCTGTCTCAGTTCCTATTTTCATCAGCTGCTGCTGATGGATGCATTTCTTTATACGTCTGCACTCTGTTCTCCTCCCTTTGCTGATAGCCCTGGAGTCCCTTTTCTATCACAGTATATTCAAGTGAGATGAACAATAACAAGATCCTGTCTGTGTTAGGGACATGCCCCAGGGGTGACCACTGGACAGCCACAGTGCTATTCCTGCCCTTCCTTATCTCAGCTCCTCCTCCCTCCCTCAGTGTGTACATCAGCCCTCACTTGTGGCCCGAAGTCTAGCCTTCATGGCAGGCTCTGCAGATCTTCATCCACTTGAAAACAACAAGAGAAAAAGCTGCAAAAGAATAGGCTGAATGGAGCTTTGCTTAGGTTCTGTGCATGTGTGGGCCTGCCTGCTTGTGAGCACCTCTGGACACTGTGTCTGTAGGCATCAGAACTGAAGCCCTGAATATCTGCAGCCTATCCCTTGCAAAAATTCCATTGTTTCCAAGTGGAGTGTTCTCAAGGTTGAACAAGCACAGACTTCTGCCCACAGAGCATCACCTCAGGGTGCATTTGGACTTTCAGCACTGGGGTCACAGTGGAACATTTTTCTTGCAATTGTATACATAAAAAGGCAGGCATTTAAAGATAAAATCTTAATTTAGTCAAAGAGGTAATCAACCCAGGGGTGTACTAGAAAGGCTAATAATCTGCAACCTCAGTTCTTACTTATCCCAGCTGAAAATCTAATGTCTAGAGTTGTTCCCCAAAGCCTAAAGAGGGTAGATTTAGGTTAGATGTAAGGAAAAAGTCTTACAGTGAGGGTGGTGAGGCACTGGAATAGGCTGCCCAGAGATGTGCTGGATGTCTCACCCCTAGAGGCTTTCCAGGCAAGGCTGGATCAGGCCCTGGGCAACCTGATGAAGCTGTGGTGTCCCTGTTTTTTTAGGGGATTTGGACAAGATGGTCTTTAAAGGTCCCTTCCAACTCTAAGGATTCTATGATTCTATTCTATGATTTTAAGCAGATCGGAGGAAAATAAATCATCCTTTCTAGTAGCCAAACTTGTGGCAGACATCAAACAAAAAACTATTTATTGAGGATTCACGCAAAGAATTCTTTAATTAATTGGTAGTTTTCCTTTTCTGAGGAGCACTTACTTTCATGGTACATTTCCTATCCCGTTAAGATCTCTATCTGATTTTGTATTTTTCTCTGATTTTCATTACTTGCAACATTACACTGAGTGGTAAAGACCCAGCTTGGGAAGAGAGGTGAAAGGGAATGTCGTGCTTGGCTCTGGTCAGGAGTTCAGTTTTGACAGAATAGGATCATTACACCGAGCTTACAAAAGAACTGAACAGTGGTTCTAGCATGTATTCAGAAAGCCCAGTCACGTAGCTCAAATATAAAGCAGACTGCAAAGAGGGCAAATAACAAAGATCCTCATTGCAATTTTTTAATGGAACTGCTATGGAAATACCGATACCATGCATTTATTTTGGGGCAATAAGTATTTGCCTTGAAGTTACAGGGAGACTCAGTGGAGTGCAACCTCCCTTTAGTGGCAATTCTTATCAGACAGCCACAGCAACGAACACAAAAATACCCAGGAAATCCTTGAATAACATTTTGCTAACAATTTTTTATGACAATTTGTTAATATTTTGATGGTTCCAAGATGTCCATGAGGAGCTCCCACCTATTGGAGCCAGCGGTAGTTTTGTTCCTGAACTTGAGAACTGGTGTTCTGTCACCCATAAGGCTTCATTATTTAGATTCCTCTTTTAAGATTTATCTTTTTAATTCTCTCACCTGTGCTCCTGCGTGGTGTATTTGAGCAATTCTGCAAGCTGCAGAGGGTATTTGCAGATTTTCTGAACGGGTGTGAGAAGAAAACCATCAATGGCAATGTCAATCATCTGCTGAAGCAAGCGACAGGCCTCAAAGAAGTGACGGTATTTGCCCTGTTTCATCAGTTTGGAAAGTTCAATGCAGGCACTGGGATGATTGTTACAGTACTCTGAATAAATAGCAAAGCCTTCTTGCTACAGAAAAGAAAAAGCCAAAGCATTAACTGAAGTATTTGTTTACAAAGGATGAAAGACATTTTCTATAACACCTGTTATATCTGGTTATATGAATTAATTCATTTTTATATTGCTTCCAAATTCAGTAACAATAACCAGCTTCAAAATCACACATAAATCTATCTTCTAACTTCCAAAGCTATGTACCTCCTCCGTATGAACACAGAGGTAGAGGCTTTCATTAAGGATGATCAAGTCCAGTACTTCAAGAAGTCCTTCTGTTTGTCAAATTCTTGAAATCAGAAGGCCTTGACAGCTGCAGGTTTCTATTATGAATTAAGACTCCTTCCCCACCACCTTCGATCCTTATTTTCTTTAGGAAGATGCTGCTTGCCTGACTAAGAGATCTGAGATCACTGCAGATATTCCATCTTATCTGTGATCACTATGGTTTTGAAATCATGTACAAAGACACATACTTCGTACAGATAAGGAGAAATCTGAAATATTTATATAATTTTAACTGTAAATACTTTATATTCTAAAACACTACCTATTTAAAGCTCAGCATTTGACAGCCACTTGTTAGTAAAGTCTCCTCCCAAAGTTATCATTTTCTTATCAGATTTTGCTCACTTCATAAATAAAACCAACTTCAGCAACGTACATGTTGGAGAAAGCATGACCCTATCTCACTCAGATGAGGCTCCTCTTTGTTGTACTGTTTCTCAAGATCCTTCAGAAACTTTCTCTGGAATTTGTAAATATCCTCAATATTTCCAAAAATGGTGTTTAGCTGTGCCGTGGTGAACATTCCTGTATGTTTGCGACACTGCCGAATATAACCCTGGAAACAAAATTTAAAAAAAACCACCTCATTAGTTTGAAGATACAAAAACAGTTTCCACCCTGAAAGCATCCCACTGAACTGGCAAAAACCCTACGATCAACGGGCATGTGAGTGGTTTCCCAGCCATATATACACAACTGGACAAGCAGATTGAAGACTGGTGCCCAAATTGATTCTTCCAATCCAACGTCTCTCCCATGTCTCATGCAAAGTTATCATACTGTAATATGTTCAGAATGCTATCCTTTGCTAAACCTACTGGCAAGGAGGTAATAGTACCAGCAAGATTCATGTAAAGATACAATTACTTTTTACTTGTTTTGAGTTCACTTGCAAATACATCACTGTAGCACTGTTTCTGTACCTCAAAAACGTGTCTGCTCTTCAGTACTAAGCTCAGAGGAATGTCATCTTTTAAAAAAAGATTTACAGGAGATACGTATTAGAGGAACTTCATAGCAGTCTAAAAATTAATGAGTTGGTAAAAAGTGGAGAGTGCCCCAGAACTCAGCTAACCACGGCACTGATGCTGCTATGTGTACAAATTCCTTCCTCGTCCTCTAGGTGCTCACTCAAATTTGCTAGCATAAGTAAACAGGAAATCTGAATGACAAAACTCGCATTCAATGTTTTGGGTTTTTTTTAAAAGCTTGCTGGTTAGCAAAAAAATGCTGTGTTTTTGTCTTCCCTTACATCTTTCCTCAGAATGCATAAAAAGCCCTCATTCACTAATAACCAAACTGCTGACACATCCACTTTGTTGTCCATAAAAGAATCTAGCAATGACTGGTGCACTGATGGATGACAACATGACAAATACAGAGAAAGAAGAGCAGACTAAGTGTAGTAGGAATATTTTGGTAGGTTGCTAAGCTCCCATCCAGATGCTAACCACAAACCATGTAAAAAGCAGGTCAAATGCATCACAGTCCACATCAGAGAAGGCAAACATCAGTGAAAAGTAGTAAGAAGTTTCTTGGGGGAATGAGGTCCCTCAAGAAAATGTGAATGAAAAGAAGAACACTGTTGTCAATAGTTTGTGGTTCAAACAAATTAGTTCTAAGACACCTTAAAAGACTTTGGAGCTCTGAAGCATCCCAAAAAAAGTCTCTATGCTGGAAAAGCAAAGAAAATCTCACCCAGCAAACATTCTCTTTGTACATTACTTTCAAAAGTTCAGTCTCTGAACTGTTATAGATTCTATTAAAAGTGCTGTAAGTTTTCTATCTAAATCAAGTGATAACAAGCTTTAAATAAACTGCACTTATTACTATGGAAATAGCAGTCAGACAAGCAAACTAATTTTTCTGTAACAAAAGTGGAATGCTTTTCTTTTCAGAAAGGAAGTGGTGACTTGTGGCAGCCTGAGGAGAGGAAAGCCTTATGAGGGCACGAACAAGGCTCGGACCGACAGCCTTAGAAGCACTAAGCACAATATCAATATCGTGATATGGGAAACCATTCCACTTCTCAACTTAGATGGGATGTTTTGTTCACATAAAGTCAGCAGAATGCCCTCAGGTTAAAGCCATGCACCTCACAGATGTCCTTGAGATGCTTGATATAGACTCGTTCCGTGTTCATAATCTCCTGTATAACGTTGGTTCTCATCTGATCCTTGTTTTCAGCTATTTTCTGACGATGCTTGCTGCTATCTGCATCTTGTTCTTCATCCTGGATACTATTGCAATTTTCTGGCAGTTCCTCCTGATTGACTCGCAGCTGCAGCCAGAACAAAGCAGAGCAGTGTAAAACAGATAACTTTTTTAGAACGTGACAAAATCATTACAGACATCTTACAAATAAGAGATGACTTGTGAAAGAAATGTTCCCATTCCTTCCTTATAAGAGAGCATTCCACAAAAGAATTTCCCATTCTACTCACTGGATATTCAGATAATGTGTTGAGATTTTGTTTTAGTTGGTTAAATCCATGGCTTCGTACTCCCAGCATCTGAGAGATATATGCAGTGTAGCCTGTGTGCTTTCCAGAACAAAGTTTATTTCTTACCCTTACTAATAGTTAATGTGCAATTTGGGCTAAATCAGCTTCTGAGCAAAAATTTCAAAAGTAAATAACTCTTTTAAACAGTCCAGTATTTTCTTCTCCTGCCCCAGCAGAAGAGTTTTCTTCTCCTACCCAGCTCCCTGTCTGGGTAACAGCACCTCCTCTGTCTGCTTTTTTCTGATCGTCCATTTTGGCCGGAGAGCTCAGAGGGGTAAAGGCAGGAACCGCCTCTTGCACACTGTACAGTACTTATTACAGTGTAGTCCAAGTTTCATTAAAGGCCCTCAAAAAAGGAAACTAAATTAAATTATAAAATATAATTCAGTGTTATATCATTCAAGAGGCACAATAACCTGGTTAAGTTCTGACAAGGGAGCTCAGACTATGAACCAGACTCCTGAAGAACACTGTGGTAATAAATTATGCCATTTTACCAAGAAATCCCTGCAGTGTCAGAAGGCAGCAGCACACAGTGCAGCATGCCCCAGTCGAGTCTCACACAAACCACTGCTCTCTTTGTACACACTCCTGGCTGAGCCTTCTGCTGCCCTCATTTCTACTCGTGAAATTTCTCTGGCTACAGAAGGGCCGCACAAAAAAAGAAGTGAGGACCTGAGGGTACAATCCTCCCTTGAGTTACAATACGGGAAGTCACTAGGAGTTACAACTCCGATGTTTGGATTTAAAGACACTGAGGATCAGCCCCTTCATTTAGATTTAATGCCACAGTCACCGCTGTGTTCTACCACAAGGACCTAGTGTATCAGTGGTGCAAAAGCAACAGCTACTAACCCTGACAAAGCTAGCGGGAAACCAGGCTTCTTTGTCCTCATTTCTTCCCCACCACCAGTCTTTGTTGGAAGCTTCCAGGACTCTAATGACATCTCCAGCTTTGAAGCCCAGCTCTTGATCATCCATAGTCACATGGTCCCAGAGAGCTTCTGCATAAACAACGCTGCCATCGCTTATCAGCTGAGATGGGAAGAGAAAGGGGATGTGAAGGACAAAGGATACACAATGACCTATTTAAAATTACCAAAAAACATCAAAGCACCACACCAGAGTGCCAAAGATTAATCCTCCTAGGGGATAAAACTAAAATTACAGACTTTCAGAAATCTGTGCATTCCCTGTACATAAGAACAAGTAGAGTCCTACTCCAGAGCAGCTATGTAGCTGATGAGTCAGGCTCCCCATGAAGTACTGTCCTTGTGCTCTTCTCTTGGCACCTGACCTTGCACGCTGTCCGAGGCAAAATACCACGGCTGCTGGATACTTCATTATGATGCCTTCAGCCATTACACTTTCTATGAACAAGAAACCTCCTACGTGCGGAGAACATGCACTCCATCATGATAACAATGCAAGGATTCCCCACAGTGGAATGTAACCCAGGATGTTACCTCATTAATGGCGAGCTGTTCCCCTCCAGGCTGCAGGTACCTCGGTGTGGCCTGGCACAGCTCCTCATAGCTGTAATCTTCCTCGCTGCCATTGTCATCCACCAACGCAGAAGATTCGGTCCCACCATCTGCAGCAGCTAAAACAAAAAGCAGAACAGCTGTTTGTGCAATCATACTCACACATGCACCTATTCCAAAAACAAACAATGCAAGAGGAATCGCTACGGAGTTGCCTCTGTTACTATGAATATAACAGCAACAATGAAAGTGTAGGGTCCTCCAGAAAAACATTCTTCAGACATAAATTATTTTTTACTCTTCTTTGTAATTGTCCCATTTTGCATCTGATGAAATAGAGATATTTGCCTTTTTGTGTGCAAAAAAAACCCAGAACTACAAACTTTTTCTTCTTTTTCTTTTTTTTTTTTTGCTAAATCCAGAAGAAATGCAAAATAATCTGACCCAGAAGAGAGGTCTGGCTGCAGTTAACACATCAGAGGGGCTGCTGACAACCCCTGGCTCTGTCATGTCCCTGACACGTTTCCCTAGAGTGCACTGCCACCAAGATAAGTGGACAGCCCATGCCTTGCAGGCAAACACAAATCAGAGCTAAGGTGAGCTACCTCGTGTCTGTACAGCCACAGAAATCAAGAGAAGCAGCATGCAAATGACTGCCCCTGTGCACATGAAAATCTGGAGTTACTGCATAAAACTTCACAGATGTGTTTTACCACCTGAGGTTCCATCTCTGGGTGGGAGGTAGGTCCTTCTGGCTATCACCGTACCTTCACAAAAGGAAAGGACTGGCTTTGGGACCAGTAATACTGGTTGCCTTAGGTCCACGTGGCTCGGTGCCAGACGCTTGGCTGGGAAAGCCAGCTGCGGTGTCTAAAACAGTGCTAGGGATGAGCTAATAATCATGAAGCGCTCACGATCGATACCTCAGTGCCTGAATGCACTGCCTATTCCTTAATTTATCCCTCCACATTTATTCCTAAGGTTGTCTCAAGCTATGAATAACCAGAGAGTCTGAAGATCACACAGTCCTCAAAAATCCAATAAAAAATTATACCCAGAATGGGGTGCTAGCACTGAACTCCTTTTTCACATCTGCTGTGTCCCACATAAGCAGAGCAGCACCTTTCCTTCCCAGGGGAAGGGACTTCTTGGCTGAAATCTCCAACCTATTGCTTGCACCAGCCCACAGCACACAGCAGCAGATCCTGCCCTGCCACTCTGCCCTTCCTTTACTCATATCACGAACAGTTTATCTGCTTTGTGGGGAGGACGACTTCAACTCCCACTTCTGGCTGCTCAGACCATTACGAGCATCTTTGATATTTTGGGTGTTGATGTGCAAGAGATCAAAGCTGACAGCCGCACAGATTAAATAAAAAAAGAAGAGTTTTCTTCTCTTTAAAAGAGAAAAAAACATGCCATGATGTAATACAGCACAGATATTCTACCACGCTCTGCTACCCACCGACACTTTAAATATGCACTCATGTTGATGGCACAGTAACAACAAATGAGGATGTGGAATTCCTTATTTAAAAAAAACAACACAGGAGTTTTTCCCTAGAGCCTTGTAAATCCGAGCACTGACAAACTTCTCAAACACATCCCATAAAACGTTCTGCAACTGCTCTATTACAAAATCTGCAAAAAAATAACTCATCAAATCAATGTTTAGCTTACAGATCAATAACAACAAAAAAAACAACAACACTCAAATCATCCCAGCGATCCTTTATCCATCTCCTCTACAGTATCAGTGCTGTCTGCTGGTTTGTTCTGGTGAGGATGGCATACCAACACATCCTAATTCATTTAGCTCCAGGTGAAAAATGACTGCAGTTTTGCAGTTGATAACTGCTGGTTATTCCTCACCAAAACAACGAGCTCACATTGTGCCTGCAGGCAGCAGGCAGGGCTGTGAGCTGCAGATGGGCTCCCCGGCAGCTCGAAACTCAACGATGCTGTGGGACCGATCCCACCTCCCAGCTGTTTGATCGCCGGTGCCACCATTGGCTCACGTGAGTGACGCTGATGTGAACACAGCCAAGCCCCCCCACCTGTCACAACCGCCTCATCCAACACCTTAAAAAAAGAAGAGTGGCTACTCACTTGTCCCCATATGAAGGCTCTCCAGGCTCCAAAATCGTGCCATTCCCCCGCGGGCCACCATGCTGCCGGCAGGGTATCAGGCAGGGCAGCTCAGAAGGGCCCAGCTCGGCCCCTGTGCCCTCCTCGCCCCACTGCAGGCTGCGCTGCAGGCCGGGCTGGGCTGCAGGGGGAGGAAGTGCCAGAGCAGCAGCGAGAGGCGGCCCCGCAGCGGTGGGGAGGGCATGTGCCTTCCGATCCCTGCGACTGCAAGGGCAGTGCTGCATGCAGCGGGGAGTTCCTTCAGTTCCAGCAGCGAGTATCAGCCCATCGCTGTTACATTACACCAGCTACGATTCCAGCAGAAATCCGCAATGAAAGCTTTGTTTTTTTGGTTTTGTTTTGGTTTGGTTTTAACGCGGCTGTTAGAACTGCTTTCACAGCGATGTGCTGCGTCATTATGCATGGCACGAGCAGCCAAAAGGTTAAGGCTGCAGCAGACAGGGAGCAGACGGAGGACGGAGGCATTTTCTCCTGGCAAACAGGGAGCAAAAACAGGGCCCCCAGCAGCAGTCGCTGGCCTTAATGTCCCACTGTCCTCACAGAACTCTGTCCACCTGCAAACCACCTGGGCACTACCCGGGGACTGCTCACCCAGCAAAGGGGCTCTCACAGAAATCCAGGCTGCCCCACCTGACTGGAGGTAGAGAGGAGCTCCCTTCTCAACTGCCAACCCTCCCTGCTACCCCGTGCTGTGAGGAGACCTGGTGGATTGCAGTAAGCTAATCTGCAGTGCGAGATGCAGATTACACCTATGTTCTTCTCACAGTCAGTAAAAACAACTGAAAAGACAGAAACCAGATAAGGAAATATTCAGGTATTTCACCGTGCCGGTGAAGGCTGCTCACTTTACAGCAGCCAGAACACAAGCCCTCTGCCATGTCAACACCCTCTCTTGCTGGACTGCCGAAGGGAAACCAGTTCAGATGCCACACCGTTCTTACAGAGGGGAGATTAGAAATCATGTCTGGAAACCAGTCATCCGATGTGACTCTTGCAGAGCGGCACAGAAGTGCATGTTTTCCTGGTGACTCATCTGCACTCCGTGGGCTGGCTCTGGGAGGATCCTGCCCTCCTCCCCAGCACGGTCGCAGATCCCAGCTGTGCAGCCATGAGCTGAGCTGCCACCACAGCACTCCTGTGGGGTAAGCTGCTGCTGGGTTCATACCCTTGCAGATCAGCTGGGGATAGGTGAGTGGCAGAGCAGTTAGTGTGTCCGCACGCACTGCTTACCAACACTGAAAATGCTGCATTAGAGCACACATGCCACAACAGCAAAAGCTGATTTGCCACCTCGGGAAAATCTTGTTGTAGGAGGCCCCCTATGTTTGCTCCCAGCTCAGTGGTTTGATGCTACCAAAGCACGGGAAGTTTGAACACCACTTTTTGGTTGCCTTCAACAATTTGAACAGACTGTAGGAAGCACAGAACACGTAACAGTTCCCAACATCACATGTAATAAATCCTACTTCACGCTTCTCTCAATATTCCATTGAGGCTTTATATAAGAAAATGTCACGGGACCCATCCACCCTAGGGCAGAAAAAAAGTGTCCCCAGCCCGCTTCCATCTGAGAGTGGCAGGCAGCAGATGCCTAGGGAAGAGCATAAAACCAAATGAGGCATGTAATGGTGCTTTCTAATGTGCTTCCCTACATACCAGCTATCTGCAGATCAGATTCCTCCTGGAGCAGATGCAGTATCTCAGTGTTTAATGAGCCAATTTTTTCAAATCACTTTCTGAATTTCTGTAAGCTTTTGGGATCTGACATATCACATGCAGCAATTAATTTCATAGCTTAATTTTACTACCTTTTGTTTTGAACTTAACTGCCTGAAACTTTCATTTAGTTCCTACATCATTAGAAAAAATAACAATTACCTATTCATTTTTTCTGTGCCAATCACTGTACAGACATTTATTCCCCTGTTGTTCCAAACTGAAGAGTCCAAGCCTAGTTAATCACTCTTCACATCGAGACAGTAAATGAGTTTTCCTATCCTTTTTGCCTTTCTCTCTATTGTCCCTTGTAAGAAATGCCTTTTGAGGTGGAGAGGAGCAGGCAGATGGCCCCCACATGCCACTCCAGTGGCACAATCAGGCTTTCTGTTTTGTTCTCCATTCCCTTCCTACAAATTCCCACCCTCCTATTTACTGTTTTGACGGTTACTATGCACTGAACTGACATTTTATTTATCTATAGAATCACAAGGCAATTGCCTGCAGAAAGGCATCTAGTTCAAAGTCCACTCCTCAGAGACTTGATTTCCTCCACGTGCACTACCTTGCTTTTAACAACATCAAATTCCACCTGCTGAAAGTGAACACGCTGTGTCCCCCTGTCACGAAATCCTTCTGCAACTGTGTTTGAGCAGCTTGTTTTCACTGCCATGAATAATGCAGCCTCCATGCAAAAATGGTAAATTCATCCCAGACCTCCCTTTTCCACATTATCTGCGGGGACAGCAAACATCAGAAGACTGGTGCAATCCTTCACATCTCCACTCGTGGTCTCTCCCCTTAAGAAAACCAATCACTTTCCTCCTCTCTCAGTGCTTCACCACTCTGAAATGCATAGGAAGACCTTCCCTCCTCCCATCCCTCTACAAAATGTACATCGATTCTTCTTCATAAGGATCCACCATCCTGTTGTTACTCTCTGTTACAGTTCCGAAGTACTATATACAATATTTTTTATGTTCTCTGTATTATGTCAGATTCACAGGTCTACTGCTCATGGGGTCACGCTCGGTGCTTTTTTACCAATGGGTATCCCATTGCTGCCATCATCTAAATTTGTCCCATAAACTGCACCCCAAATTCTCTGTTTCCTCCCGTCTGGATCAACCAGCTCAGCTGCAGACATGCATAGCATGAGATGACAGTACCGTTCCCTCAAAGAGCAGTTCTTTTATGTGTAATCCTCCACACACCTGAGGAGTGACTCAGGAATTGTTTCCCTTCCTGTAGGTTTCCTGCTTAGCTGCACCAAGAAGTTATTTACAGTACACCTAAAAATGTAGCACTATTCCCCATTGTAATGCTTAAAACACACAGCAGCAGTTTAAGTGGTGGTGAGGCACAGGCACAGGCTGCCAGAGAAGCTGGGCCCCATTCCTGGAGGCGTTCAAGGCCAGGCCTCATGGGCTCCTGGGCAGTCTGACCCAGTGGTTAGCAACTCTGCCCATGGCAGGGGGTTGGAGCCAGATGCTCTCTGAGGTCCATTCCAACCCCAGCCATTCTACGATTCCATGATGCTATGATAAGTCTCCTTTTATGGCTGTGCATGCTGCCACTGCCACTTCTCTGCTTTCCTTAGTTCATCACATTTATTATCATCATCTGTGTGATCTCAGGTGGTCCATAATTTAACCTTGTTATTATACTTTTCCTATTTTGGCATGGCAATACTAATCCATGGATCCTGTGACACTTGCTGGTGCAGTGAATTAGTTTTTCTTTAATATGTTAGAGCCACTCTTTCACTGGTACAACTGCTATCCCTACATGTTTGCACAATGGATACGCTGGTTATGCTCTGCTAGCTACCTTCCTTCGACCACGTTTATGATATACACATATGCCATGTAGCTTCTTTGAAAACATGTCTATTTCTCCATCTCACCTTTAAATTTTCACTACAAGTGGCATGGTTTCCTATTTTTCTAAATTCTTTTTAAGCAACATTTGTCTGACAGTTCCTACTTTGCACTACAGTTTTGCCATCTTCTGCCCCATCCTTCCTTTGAGGATCACTTAAATTGCTTGTAAAGGATATACTGTCCCATAAGGTGTATCAGTTCATCTGGCCAGCTTTCCCCTAATTCTTTGTTTGGAAACTGCTCTGTAATCTCTTGATTTATATGTCAGTGGCCTGCTTTTCTTTTGCTTCAGAAAACAAAGGATCTTTACATTTCAAGTGTTCCTCAGTTCATAAATAATCTAAATCTGCTTTTTTACGCCATTTTTCTACCTGAAGGTGCCTGAAGTTACAAAGACCTCTCTGTCTGACACAGAGCATGATATGGCAGCGTTTCAGACAATTTTGCCATTGGGCTCCTCATCTCCTAGTTTTCACCTGACAGCTTCAGCTCTGCTTCCTATGCACTGCCATTGCCAGGGCATCCACCTGCCCCACAGCAGAGCAGGAGATTTCACGATGCTCCTTAACCTCCTGTTTATGACTTTCTGCCTCTCTGAGCTTTTCAAAATGCAGCACACACCAAGGAGATGCTTGCAATGTCAAACATGTTCCACCCACTTGCTGACAGTCATGAACACACCACCAGTGCAACAGCCTGGCAGTATGCATTTCACAGACTCACAGAAGCACAGAATTGTAGGGGTTGGAAGGGACCTCTAGAAATCATCGAGTCCAACCCCTCTGACAAAGCAGGCTCCCTAGACTGGGTTGCACACCTGCTTTCTCACCTACTCACCTCCTTGCTCTTCTGGGAAGCAGAACAGCATAGCAAGGATATGGCAGCAAGCTGCAAACTGTTTTCTCTCAAGGAGTGATTAATAACATCTGCTTATTCGTTTCCATGGCCAGTAACTTACCTGGGGTGGCTTTTATTTTATCTGATCAGTGACAGGGACAGAGAACCTGAAAAGCTTCCCTCCCAGTCTGTTTGTGCTCTGCACAGGCTGCACATATTCTCAAGCCCAGCCCTGATGAACTGTGAAAACCTTGATGGTAGTTGAATGGTACTGTGGGCAAATAACAGGATGTATTAATCTAAATGGCAACATCCACATTTGAACTGAGCATCTGATCTAAACTCCCGCTACAATCAACACAAATTGGTCACAGTTGAACAAGCTGAGAGGAATTCAGTCTATTCTAAGGATATTCCTTATCTAATATTCACTAAGGGAAACAACTAAGGGCTCCTATCCATTGTTTATGCATAGTTACTTTGCACCATTTCCAGTATTCTGCATATCTTACCGGCCTCCAGCTCCCACTCATGAAATAGGTTGCCCATAGGTCCTTGGTCACAACTGCCAGTCCCAAGCATATACTCAGGTATCCCACACAGCACTGGGCACCTGGGGTGGGCAACTGAATCAAGTCCCAGACCACCACTGCCTGTGACAAGTGTTTGTAAGTGTTACAGCCACATTTGGGCAAATTGAGGTGACTTAAACTTGAGTTCATCCCACTTCACCTACACAGAGCTGAGGTTATCTAAAGGGCTTCGCAAATGAATTTAGCCAAACTCAAGCCCATAGGATGTGAAAAAGAAGTAATTTCTGAGACATTTATAATATTTTCCTCTAGTGTGATAATTAGGTAACGTCTTTCATATTAATTTAAAATTGTAATACTGTCAGCACAAGAGTATGCAATAAGAGTCACAAGGGAAGTTTCCCTTACGTCTTGGTTGTTTCTGTCTCCTACAGTATAAAGATTTACTGTCTGATTTTCTACAAATTTAAATCTCCAATTCTATCTCCCACTGTTATAAAAGTAGCCATACAGTATATTAGGCTTTAACAAGTCACTAAAATAAGATACCGCTGGTTTTCATGGCTTGGGTCTAGAATTTCTGTCTATAATAAAGGCCTTCTGTGTTATCAAATTTCACTACACATGAGCAAACAAAAAACTCTCACATGTTCAAAGACAAGGAAATGCCTTGTGAATTTAAGAGAAAAAGGAAAGAGACCAGAATGTGTGACACTACTCACTTTATTATTTTCTGCTGGAGCTACTTAGATCTCTGCAACAGCCCTTAAATTGCAAAGCCACTTGCATTCCCACTAGCCTTCAGGGCTTTGATTAAAGAAGTTTTTCCTCTTCAAATTCTATGGTCATTATAACAAGTCATAAAAGTTCCATCTAGTACAATCAATACTGCTCCACTGTCTTGAAAACTAGCAGAAATTTTGCTTTGAGCACTCATCATCCTGATGCTTATATTGAGGAGAACAGCTATTCTAAAGCTAAATACCCAGAAATATACTGCACTCAGGCAGTTGTCTAGGGTAACTAATGTCATTTCATGTGATTAACGAATACAAAATGGAACAGATAACTAAAAATAAATATTTTTTTATTCTCTGTAATACTTAATTTCTTTCCTTCTAAACTATCTCTTGGAAAACCTGTTTATTTGTGGGCAGTCCTTTTGGAATCACAGACCAAGATACCATGTGGTTGCAGCAAGGATTACAAAAGTAGATGAAATTCAATTCTATGTCCAGTCTGAATCAACCAAGTGTGCTAAGATACCTGCAGCAATGACACACCCCAGACATGGGTTTTAAAAAAGTTCCCAATGACTTCCTATAATAAAAACACTAATATTGTATATATAATGCATCTCATTCCCATATGAAGCAAGTCTAAATTCTTTTTCTTGGAGAGCACCTTCTGCAGAAAACTGCCTAATGTTTAGGCAGGAAAATGCAGTTTAAAATGTTCTTTTATAAACTGATTTGTAGCTGACAGAATTTGAGAAGAATTTGCTTGTCATTCAACAAAAATTTAGCTTAGAATCATATAAACTAAATACGGCCTATTAAATGTAATTTCAATAAAGAAACATTGAAAATACTTTTTGTTAGATTTCCTGCTTAGCATCACAGAATCATAGAAAAGATCTCTAAGATCACCTAGTCCAACTGTCCATCTACCACCGATGTTTCCCCACTAAACCATGTCCCTCAGTACAATGTCCAAAAGTTTCTTGAGCACCTCCAGGGGCAATGATGCATCCACTTCCCTGGGCAGCCCATTCCAGCAGGACCACTCTTTCAGAGATAAATTTTAACTAATATCCAACCTGACCCTCCCCTGGTGCAACTTGAGACCGTTCCTTCCCATCCTATTGTTAGTTATGCTGGAAAAGAGGCCGAACCTCACCTTGCCACACCCTCCTTTCAAGTAGTTATAGAGAGTGATAAGGTCTGCCTGGAGCCTCCTCTTTTTCAGGCTAAACAATCCCAGTTCCCTCAGTTGCTCCTCATAGATTTGTGCTCCAGACCTCTCATCAGCTTAGTTGCCCTTCTCTGGAGACACTCCAAGGCCTCGCTGTCTTTCTTGTAGTGAGGGGCCCAAAACTGAACACACTACTTGAGGTGCAGCCTCACGAGAGATGAGTACAGAGGGACAATCACCTCCCGCCCTGCTCCTGCTGGCTGTACTATTTCTGACACAGGCCAGGATGCCATTGGCCTTCTTGGCCATCTGGGCACACTGCTGGCTCACGTTCAGCTGAGGACTGATCAACAACCCCAGGTCCATTTCCTCCACACAGTCTTTTCCAGCCACTCTACCCCAAGCTTGTAGCATTGTGGGTTGTTGTGGCTGAAGTGTGGAACCCCTTACTTGGTCTTGCTGAACTTGCTACAGTTACAGCAGGCCCTGATCCAGATATCTTTACAGATTCTGTGCGCACAGAGGCAGAGCAAAGGTTCCCAGCAGAGCTTTGTGACAGTGAAGTCTC
Organism: Odontophorus gujanensis; assembly: GCA_013399175.1. NCBI lineage: Eukaryota > Metazoa > Chordata > Aves > Galliformes > Odontophoridae > Odontophorus > Odontophorus gujanensis. The sequence continues at coordinate 85,143 of VXAB01001683.1, forward strand.
TAAAGTGAACATTTTGCTTATTTCCAACCTTCATCAATAAAACACAACTGTCCTCATTATGCTCACTGTGAAAGAACACAATTGGTGCAAACCAAAGCTCTTCTCATCTGACAAGAAATATTCCACTAAGTTTGACTTTATATTACCTGCACATAACATTGCATGCTAATAGCAAAGAATTACAGAAAAAACACACAGGATGTATCGGAGGCTGATAAAGCATACTGCTTCCAAAAGGGCAACCTTTTCCAAGAATCTACCCATCATCAACCAGAAATCTGGCTGAGCTACCTTCATCCTGAGTAAGCAGATGCAGCTGCAAACACTTCTCAGAAACAAGCTCTTCAATTATTTAAGGCTTTTCTACCCAGGAAGTGAAGCTGAATGCATGACAAAGAAAATTTTAAATACATGTGGTGTGGCTATGGTTTGAGTGTGAACTCAAGCATGTAATACCTTATTTCCTTCATATTTCAATCTTAACTGTGGGCAAGTATGTGAACGCAGACAGTGGAAAATAGAGGGGCATAAGTGGCACAAAAGAGTACACTATAGCAAAGAGGAGGTGTGAAGAACAAGGTCTGCACAAGCACCAAGCAGCACAGGACAAGCTACTGACAAGAAAGTTATAAAACTAAGCGACCTAACTGTGCACTGCTTTGTCACCGAGATTGTCTGCACTGTTTCCTATTTCACACTGAGCTATGTCCTGGCCAAAGTAGGGCAAGAAGCTGAGATCCAGAGTTAAAAGGACTTGCACTTCTCACCATTGGATGTTCTCATCTGCCGCCGTCGCCCAACGCGGTCCAGGCCAATGGGGGTGCTCTGTGAAAAGGTGAGGGGTCGGAACCTGGCAGAAACAGCTTTGTAGGGGGGCACCTGGTGTGCAGGGACAGGCGGCCGCGTGGTGGGCTGCAGGGAAAACATGAAACATCAGCATTAGTAACCAACTTACTCATCGACCCACTGAATACAACTCAGCGTGAAGGACAGTTCCTGCTGGTAGTCCACCTAGTTACAGAGGTAGCAAACACCCCTACTTCATGCAACCTGAGGTTTCTTAAATACTACTCACCATCATCACATTCTGTAATGTTACAGTTCCCTGTTACATTAAAAACTCTGTAGACTTCTCTTACAATCAGGCACAAAATGTAACTTTCATCTTGTAATACTCCATACCTAAATGCTCTGATTTCAGGCTAACTTTGTAAATACCCATCTGAATACTGTAAGAGTGACCGACAGTGCTACAGCTGGCAGTTGTGTTCATTTCCTCAGCTGCTTTTTTTCTTCATAGAAGTAAAACAGATTTGTTTTGTAAGACTCCCTGGCTCTGAAGATCCCAGGAGTTACAGTTGAAAGAAATAATAGTTTACTTTTATGTAGAAGACATTTTCCTTAGTCAAATAATTCATTTGCTTCATTATAATTAGAAAACCCACCTATTTGCAAATTGAGTCTAACTTTATGTCATCCCTGGACAACTTCACATCAGGTTGAATGACCTGGCATAAGCTCTCCACGTTGAACATTTTCACCTTTAATTTATTTACGGGCAATTAATATATTTTTGTAAGGCATTAATCCAGATTCTTTCCCTCCCTAGTGCTGTTACTCAGTAGCAGACCTGTGAAGGACATCATTTGGCTTAAAAATGCGTCCCTGTTGGGAATGCTTCATAGTTTTGGTCTTGGCCACAGTACGTGGTCCCAGCAGTGCACTCACTGAAGTCCAGCTCTTGCAGGAGCATCCAAGCAAAGAAAGAGTCAACTCCAATAGCTGCCCTGATGGACAGTCCTTCGTTGATAAACTGGTGTGAAAAAAGTTTGTAGAAACACCAATTTGATTTCAGCAGTAAATGAAGGGGGTGGAATGTCAAATGAATTTCATGGTAAGGAAGAATTATTTGGGTTGTTTTAAAGGCAGTACGTTGGCAATACTCAATATCCCTTGAAACGCATGTATTTGTATGTAGACCAGGCTGTGGGCAACTTGTTCTATTTTACCAAAGACTGAAGCTCTTTAAACACCTACAGAACAGGGCCATCGCTACAAACAGAACAGCAAGTTCCTCTACACATCATACCACTTCAAGACTACCTCCAGGAAAAAAAAAGGAGCTATTTTTTATATTTCAGACGTTTTTTATTACTCAGTCTCTAATGTAAACGAACAGAGAAGGCAAGTAAGCATATAGCTATTGATCAAGTGCTAACTGAACCACTTGCTGTTTCCTTATGGGCTTCCTCCATTCCATCAGGTCAATTGAGAAGTACACAGGCAGGCATTTTTTTTTCCTACAGTCAGTTTTCTTAATTCTTTCTTTACTTTCATAACTTCTTAAATTATTAGCAATTTTCTTAAGCAATTTCCTTATTAGTTTTAAGTACCCTTAATATGCCAATACCAAGATTTTGAACACCACAGCCATCACCCCAGGATTGAACAGACCTGTTTTTGGAGATTTTGAAATGACTGACAAACAATATGTTATTATCATTTATTTGTATACCTCTGCTCCTCAGAGCCTATACCCTGTGAGGTAACTAAATACAGAGCTGTATTACTCACTAATGAGATCTTACACACCAATAGGAGAAGTAACAATCACTGCAAGAAAGAAATGAGGTTAATTTACAATAGAAAAAAGATTATCCCAAAGACAGTATCAGTTTTATTCCATGCTGTTTCGCTTTTTAATGAGACAAAGTAGTTAGTGACAAGGAGAGCAGAAATATGAGGATATGCTGTCAGCTTGACAAAAGGGAAGGAAGAAAAGGAAGCATCCATTCTATTTTCTAGGCTGAAGATAAAGACAAGGAAGTGAAAGGGTCTTATGCAGTTTGCAGAGAGCACATCTCTATCTTACTTGTGTCAGCAGACCTTCAATTTCTTCTGCCGGACCGCTTCCATAGAAATTGACCCCGCCTATTACAGAGATGGGTCTTCTTTTTCGCCCTCTGGAGTAGCCTACTGTATTGCTTTGGATCACAGAAGCCAGTCCTGGCTGATTTTCTCCATCCGTGCAGTCTGTCTTCTGTGACTCCACAGCAACTGCGTCTTCAGGTATAGAGATACTTCTGATTGACATTTGGCCATAGTCAGAGAGAGGTCTGGGCCGAGACCTTTTTCCAGAGCCCCATCTCCTGGGCGTGACCCTTTGCGTGTCTGTCTTTTCTTCATCCTGGGATGGGGACTTCTTCCAGTGGTCATCAGAAACAACCTTTTTAAATGTGAACAAGTCAAATAAGCTACAGAATTTTCTGATACTTAATCAGTTGTGAATGGCAGATCAACTTAACATCGCTAAAAAGAAAGTGTTGCTATAAATACAATAAATACAGCTGACAATTCAGGAAGGCAGTAACTTTGCATAGGAAATATCACAAGCTGCTTGTGCTGTGTAAGGTTAGCACTACATCGGCAGCACCTCTTGGGCAAACAACATCACTAATACCATTAATAACTCACCTATGACCTCTGCAGTGTCTAAAGGCACTTTTGACATTATTGTAAATACTGCATTCACTCAGTCCTATCTTATGGCACTTGTAGAACTTCTTCATGTACGTAAGAAATGACAAATACAACATCTGTAAAAGAAAAATTTAAACCCACACATCTTCCTCTGCTTTACCCCCACCCAGTGATGGAAACAAGCAGTGAGTCTCAGTTTGGTTTGCTGGTGCCAAGTAACTGTATGTTGAAACCAAAATGGGCAGCCACATTTCTCCTACCACCCTTCACACCCTCTTTCTAGCATCAGATCTACAGATTATGTGGCTGTGTGCAAATTGGTTTAGTGAGATGATTCATTTTGGAAGGGAGAAAATACTTATCTCCCCAGTCAAGTAGAGCAGAAAGAGAGATACAACACTGTAGTGCTAATACAGAAAAATAAATCTTTCCAGAAAGGAAGCTAAGAAAATGCAAATGTCATCTGTATTTAGCAACCACTTGGCCCATTGAGGTTATTGCCCACAGGTATCACATCTGTACTAGTACTGTAAGTCTGGAAATAAAACAGCCTTGATTCAAATACTTATCAGTGGCAACATTTTGAAGGACTTCAGTCCACATGGAGTAAAGCTGCTGTAAACTTCTCTATCAAAACTCCTCAAGCTTTTGAGAAGAAAATATTGCACATAAAATTTTATATTCACTTTTGGCTTAGATTTCCAAGTTCTCAGAGCCTTTCCTGGCTCATCTATATAGAACAGGGGAAGAAAAACCAACCAAACAAGCAAAAAAAACAAAGAAGACAGGTGTTTCTGGTCTGGGTTTGCACAACTGTGTGCTGGAACGAATAAACTCCAATTTACTGGGAGCAAGTGAACCCTGCTGTAATTTCTTATATGAATTATGAACGAATTCTGACCTTTTTGTAATAAAAATCAGCCTACTTCCTTATTGAGAGCCTTTAGACTGCCCAAGTACATTTCTGACAATGTTTAGAGCTAATACTCCAAAAAGACAGGCTGCAGTTTGACTGTCCCTGGCTACCATTTGTTCATGTTTTAGATGAGTTGAAGGCATTTCAGGTTACTTCATGTTCAAAACAACCATTAGCCTAGAACCAGCAATGAAGCTGTGTAAGACAGCTCATCCTCTGCTACCTTCTGCACTACGTGCCACTTTCAACCAGCACAGTCCTTGCTAGCACCTGACAGAGTGGGCTGATTTTGACAGCTTAAGAGTAATTTCACCGTATGAAACCACTTTAACTAGCAGGCAGCCTTATTAAATAACATTTTATATGATTATTGCAATTGAGGGATGAAAAATGATCCACGTCCTTTGTTCTACATTAAATTCCTCAATTTATGATAGGAAATTTCCCCTAAATAGAGCACTTTCATAAATACTGAATTCTACAACGTCACAGCTATCAATCAAGAACATTTGAGCTTCCCTGCAGGTTTCAGCCCACAGCTCACTGAGTTGAAGCCATTCAGAGGGAAGTGAGCACCAGCTGCCACACCGACAGCTTCAGCACAGCAGGTGAGGCTGGCCCTGAGCCTCCTCTGAGGTCACAGCAGCAAAAGCATAGTTTAAATAAGGTTCTTACCTCCGAATCAGACACAGGTAAAGGGTCTCCACATACACAGTAACTGAGACAGGAGTTCATCAGAGTCATTTTGTATTTCTGTTTTTCGAAGTCTTGTCCATAAGAACCACAAATGCAAATAAACTCCCTGCATAACCAGTCAGACAAAGTTCATCTCATGACCTGCACTTTTAGACTGAGAGAAGGATACGTCACATGTCATCTCCTAATCTGCTTTTTAAACCCTTATCTTGAGCAATAACATTTGCAAAGAGAAGACTGTTCTCCGTCTGTAGCACTCCACCTACTGTAGTTGATTCAAATGACAGCGAGACTAATCTGCTGTGCAATAAACAATCCCAAAGGACACGTATTTTTAGGCTTACACCCATAACTTGCACTGAAGAAGAGTAATAAAAGAAAAATAATAATTCTCTCCTAGCAAAAAAATCGGAGGAAACCAGACTGCTAACCTCACATTGCTGTAAGTGACCTACTCGGGCAGGAGGGGCCCAATCAGGAGATGCTGACTGCCAGGAATAAAATACCCAGCGTGAAATTCATAGGCTCCAGTATTTCAGGCACTTAAGCAAGCTCCAGCTACCACCAGCTTCATACTGGTGTAGCACCACTGACCTCAAATGACCTTCTCTTGATTAATCCCTTACAAGTGAGATCAGGTTTATATTTTACATTTACGGACATGGGTCTAGATATGCATGCCACTTCATGTAGGGCGAAGATCAAAGTGTCACACACTGACTCCAGAATTCTGCTGGTCAGAAATTTCAAGGAATTTCAAGATTCCCGTGAAGGTTTAATGAAAGCTGAGTCCGTGCTGGGTTTTCTGACATTCACACCTGTCAGCACTGGGTTACCAATGTTAGCAATCAAGATCATTCATCTTGTCCTTTAGGCTGCACCCTCAGTTAGGATTCGTAAGTCTGCAAACACAAACAAATCTACTGATTTATTCTGGACAGCTAAACTCCTGTAACTGTATACGAGCTGTATTTAAACAGTCTTCTCTGACAGCAGTATTTCCACAGATACAACCATTTAAAATGAACACTTTCTTCAATCCAGATTGCACGTTTGTAGTGGTTACTGTTCCCACGTAACATGTCCGTCTTAACTTTTACAGTGGCATCCAGCTCCAGATACCCACACCTAAACATTGATGTCTGCAATGTCTGTCTGTATGTCAGCTAGATGTCAAAGCTCTCACTGTAATCTGCAGAAACCAGGGGTAAGATTCTGTTGCCTAAATACAGTCACCCAATGCCATTTCAAACACAGAATCATAGAAACCAAGATCCTCCAAGATCATCCAGTCCAGCCATCCACTCACCACCAATATTTCGTCGCAAAAGTCCTAAGGGACCTACAATATCTCCATGCCCCATACATCATGCAGGTGCAGTGCAGGACCTACAGGAGGTCTGGACCATCCTGAAGCTGCCTCTGGAGACAGGACAGGGGAACTGCCCAGGGCGCCTTCAAAAGTACTGAGTGTTTATGAACAGGCAGTCAAGTTGAGCTCCTGCAATACAGCACCTATGGGGCCTACAATCAGCCCAGCATACAAAACAACTCAACTATGCAGTACCAGGAGCACACACCAGTGGCCAAAATGCTACAGCCTTACTTTACGTGCTGTGAGGGACCCAGGTAGAAGAGATGGCTGCACCACAGAGCCCACGCCCAGCTGGGATGGACTATTGCTCTACCTGGCCCAGACTGATTTCCCAATGTGGGTCTGGAAGTCTCAAGGGTTCGGCTCTGCTCTCACCTCAATCTGGCAGCAGTACAATGCTGCTGCACTCAGGGCAGCGTTGTTGCCTTTGGCATTCTCTGTTACTCATTAACATCAGTGTACGCAAGAACAGCTCAGATGTTTAACTACTGAAATCTTAACTTGCCATTGCAGCCAGATAAGAGCCAGGTTCTGCAATTACTACTTAGACTACAGTGTGTATCTTATAAACTTGGCACTCATAACTGCCTCCAGAGGGAGTGTTACACAAGGTGAGGGTAACTCTCCAGAGCAGTACAAGATGTCCCTGTTCATGGCAGGGAGTTGGGCTAGATGACCTCTAATGGTCCCTTCCAACTCAAACAATTCTATGACTCTGTTCAATGACTCTATGACCTGAACCACGCACTCTGGATGGTCTTGCTTATGAGGACCCAAGTTCTATCACTGAAATGGTAAAAATTTGCCACTACCTGAAACTGCGTGGAGGGACTTCTGCTGGCACAACTATACCAATCACCAATAACAGCCTATACTCAATGGACATGCTTGGCTGCAGAAAAAACCCAACTGTAAACGCAACCCAACACACACCTGCCACTGGTGCACTTGTTATGCTGGCGATGCACAAACAATCCTGTGTGAGCTTTTGTTGATCTGGTCTTGCCGTAAGGTCCCCAGGAGAGAAAATCAAAATTTAAGAATGCCTGAGAAGTTTCAACATACTTTATTATGTCATATTTTCAGAGAAAGCAGAAATGTGATGGATATGGTCATGTTCTGTAAATGGTAAGGATTAAGAAGAGATAATGGAATATATTTATAGGGAAAAACTTCCATGTTTGTGTTATTTTGGGTAGGTATCTCTGCCTTCATCACAAATGCATGTTACTGTGTTCATTTTGAAGTTGTACATAAAACTGTACAAATTTATTAGACTAGCAATGACAGCTATATATCAGTATTACAATCAGTGACTGTTTAAAAGCTGATATTTCCACATAACCCAGGAACTGCCACTGTATAACACAGGAACTGCCAAATTCCTGGAGCTCAGCAGCAGTATTAAAAATGATTTTCAATTCACAGAATCACAGAATTATAGAGGTTGGAGGAGACCTCTGGAGAACCTTGAGTCCAACCCCCTGCCAAAGCAGCTCCCTAGCCCAGGGTGCACAGGTAGGCGTCCAGGCGGGGCTGGAACGTCTCCAGAGAAGGAGACTCCACCCCCTCTCTGTGCAGCCTGTGCCAGTGCTCCGTCACTGCACTGTGAAGAAGTTCCCACACACATTTGTGTGGAACTTTCTATGCCTCAGTTTGTGGCCATTTCCTCTCATCCTATCACCACACACTGCTGAGAAGAGTCCAGCCTCGTCCCTTTGCCTCCCACTCCTTAGATATTTATAGACGTGGATCAGATCCCCTCTGAGTCTTCTTTTTTCAAGGCTGAACAGCCCCAGGTCTCTCAGCCTTTCCTCATAAGAGCAGTGTTTCACGCAGTTTGTCATCTTTGTAGCCCTCTGCTGGACTCTTTTGTGAAGATCCCTGTCTTTTTTGTACCAGGGAGCCCAGAACTGGACACAACACTCCACACTCATATAAGCTAGCAAAAATGTAAAGGGCTGAGTGCTCATGACCTAGGTGTCATAAATAAATTTATCACCATCATTTGACTAAGTAAAAGTCCAGGCAGTGTGTCTCCACCCAGGAACATGATAAAAGGTAACCTTTGCACTTTTTCTTGTTGCACAATAGCAGCAGGGGAACACTAGTTGTAGCTCATTTATCATCACTGCTAACTGAGGTTAGAAGGTTGTTTATGGACATGATCAATAATTTTATTACCAAACTGCTGTCACAAACACAGAGATTAGGAGACTCCGGATATGATGGAGCCTCCTAGAGAAAGCGTATTTACTGCTTTCTTCCCAAATTTTATTAAAAGGTCCCAAAGTGTTATCAGTGACCAGTTACTCTCTACTGATCCACCAGGAGTGACAATTTCCAGTGCTATCATCACAGCAGTGCTTATCATGGAAATGACTGTTTTTAATGTATAAAAAAATCCACTTATTCAGTGTATGCATCTTCTATCAGAAGCCAAACAGAATTATTAAACTAATTCAGTTCACTTACAGAAAGAAAATTTTCACCCACTCCTTTCTCATTAAATGCCAATTGCACTACAACCTTCGTCTTTTCATTCCAGTAGCTCTTATGCACCTCTTTTTTTCATTAGATTTTGAGAAGACCCTAAATAAATGCATTGATGATCTGTCCCTGGGATGCACACTGCAATTTGACCTGTGGTCTGTAAGATGGGGATACAACCTGTGAAACAGCTGCAAAAATACCATGTAAAACTACATGCATTGACACCTATTCAAACAAGCAGAGCGGAAGAAATCAAAGTAATGCAACGTTCACATTTTAGCATAAATCATAGCTGGTTGGAAATCAAAGCCATTTGAGTACAATAATTGGTCTTTAATTTTTTTTTTTTTTTTTAGATTGGGTGGATCCACAGTTTAAAATTCTGCAAGGCACTGCTTCAAAGGGGCACCCCTACAGCAGTCCTGCCACACTGTGCTCCTTGGATGCATGCATGACAGATTTGCACTGCAAGACAGTAAAATCACATTACTTTGATTTCTAACGTGCTAAGAATCAATCCCTGTTAGCAACACAAGCTTCTGCAGTAAGCACTTGTTTTGGAAGCTCTGGAAGACAGAAAAAAATTGTTTATAATTCTGCCGTTGGGATTTGCTGGCATTTATGGAATTTTTACAAATAAATTTCACAATAGATCACATCAGAAGATCTGTACAGATAAAATCCCAAATCAAAGATGGCCATATGTTTCAAAGGCATTTTTAATGCAGGTTTGCTTCTTTTCACCTGCCTTGAAAGCATGCTTATCGCCATCAACAAGCCTAATGCTTTCCCAACATGCTTTACAAAGGTTACTGAGTTCACCTCTGTAATATTCACATTTCACAGATAAGGAGCAGACACAAAGCAGTTTGGTAGTTCCTATGACAAAGACAAAGCACAGCTGAGCTGGAAATGACCAACAGATCTCCTGACTCCAATCTGCTCTTCAGCCTCAAGGATTTCCTCCATCTCCCCCTCTGTCATGTAACACATTTCCAAAGCCAAATGCAGCCAGCACACTTCTGACTGGCAGAGGGGAGGTGCAGGGACATGTATTTCTTTGCAGAAAGAATCCCATCAGATATATGAAATGCAGGCATGCTAAAAACAGAATTGGTTTCCACTAGTTTTCTGGCATCTTGATATTTGGGGATCGCTGGATGATACTCTAACGCTGTTTCTTTCTTACTTCAGTATTTAAATTAGAAGCTAGTGTGCAGTGTACTGTAAAGTAGCACTGACATCTTCTGAGTCTTTTTAAGATGCAGAAGCACTAATAGCCCCTAAGTAATTCCTGTATAACTTCTAAATCAAGACTTGGAACACCCCAGAGCATGTAGGGGTACTAAAAATAACTGTCTTCCTTTTACTTGGTGAAACAAACAGCTGCAATAGTCTGCCTGCAGCTTCTGTAACATCCGCTGGCAAACCTCAAAAGCCAGATGTTAACTACAGCTCAGAAGTGGAACTTTCTGCAAACAAAGGGGAACAGAAAAAGCCGTCAGATTTCTAAGTGTCTTTCCAGGAGGAGGTTCCCTGGTTCCCCTTCTCCCCACCCTTCCAGAGCACAGTGTCATCGTCCAAGCCCAAACCCAAGCCCAAGCAGCCAGCAGGTCCCAAAAACAGTCTCAGCCTTCAGCCTGCAGTGGGTGGAGCTGCCTTGGGCAACTCGATGTCTGCAAACTATTAGCTGCTGGAGAACAGGGTGAGTGCAAAGCCACTGTGGTTGAGCTCGGGCTTGGAGGAGCTGAGCCTGCTGTGATCCACCTCTGCCTTGTGCATGAGGGACTCAGCTGCACCCCCAGCAGTCCTCAGGTGCCAGAAAGGGCAAGCAGCAGTGGCTCAGAGGAAACCCTACAGCTGTGCCCATTCTGTTCGGAGACAGGGTCTGCACCACAGGGCGGTGGGCATGGGACAGGATGCACAGGGCAGTGGGCATGGCCCCGAGTGCCAGAGCAAGGGGAGCATCTGGACAATGCTCTCAGACACAGAGTTTGGATTTTCGATGGTCCCGTGTGGAGCCAGGAATTGGATTCTATGATCCTTGTGCATGTCCCTTTCAATTCAGGATATTCTACGATTCTAAGTTATGTGGCCTAACGCAGTACTCCACAGCCTGGGGAGTAAGCCCTGACCTGTGTGAGCGGCACCTGGCTATGCCCCATATGCAGGGCACCAGAGCCAAGTCCCAGGCACTCTGTAAAGGCAGAAGGAAGAGGGCAGCAGCTTCCTCCAGGCCAAACACAGTGAAGTCCATTTGCATACCCCCTTTTAGAGTATATGTTTGCAGGGATAACAATAATCTCGTGCAACTCTGTCAGTGTTTATGAATGGCCAGTTTTATTCAGAACTGCAGAGTTACTCTTAACTTGATCCAGACAGATTCCTGTCCACCACTGCTTTCCTCTTCCTACCAGAAGATACAGCAGCAAATGATTAAAGGTTATCCTGAATGGCAGAGTTTGCTGAAGTGAGCTGGAAAAGTTTTTGCTATAACAGGAAGAAAGACATATGTGTGCTTTGAGGGATGCATGCTGCATCATTTCAGTCATGAGCTCTGCAGTTTGGGGTTTCTGCAAGGCACGCTGGTTCCTGGCTAAGCTCTGTGCGGGTGCTCTTGAAAACTGTCCTTTGAGCACCTCAAGGAAGGTGGAAACATTGTGTGGCAATGTATGAGGCAGCCCAGAGAGCTCAGAGCAAATACAACACCACTCAGTCTAAAGGAAATCTTTGTTTGCCACCAGAGATGCTGCTCACAGTGCTCTCTCCTGTCCCTTGGCCAGAGCAGTACTGAGAGTGACACCAGAGTGCTGGGACCTCACTGGGAGAAGTCAACTCAGTTGAAGAAGTTCTCACACTTACTTAATCCTTGACAGTTTAGCATATTTTGAGTCGTACAAATTAAGCTGATTAAGTCACATTCTAAACTGTACATGGATGACCTGGAGATGAATAACAGCAATAAATGCTCAGGGAGCTGAGAGCAGCTGACCTGGCCCTGCGAGAGGATGGGCACTGAGGACAGAGCTGAATCTTCATATTCCTACTCCTACAGTTCTTCCAGGAGCTTTACCCCAAATTAAGCCACCTTTGCTCAATATTCAGAGCACAGAGATCTGTAATGAAAAGATGGGAGCAACAACTCCATCCCGTGCTACAGCAGGTTACAGTCGTATGACCCTGCAAACAGCTCAGCTCAGGAGACTGCATGGTGTAGATGAGGTAGGACCACTGAAAGTTGCATGGCATGGACATAAGTGAGTCAACAGATTGATCTTAGAGCAGTTAAAATATCATCTGCAAACAAAATACGACCCAGCTGAGTACAGCAGAATTACCTGCTTAAGTGAATTATCATTCACTTACAGTCGTGTAGATAAGGTGTTGCATTTAAGTAACAGAAAGTCTAGTGTAACATGAAGCCAGGTGTCAGCAAGGCAGCTTAAACAGCAGGTGCTCCAAGAGCTTGTGAAACACTAGGTAATATGTCAAATAATTCATTGTTGGGTTTTGCCACAAGCGCAGAAGAGCGTGTTGTTTTTTGCAGCTCATAACTGACATACATAGAAAAGCTTCTGTCGTTTACACTGACATGGGACTTTCCTTCAGGAAAATACAAACGATGTAAAACAGTCCAAATATGAGATTGTACTTAATCATCTCCTGATGCTATTCAAAAGCAAAACACTGGGGTATGGGAGACACTGTCAAAAGCAGAGACTGGGAAAGCATGGGCTGTCACAGATGAGCTGTGGTGACTCACGCCTATAGTTTAACACGTGCTGAGACAGATCCATGCTGCATTTAGTCATCTCTTCCCTGGGAAGCACCATCTGCAGAGACCAGCAACTGAGGAGGCCAAACACCTCACCTGCTTCAGTTTTCTGGTGAAACCAATAGGACAGCAGTGACAAGATGTCAAGTATGGTGGGGAAAAAAAAAGCACGACTCCAATTCAGATGAATCAGTAGATGTCCTTGTGAGAATATCAGAATACCATGAAATCATTTTCACAGCGTTGGGGAAATGCTGGCAAGTTTGCACATCTGGACATGCACGGAGATGTGAGCCTGGATACTTAGCATTTTGTAGAGAAATATGTCTCCAAGCCATAGAGATTTTAATGGCTTTTACCTGCTTGCTTTTACATGAAAGCCACATAAAAAGATGTGTGAAACGGGGAAACTATGTTGATTTGTCCATGCACTTAAGGTTCAGTCTTTAAAATTCTGGATTTGCATTGCTCAGCAGTACATCTCAAACAATTGCAGAGAACAAATCAAGCACCTGACTGTCAAGTTCTGTAATGCAGAGGTGTGAGCTAGAATTAAAAATGAAATGTAGTTAAAAGTTCAAACCTCAGTGACCTCACTGTATGAATAAGCTCCAATTAATAGGGGCTGAATAAGCTCCAATTTAAAAAGACTGCCATCTCCAGTACCAAGCTACCTTCAAGCACAATAGTGAGGAGGAGTAAAAGCACAATGAAACCCTGCAAAGAAATGACAGGGAGATACCACGCTGGTCTTCCTGTTTCATGCTCATGCTAAGTGCCGTGGCTGTAGGTTTGTGCATGGGATGGGAAGCAGGTCTGGAGAGAAGAGCCCCCTTGCACAGTATGACAGACGTAACCCTGTCCTGCTCATCTCATGCTTCCGATCAGTACCTGCATCCACCTCCAAAAACATTACTTTTTTGGATCAAAACAGAAATGTGGGTGCAGCTGCACCTTCTGGGCCATGCAACAGCACAAAGAACGCTCTGCACAGCACCCACAACACAGAGAGGGATTTGGTTCCCTTGCTGCAGCCCTGCAGTGCACGGACCCATCCCTCATTTCCCTCATCCCCTGAAGGGCTCCATCCTACACTGGCAGTGCATCCCCCACACAAACTGCTGCTACCAGTGCACACAGCATACTCTAGAAACTGAAGAGAGCACTAAAATGCACTCACAAATAACTTAAAATATATTATAGCATAAAGTTTAAATTGCATGTTAGATAATAACAGAATGTGGTGTTAAAACTAAAATTGTCGTGACTTTTATCCACCCAGTGCAGACATTCATTTAGAACTTCCGAAAGGCATACTGGTTTCCGAGGAATCAAGGGGAGGGACAAGCTGAATTTTCTTGTGTCATGAGCCCGGATCACCACTAGATGGTAGATGAGTAGCATTAATCCTCCCGTTTTGTTCTGAGAGACACTACTGGCACATGGACGCATCACAGCTTCTCACCCCCTTGGCAGTGTGGAAGAGACTCCCTTGCACACAACACCACGTGAGAGTATTGAAAGATGAATGGATGTTGGATGTGTGGATGTGTGGATGGATGGATGGATGGACGGACGGACGGATGTGGCAGCCATGGGACTCGGGATGAAGAAGGATCCCAGGATCCCAGTGTTTGTACACACTGGGCTTATCTTCCAATCTTGCCATATTTGTAAGCATTACAGTAAGCAAACTCGCTCTTCTCCAGCAGACCAGCAGTATCAGTAAGTTCTGTAACCATTCACAGTTAGTCTGTAAAAGCCTCACCAGGCTTTTAAAAGTAAAGATGGCTTCACAGACATGATTAGACTAGCATGAAAGGATGAAGTGTGTGCGTACCTAAGGTATATGACACATTTAGTCAAAACAAGGTTGCTTAAAAGCACTGGCAGTTTAATTTTGTAACTGGTTTTCACACAGACCCTCCACAGGACTTCAGTTTTACAACTGCATTTACTTCAGCACACCTACCCAACTACTGGGGATATTAAATATCAGTTAGATATAGTGGGGTGATGATGGCTTCTCTAATGCTTCAGAGGTAACACACTCTGCTGCTTAAAGCTGGCAAGCAAATATCCAAACAGTTCACACTCAGCATAGCCACCAGTGCACAATGAAAACATTGACAACAACTGAATGTTTTAAACTTCTGCATCTCTCATGACATACTGCTCTACAAATATCATCCTGTTCTGCAAGGCTGCCACAGGAGAAGTGTTTAACACTGAATCAACACTATTTTCAAATGTACAGGCTTCTTAGAGACCATTTGGCTTGGAAGAAACACAGCCAGACCCTGCCTGGGCTGGTTACAATCTGACAAGCCCACATGACAAGCTGGTATAACTGCAGGGTGTAATAAGATGCCCTTGAAAATGTACATGAACAGCTTGGCTGCCAAAACTTTCTTGGATGCTAATGCACAAAGGGAAAATAATTTGATGTTAGCTTCCAAAGGGAATATATTAAAGAAAATAATTGCTGTCAGCATATTTTAGCAATAACAAGCTGCAATAGCCATTAGTATTCCGGTTGTTTTGCATTGTTTGCATTGTTTTGCATTAATAAAGAGAAAACCTGATGGATAAATATATAACTTCTAAAGGATTTTGCGTTCTTTCTTACCTCCTCCTTTTTTTCTTCTGCACCAGGGACTAAATTGAGGCTCAGCTGAGAGTGACTGCTGATGCCACTGTCCTCATTTCCATCATCATAGTACATGGTTTGCACAGTGTCCTGGAAGCAGACGGGATTCCTGCCCAGCTTTGGTCCAACCTCGCCTCTCTCCTCACTCTCCATGGAGCTCAGTGACAGTGTGCTATGATGGTTTGGGCACTGGAAATCCATATTGCACTTCACTTTCTCCGTGCTGGGGCTTTGAGGTTTTGGAGCAGTCGGCCTTACAGGGATGTGAGGATGTTCAGCATCGCATATAAACTGCTGGAGAGCTTTCGGTTCGTCTGAGTCCATATCAAACACTTCGCTGGGATATGGCCCAATGTCACTCAGAGTAGGGGACAAGCTATCAGATTCTGTGATACCCGAAGATGTCCTGAGGTTTTTGTCTTCAGCACCAGCTACATTCATTTCAGCCTCTTTATCCTGAGCAGCCACAGGGCTTTGTAGACAAGGTGTTCCTGGTGAAGAAGAATCTGGACTAGATACTGAGGAGGTACACCTCTTTCTGTCATGATCTGTGCTACTGGAAACCCTGCGGGAGTAGTCATCATGCAGTCTGCTGTTTGACCTTGTTCTCTGGGACTGCTCACTGGGAGAAGGAGCCGTGCTCTTAGGGACGTCCTTCTTCCATGCAACGTCTGTAACGTTACTGACAAGCTTCAGAACTCGGTCAAAATCCTTTGCCCTGATGGGGCTCTTCCATCGCTTGGATCTCCTCTCAGGATTCCCATTTGTTTTGTCTGAGTCAGCAGAAGTAACGCTCACAGTCCTTGCTGGCATTTGTTTTTCATTCGCAGCCTTGAGGTCAGTAAGGTTTGAGGTGGACTTCCGTTTGAATGAGCTTTTTTTCAGAAAGTTCAAATTATCCGAACTTTTGCTTCTCCGATAGATGATCCTGTTGTTTTCAGAGTCCTTCACCAAAATCTCACAGATCTTTGTCTCTGTGAGGACAGGAGACGTTGGTCCGGTGCCGTTTTGGTGGCTCTGAGCTTTCTCTGTGTCGAGCAGGTTGATGCGGCCGGCACCGTAAGCCCGTCGGATGCTGCGTGAGCGGTGCGTGTTCCTCAGGAAGGACTCATCACTTTCCTCAGCATCAGAGCAGTCGGACGCCAAACCATCCACTGCACTCTGGAAATCCTGCAAAGGGCCCGAATAGGAATACCTGTTAGTCTGAACTCTCACCACTGCCCCATTTGAGCTGTGTTTGCCTACGTCGTTCTCATTTAGGATATCGGGGCACTCCCTTGCTTGAATCCCTTGCAGAACAGATGATTTCAGCTTCTTGAAAGACCCCATTTTCCTGATGGAAGACAAAGCATTCCACGTGGAAGAGTTGCCCATCAGAATGAGGGAGCGGGGCCTGTCAGAGCTGGAATTCGCTCGTTTCCGAGGTGTGGAGAAGAAGCGCATGATTTTGGAAGGGCTGAGTTTCTCATCTTGTGTTTCCTCTTCACAGCTGCCACAGGTGCTGTACCCCCCGTTATGACTGATAGAAGTCGTCAGGTTCGGAGGCTCCTTATTATCCATCACGATACAAGCGACGGTGTTGCTGTTCCCACAGCCATTCTGAAATGTGGTCATGCCCTCGATGCTGTAAGCATGGAGCTGGAGGCTGGGGCAGCTCACAGCCACACTGCTGTCCCCAGCAGCTGCCCTCGCTGCCTGGTCCACATCTGCTGCACTCGAGCTCCTCTTGCTCCCACGTTCACCAGCCAAGCTAAGCTCCTCCGGCTGCACCGCCTGCGCCAAGAACACAAAGGTGACCATTAGGGAAATTTCGGTACAAAGTCCCCTGCTAAAAGAAGTTTGGACCTCACTGTCAATAACGACACGTGTGAGCTCAAGGAGTTCCTTCCCGCCGCACAAAGGTGCGTTGCAGCAGGGAGAGGACATTAATAACACCCTCACAGCATAATTGCAAGAGAGCAGAATAATTTAAATATGCGCTTGTTTTTCTAAAGCTTAATGAGCTAATAAGTTCATTAGTATTACCACACTGCTGAACACTACCTGTAATTCCCACACATGTTTAGAGAGGAAAAAGGCAACACAGATGAGAAGTTTCGTGGAAAGTACTGAGCTTGGCCGCGGTCTGCCACCTAGCACTCGCACAGTGAAAGGCCAGACCGGGTCTTCCCAACACTCGCTGCCGTGGGGAGGCTGCACGGCGCCCAGCTGCCTTTGTCCCCTTGCGGGGCACAGCGGGGCTGAGCATCTCCATAAGAATGGGGCCGGCGGCCGCGGGGCAGCGCACGGCGCTGGGGTCGGCAGCTCCCTCCCGAGTGCAACTTTAAAAGGAGTTTTCCGAACCTCCGGGGATAAAAGGGTTTTCTCGTGTTTCAGAGAGACGCCGGAGATCCTCCGCATCGCTGCTTTTAATCCCCTCCATTCACACGGTCACAGCGTGAGCCCGCCCTGCTCGGAGGGGCTCCGCTCGGCCCCGCACCGCGGAGCGGACAAAGCTCCGGGCCCCGGCCCGCACTGCTAGGGGGAAAATAATAACAAAAAAAAAAANCGGACACTCCCGGCTCCAGGGACAGTCCCGGCTCCACGGACACCCCGCTCCCCCTTTCTCCCCCGCGGTGCTCACGGAGAGTCTGACCGAGCACGCACGGGTTCGCTTCCTTTGGGGCCCTAAGAAGCCCCAAATGTTTGAAATAAAGCCTCCGGATGCCTGGCGGTCTTTTATGCCACACCGAAGTGAACTCAGTGGCTATCTGCATATGCCGTAACCTTGCAATTGCAATCCGTAGCAGATAACTGTGTTTTTATTTGATATTTAAATTGAGCTGGGGCCCCATTGTGTTTACAGTGCCAATCACTGGGGAAGGGCTCTGTGTGTTCTCCTAAATGTATTTGCTTTATTAAGCTTAAAGACATAAATGCTGGATAAGGAGTGCTTCGAACCATAGAATCGTAAAGGTTGGGAAAGACCTCTAAGATCATCCAGTTCCGTTGTCAAATTACCACCGATATTGCCCACTGAACCATGTCCCTAAGCCCTGTATCTCCATATTTCCTGAGAAGCTCCAGAGATGGTGACTCCATCACCTCCCTGTGCAGCCCATTCCAGTGTTCAACCACTCTTTGTGAGGAGTTTTTCCTAATATCCAACCCAACCTGGTGCAACTTAAGACCTCTTGTCCTAATGCTGTTACCTGGGAGATGAGACCTACCCCCCCTCACCACAACCTCCTTTCAGGTAGTGTAGAAAGTGATGAGATCTCCCCTGAGCCTCCTCTTCTCCAAGAGGAACTTGTACAGAGCCACACTTGGCTCCCAGGCTGCCCTGCTGTCCTAGAACAGACTCAGTTTTGCTGCTTTTCTTCAGACACAGCAGTGTGAACTTCTCACCCTCAGCCTCAACAGTGTTCATATTACTGTGAAAAATAAAGTGTGAGGTTGTCTTACAGACCCATGTCAGGATGCCCAGCAAAGGCACAGAAACACTGATACTTCTCAAATTGTTTGTGGTCTAAGCATATTCCTACACGCAGACTGGACTTGCAGATGTAACTAAAACAGTTTGAATGTGACTCAGGTCAAAGGCACAATGACGAAGGGGCAGCACAGTTCACAGCAGGACAGGCACCCTGTCAAAGTAATGAAGGCCACCAGCCTGTTCTCCAGAACTGTGACTGTGACTCTGCACACTGTAATTACATCTCTGGAGAGCAGCACAGACATCCTCTCAAAGCCAAGGTGTACTTAGGGAATGAGGCAAACAAATGGGCTTAAGGGATGTAGGTCAAACGAGACAGCAAATAACTCTGGCAGTGACCACAGGATTCTGGGCAGTCAACGCAGGGCATAGCCTGGCACCTGCCTGGTGTGGCTTCCTATACACCTGTCAGAGAAGTGAAGTTCTAGGAATGACTCAAACAAGTGGGTCAAGTGTTGAGTTGGCTGCTTTATAGTGCTAGCACAGGCAAATGAAGAGTAAGACTGGAAATGTCTGTAGTAACTGTAGCTGGTGAATAACCACATGCATCAGTACAGGTNGATCATCCAGTTCCGTTGTCAAATTACCACCGATATTGCCCACTGAACCATGTCCCTAAGCCCTGTATCTCCATATTTCCTGAGAAGCTCCAGAGATGGTGACTCCATCACCTCCCTGTGCAGCCCATTCCAGTGTTCAACCACTCTTTGTGAGGAGTTTTTCCTAATATCCAACCCAACCTGGTGCAACTTAAGACCTCTTGTCCTAATGCTGTTACCTGGGAGATGAGACCTACCCCCCCTCACCACAACCTCCTTTCAGGTAGTGTAGAAAGTGATGAGATCTCCCCTGAGCCTCCTCTTCTCCAAGAGGAACTTGTACAGAGCCACACTTGGCTCCCAGGCTGCCCTGCTGTCCTAGAACAGACTCAGTTTTGCTGCTTTTCTTCAGACACAGCAGTGTGAACTTCTCACCCTCAGCCTCAACAGTGTTCATATTACTGTGAAAAATAAAGTGTGAGGTTGTCTTACAGACCCATGTCAGGATGCCCAGCAAAGGCACAGAAACACTGATACTTCTCAAATTGTTTGTGGTCTAAGCATATTCCTACACGCAGACTGGACTTGCAGATGTAACTAAAACAGTTTGAATGTGACTCAGGTCAAAGGCACAATGACGAAGGGGCAGCACAGTTCACAGCAGGACAGGCACCCTGTCAAAGTAATGAAGGCCACCAGCCTGTTCTCCAGAACTGTGACTGTGACTCTGCACACTGTAATTACATCTCTGGAGAGCAGCACAGACATCCTCTCAAAGCCAAGGTGTACTTAGGGAATGAGGCAAACAAATGGGCTTAAGGGATGTAGGTCAAACGAGACAGCAAATAACTCTGGCAGTGACCACAGGATTCTGGGCAGTCAACGCAGGGCATAGCCTGGCACCTGCCTGGTGTGGCTTCCTATACACCTGTCAGAGAAGTGAAGTTCTAGGAATGACTCAAACAAGTGGGTCAAGTGTTGAGTTGGCTGCTTTATAGTGCTAGCACAGGCAAATGAAGAGTAAGACTGGAAATGTCTGTAGTAACTGTAGCTGGTGAATAACCACATGCATCAGTACAGGTTATGGGCTGACCTGCTGGAGAGGAGCTCTGTGGAGAAGGACCTGATTGTTCGGGCGGACAGCAGGTTAGCCATGAGCCAGCAATGTACCCCTGTGACATAGAAGGCCAATGGTATCCTGGGATGCATTACACAGACAGTGGCCAGCAGGTTGTGGGAAGTGATTCTCCCTCTCTGCTCTGCCCTGGTGAGGTCATATCTGGAGTACTGTGTCCAGGTCTGGGCTCCCCAGTTCAAGAAAGACAAAGATCTCCTAGTAAGAGTTCAGTGGAAGGCCACAAAGGTGATAAATGGCCTGGAACATCTCCCTTACAAGTAAAAGCTGAGAGACCTGGGACTGTTCATAAGTCTGAGAGGAGATCTCACAACTGTTTATAAATATTTAATGGATGGGAGTCAAATGGATGGGACCAGGTTCTTTTTGTAGTGCCAAGTGACTGAATATAGGGCTACAGGCACAAAGTGGAATAAAGGAAGTTCCCTACAAACATGAGGAAAAACTTCACTGTGACAGCATTGGCTGCCCTGCTTTGGCAGGGGGTTGAAATAGATGGTCTTCAGAGGTTCCTTCCAAAACCTGATTCTGTGATTCTGATGATCTGTGTCATCTTGGGAGTATCTGGGGGATGTTCTCAGGTCAGTGCAAATGAGAAGTGTCTGCTTTAGGTCTTTGGAAAAGGAAGCCTCTGAGGGGAAACTCAGGGCTGAAATGGCAAAGAAACGAAAGAAGTGTCTATCAGATGTCAACTGTGAAACTGCTTTCAATAGTATTGCAAACTGGCCTTCCCTACTGTCTCTCTTGTCCCTTAACAAACTCCTAATAGAGCAATGATAGATCTTCAATGAATTTATGTTCCTGTGCTTCTGTATCTTCTTTATGAATAGGCTTTTTATAGAATCAAAGAATGGTTTGGGTTAGAAGGGATCTCAAAGATCATCTAGTTCCAACTCCCTGCCACAGGTAGAGTTGTCAACCACTAAATCAGGCATTAAATTAAGCTGCCCAGGGACCCATCCAGCCTGGCCTTGAACACCTCTAGGGATGGAGCATCCACAGCTTCTCTGGACAGCCTGTGCCAGTGCCTCACCACCCTCTCTCAGTGAAAAACAATCTCCTGCCATCTAATCTAAATCTCTCCTCTTTTAGGTTAAAACTGTTCCCCCTTGTGCTATCATTATCAGACTATGCAAAAAGTCAGGCTCCCTCCCGTATATAATCTCCTTTTATGTACTGGAAGGATACAATGAAGCGTCCCTGGAGCCTTCTCCAAGCTAAAAAAGCCCAGCTCCCTCAGCCCGTCTTCATAGGAGAGGTGCTCCAGCCCTCTGATCAGTTTTGTGGCCTCCCCTGGACCTGTTCCAAAAGTTCCACATCTTTCTTGAGCTCAGGGCCCCAGATCTGGACACACTACTCCAGTTGTGGCCAGAGTAATCCATATGGGGCCTTTTCAGTCTACTAGTCCCCTCACGGGAGGGGAATCCTCAGTTCTGCTATCTATCATCTGGATAAAAAAGCAGAAAAAACTATTGAGCTGGAAGTGAACTGAGACACTACTTTGGGCCCTTCATTTATCCACCCAACAGTGTTCATGAAACTGAAGAAACTCGGACCAGTTTGAGATTGAATCCTTCTTTTAAATATACCTAAAGCTCACAGGCTTGTTAATAACTGCTTGAGGAGATAGAAATGACAGGAGAAGGTATTGCTGACAAGAACCTAATTTCCTTACAAAACCAAGCTAAAACACTCAGTTTAGACAATTAGGTAAAATCTAATTGCTGTATTCCCTAGATGTCACTAAATTTAATGACAGGAATACATAGAAAATTGAAATTACAGGAAGAGTAGTAATTGGTCAGTCCGACATATTGTCAGGTTCCTAAAAGTAAATGCTATAGTTTTAATCTTCCAGATCTGCTCTTAACAGACATTCCACTGGTAGTATGCTCAAACTCACCTCTGCCCATTGCAGAATCACTGAGTCACAGTCTGTCCTTCCATACCAGTGCAAAATGGAGAACAGACACTGAAAGAGTGTGCTGTGTCTGAGAACAGGATTAACTTTCTGTACTGCAGACCAATAATTACCCAAATCTTTTCTTAATCTGAATTGTGATTTTTTTAAAGGCTGGGAACTCAAACTCCATATAGTGTTCAGGTGCAGACACACCAAATTTAGTAACATGATGAAAAACAAAATTTATTGACAGAGCTGCCATGAGAAATAAGGCAGACCACTCTTCTGACTGTATAAACAATAACACTTTTCTGTACCTTATAATATTTAAAGAATATGAGTGTACAGTGTTCTATCAAAGTCACAAATCAAAGTTTCAGTAAATCACTCCTCCCTGTAAAAAGGTTTTTCTACAATCCTAGAAAAGAAAAATATCACCCAAATTTCTAATGGAAAAAAATGAGTAACAAAGGATGGAGCTGACTGAGAGGTTAACCAAGTACAGTCATTTATGAAAACAAGGAGTCCAAGAAAAGATAATCTGGTATAAGATCACAGAATCACAGAACTGTAGGGGTTGGAAGGGACCTCTGGAGAACATTGAGTCCAACCCCCTGCCAAAGCAGCTCCCTAGCCCAGGTTGCACAGGTAGGCGTCCAGGCGGGTCTGGAACGTCTCCAGAGAAGGAGACTCCACCACCTCTCTGTGCAGCCTGTGCCAGTGCTTTTTAATAATGGTTTGATAACGGTGATCACACTTCTCGCAACAAAAATGAAACGCTTGTTTTAGAAGCTCAAAGTCTCTGATTTGAAAGAGGTTTAATGTGCATGTGACATGGAATGAGAAGGATTATTCTAAGTGTAATACAGGTGGGAAAGGATTACAAAGAATGTGACATGGGAGAAAGTGTATTGAGATTTTTAATGAAGAAACAACCCCAAAAATTTTTAATAAAAGTGATGTATCTTTTAGCTTTCTCAGAATAGCACTGAGCACAATTAGATAAAAAGCAAGTCATTCATCTAAATCTGAAAAGTCTAAACAAGAATGGTTCTCCCTGATTAGTTTAGAAATCTCCTCTTTCACTCCCACAACTCTCTTGTTTCTTTTGTGATTCTTTTATAAATACTTTCTAAAAGTCCATTTTAAAATAGTGGTTGTTTCTTTTTTTTTTAATTGTACTCTTAAAAGAGTGAAAAAAAAGCCAAAAGGAATACTGCCAGGAAAACATAAGAAAAACATCTGTCATACTTCAACAGATATTGGGCAAGATGGCAAAGGAAGTAACACATCCTTTAAATTAATGAGTGACTGAATTTAATTATTAAGATGTAGAATTACTGAGGTAGAATATCTCTGCTTTAAACAATGTCCTTCCCAAGCTGCAGTATTTAGCTAATGCAGCAGTTTTGAAATTTGCACCTTCCTCTTACACGCCAGGGACTCTCTTTGCAAGCAATTAACCTCCGAGGAATCTCTGCACATTGACAGGTCCCAAAGGGGAATTACACTGAGTCATATATCTACTAAAGTTAAGGGCAACTCCCCCTCTTCAATGGGAGCGAGATCAAGATCTCAATTTGTATGGTTTAGAAATGAGAGAAGAATAGTATGGTTGTGTAAGCAAACCCAAACTAACTTTTTGTCCATTAAATATGTAAACTGTGTGGGAAATTAATGTAGGATTTTCCCATCTGTAACCAAATCAGTAATAACAAATTGAAAAGGATTTTCCAAATTCAAGAACTCTGTCATCCTGGCACTGAAAAATTCCATTCCAGAAAATGAGTCATGTTGCTACAGAATGCACTCTAAGGACAGCCTGGGTTAAACTGATGGATTAATTTCTTAGTTTGCCCAATGAAAGCTATCATTGCCAGTGCACAGGGAGCTGGGATACTACTTTCTAAAGGCCAGTTCCTGTTGCATTTACTTAGCTGATTTACCCTTAACTCACTAGGTAGATAATTGCAATTACTGAGCAAAGTAAAAGTTTACTGCAGCTCGGTCTAAATCACAGCACACAACAAACCTTTCTTTTTGCTCTAATCATTCAACATTTTCTTTTAAATGTGCTTTGCCGAGGTTGTTTCGCTGAGCTTGCTCAGCTCTGTTGAACACAGAGATGCAATTTAGAGTGAGCACAATAGCCCAGTGGAACGAAGCCACCAAAGAAAAATGACCCTTGTGTACCAGGTTACCATTGTCCCATCTCCCAGTTGCTCTTACTCACCCACCTACACCACTCCAGCTGCATGCAACTTAATGATGGCCGTAGCCTTTCAGCCCGGCAGAATGCTATTTACAGCCCCCAGAGCCTGGCTGTGATGCTATTCTTTCTGGCCATCCTCAAGAGGCATTATTCAGGCAGCGTGACATGAAGAGATGGCTGGTACTACAGAAGGGCAGTTCCCAATAAATGGATCATTGTGCTAAGACATAAAGAAGACTTCCAGTTACCGATTAGGAAGGCTGGTGTAGGGAACCTGCTTTGGCAGGGGGGTTGGACTCGATGATCTCTAGAGGTCCCTTCCAACCCCTATGATTCTATGATTCTATGAATTCCACCTTTATTTTGTGCCTTACAAAGTGTAAGAGATAAGAAGGAAAGTGATCATGGAGATGAAAAAAAAAAAAAAAAAAAAGGAAAAGAGTTTAGTAAAATATTTTTTTTTCCTATAACATGTATTTTTTTTCCTTGAAAACAAACAAACAAACAAACAAACAAACAGATTTTATGTTAAGTGGAAGTGCATTGAAGTGATGTGGAATAATTGAGAGGAAAGGGTACAAGCCCTGCAGCTGGAATTGTCCCACTCTGCTGTCATTTGTTATCTCTTCCATCTCTCTCCATGCCTTTTTCTGCCATCCTTTCATGTCATATCCCTCCATATGTCACATCCCTCACTGTCCTGACTGCCCTACAACCATCCAGTATTTATTTTCCCTGCTTGAAATTATAGCACCTAAGAGTGACTATTAAAAGCTCATTATCAGCCTCTTTCCCCTCCCACATAATTACCCTGCCATCCCAGTCTCTCGGCTTCAAACTGCGGCCTTCCAAAGTTACTCAGGGATGTGAAGGTGCCTTGTTAGACAACCAGGAAGCCAAAATAAAAAATGAGAAAGATGAATTCATACAGAAAGGGATTAGAGGAGCACGAGAGCTGAGGACCAGCTGCAACAGGGAGCTGGGATTGTTTAGTGTGGAGAAAAGGAGGCTCAGAGGGGACCTTATTGCACTCTACCACTTCCTGAAGGGGAGTTGTGGTGAGGAGGGGGTCAGCCTCTTCTCCCAGATAACTAATGACAGGACGAGAGGGAATGGCCACAAAGTTGCGCCAGGGAAGATTTAGATTAGATTTGAGGAAACATTTTTTCTCTGAAAGAGTGGTCAGGCACTGGAATGGCCTGCCTAGGGAGGTGGTTGAGGCACCATCCCTAGCGCTGTTCAAGAAGCGTTTAGATGAGGTGCTAAGGGATTTGATTTAGTAGCTTAGTGGGTAGGGATGGTGATAGGAATATGCTTGGACTAGATGATCTTGTAGGTCCTTTCCAACCTAATGTATCTATGAGTCTATGAACAGGTGCTTACACAGCTCAGGACTGAGGCACGGGAAGGCATCGTTCATTTTTCTGCATAAGCCATAGCGAGGGGCAGTGTACTTTACTTTCCAGCATCAGTTCATTGGAGAGCAGCCTCACCTCCAGCACTGGGTGCAGTTTGGGTGCCACAATACAAGAGGGACATAAATAAATAATAAATAAATAATAAAGCTATTATTATGGAGGGTGTCCAGAGGAGGGCTACAGGGATGTGAAGGGTCCTAGGTTAGGGAAAGGGTCTGCACCAGAGGGCAGTGGGCATGGAACAGGCTGCACAGGGCAGTGGGCACAGCCCTGAGTGCCAGAGCTCAGGGAGTGTTCGGACAGCACTGTCAGATACAGAGTTTGGATTTTGGGTGGTCCTGAGTGGAGCCAGGGTTAATTCAACTTGATAATTCTTGAGAGTCCCTTCCAACTAGGCATATTCTATGATTGTATGACTGTGAGGTTTTGCTCCTAGCGGGAGGCACAAGCTTTGCTCTTCACCCCTGCATGACTTGCATGGCCCCGCAGAAGGGAGCAGTGACACAGCAGCACCACAGGACTGCAGAGTCCCACAGGAACCGCAAGAGATGGAGGTGCTTTACAAGTGAAGTGGGTAGTGCTCCCTTGGGAGCAAAGCCATACTGGGAAAAATTATGCAGAGTTATATAAGATCTCCACATACTTATTATAATAAAATTACAGGTCTCAGGAGAATAATTGGCCCAGTGTGATGCAACAACAATACCCAGCTGTTTCTAGGCAGCTGTTTACCTTTGCTGCCTCCACAGCAGACACGGCAGAAAGCCCTGAACAATTACAGCTTTTGATGTGTTCCTGAGGTAAGAGCAGAGAGTATCTCATTGGAATTAAGGAAAGAATGAGCAGGTAGCAATCTGTGGGGAGCACCATGTTTGGTGCAATCAGAGGTGGCTTCTAGGCTGGCTTCAGCCATATGCTTCCAGAACCACTTGGTGTTTTCAATTAGTTATCAACACTTGCCTTTGTTTAGTCTCTTTCTGCAATGAAAAATGTAATGCCTTTGTGATGGCCTGAACTACAACTAAGTTCATGGACACATTTCTGGTAAGAAGATTGAATCATCATCTCCGCAGTGTTTCTCTTTCAGGAAAAAAAAAAAAAAAGAGATAGGAAAAAAAAAAGGCTCTTGCTAATTCTATGCCTATTTTGTCAATAACTTCTAGATTTTGTTTGAATTTACTCAAAAAACAAAAATGTTTAAGAGTGGAAAAGCCATAAAAGCTGCCAGTGTGGTGCTACACTAGCAACTGTATGCTTGGGAATTGGGAATATCACTTATCAAAATGTTAAGGCTTTTGAAAAATATATATGCTATCTCAGATAGCCTGAGATAGTCTGCTGTGTATATCCAAGGTACAGAATACCCCCCCTAATTAGGGGGGACAGGAATTAGTGCCATGAGAGATGTTTCTAACTGGCAGCTCCTACACCCTTTTCCCCATGAGCTGAAGTTAATCAAGCAGTCCTTTTACCAGCCCTGGAAGTGATGTTGCGTTATCTGGAAAAATGCACGCGACATCTCTGACTGGAGAGATGCTTTTCTGACAGACTGAGAAAGAGGGATTCTGGATTTTGTTTCTCTCTGACCTTGGCAGTCCAGCATACTTGTCTCAGCTTAAGTGCCATATGTGTAAAATAAGTGATGATAGGAGCAGTGCCTTATAACCTATGCACCCACCAGGACAAATCCATCAATACTTCTCTGGCACTTTGATGCTTACAGTGATGAGAGCTATAAAAAGTGCACCCATGGAGAAAATAATCCATTATCTACCCCTGCAGAGGACAAACCCTAGCAGTTTTTTAAAGGAGTTCAGAGTAAAATGCTTGCTTTAAGACTCAGTTGCCTATTTGCATGATATTCCATTAATCTTCTAAGCTGGAGCTTGCAGGTCAGACTGACAATTTATATGTTGTAAGAGCACGGGATAGCTCTGAACTGCAAGATTGAATGCATTCTTACAACAGAAGTTAATTTACTTTGGAGAGCTGTCCTTGCCTAAACACTGGAATACATTGACACTTCAGGTTTTGTTAGTCTTGCTGACCCTTTTAAATAGGCCTTGATAAGATGCAAGCTAAGAAACTCTAATACGAAAAACCTTAGCAGCCTTCCCTCAGTACTCTGGGACATATAATTAAAATATTAAGCTGGAGGTGGGAGCACCAATCCTGTCCTAGGGCCATCTTTTGCCTAGGAAATACTGAACACAACAGCTTCCTGAGTCAGATCTCTATCCATCTCTTCCTTTTCACAGCACAGTTCAACAAACCCTCTGTTTCTGTGCCGGAACTGAAATGGCTGCTTTGCTCTCCCCTGTTACCCCACACCAAGCCAGAGAGGGTGGTGCTCCCCATGGACCACCTACTTCTGTTCAGGTTATCTCCTTCAATCCAAGTTTCTGTGGGAGAAGATGGCTAAGAGCATGCCACTACCTGGCCTCTCTGCTACTTTTTCCCAACAAGATATGAGATGAGATGACAGACACAGAGTTGAACATGGGTTAACAACGTGTTCATGATACTCTTGGCTGCACTAGGCAAAATGCGTCGAGAAAGTCAAGGGAGGGGATCCTTCCACTGTACTCAGTGTTGATGAGGCTGCACCGGGAGTGCTGGTCCAGTTCTGGGACCCCAGTACAAAAGAGACTTGCACATACTGTAGAGAGCCCAACAGAATGCCAGCAAGATGCCTGGAGCACCTCTCCCATGAGGAGAGGCTGAGAGCTGGCACTGCTCAGCCTGGAGAAGGGGGGATCTCCTCAATATCTATACATACCTGAAGGGAGGGTGCCAAGAGGCTGAAGCCAGACTTTTCCAGTGTCATACAGTGCCAGGACAAGAGGCAGTGGGGCTCAAAATGAAACACGGGAGGCTCTGACTAAACATCAGCAAACATCTTTTTCCTGTGTGGGTGATCAAGCACTGGCACAGGATGCAGAGAGACTGTGGAGTCTCCATCTCCAAAAGCCACGTGGACATGGGACTTGGCACTTTGGTCTGGGTGTCCCTGCCAAAGCAGAGACTGGGCAGGTGACCTCCAGAGGCCCCTTCTCACCTCACCCCTTTCTACCTCACCCCTTCTGTGCTTCTGTAATGAGCCAGCTTGCTGGGCTGCCCCAAGCTGATGCAAGACAGGCGGAGGAGGTAAGCGTCCAAGAGCAGGGAGAAAAGCACAGGCAGGAAAGTGGAAGCTCCTCCTTTCAGGAGCCACAGGACTCCTGAAATGGTTTCAGACTCTAGATTTGTCTCAGGAGCTGCCCAGGAGTGCCATGAATTGGAAAGAGCTAGAGGGACGGAGATGTGCTCTTCACCCTGTGTGTTATGCTGCACAGCCATGGGTGCCACGGGGAAGGGTTGTGTGGGTGTGATATGGGGTGCATTGGGTGCCAGGAGCAGGTTGGCAACAGAAACACAAAGACATGCAAAAACCTATGGCGATATTTCAAATGGGAAATACTTTTATGTGTGTTTTCTGAAAAGTAGAAAAATGCCTTCTCCAGAAAATGAGTAAATTGAGCTTTCTATGAAGTGTTGTGTCAAATTCAGAGATTAAAATCAGTCATTACTGTAAATAGGGATTTTAATCCGCTTTGTATTCAGATTCTGATTCTGTTTCAATTTTCACCTCACCACAGATGTAGTCTCAGTGCAGGGATATTGGGAGTGCTGTATACCTCACAAGTACAGATGCCGTATCATTTTTTTATGCAGAAAAGAATGTGGTAAACCAATCTGTGCTCAGCCTTTTTGGTAACTGGATGGGCAGTGTGTAGAGGCCAACCTTTACCAGAATGCTGAAATCTGCTGGTTTACAACCTGCTCTCACAGCCTGTGAAGCAGCGGGTCTTCCTGTCTTCCCATACACAGCATATGTTGAGCTGAGCTGCTGGTGACACCCCCTGTCAGCATCAGGGAATTTTCCTAGCACAGGCAAGATTTATATGAATGCTTTAACTCTAAAAGTCCTGAAGACCCACATACAAATGTATTCCAGAATATTTTTTTAACCAATGCGCCCAAGATGCTCCCCTTTAACAAGCCAGGTTTGATACTGCAGAACCCTCCCAGGCCAAGAGAAGATACTTCATTTCTCAGAAGTCCTGCTATTTTTCAGCTGATAAGCTGCTCCCATGCAGTATTCAGATCATACTCTGAGAAACACTCAGATAAGCACCATCACCTGCCATGTACTATATCCTACTTCTCCATTTCCCAACCCTTGAAACAAGAAAGTACTAAGACCGAGTGGAAATCATTCAAAATTAACTGCTGTGTTTTTTATTGTGCTGAAGTCTGAGGAAAGGGGGACAGAGGGATTCAGGCTCTCCAGAGAAATAAATATTTCCTAATGTTTGCAGTAAGAGGTTGTAGCTTCTACTAAATCATCCCACGTGCTGGTAAAGTATATACCCTTTTTTCACCAATCTTGATTTTCCTACTGCTTAGAGCACCAAAGCTACAACACAACCAGTAGAAACCAACATGTAGTTCAGAGACAAATCTCATTTTACTGGAACCTCTAAGCTTTTGAGAATTTATTATTCCAGATTTAACCTAGTATTAAACAAGAGAGAAATCCAGGCTTTATAGAAAGTATTAAATTTGCTAACACGTCTTAATGAAGGAGAATAAGCATGCAACCAACCCCAGCCTCATTTACCCCAAAACAGGAGCTGTTTTCTCAGGAAGGATATGGAGTGCTTGTGACTGCTTTCTTGTAGGCGATCACATGGTGCCTTCAGCCTACACTGCAAGTTTTGGAAAATACTTCATTGTCATCAACAGTGCACTCTTGGTCACATAAACTATTTCCCCACTTTCTTTTAATGAGTAAACAACTCTTAACTTCTAAGTATTGCTCGCTTGGCTAACTGTGCTTAAAGTTACATAGAAACCTCTCTCACTACCAGCTCCTAAAATCTCTTTCTCCTTTGTGTTTGCTTTTTTATTATATGCTTACTCTTCAGAACACACAGCAGCTGACCTGTTGGCCATTACTCCAAGAAAACTGACAGTCTGCAAGTTGTTCCTTCTGCCCTCCAATTCCATACCCTGACTTCAGTTTGTGTACATTACTGGAGCTACAATCTTGCAAACATTTTGCACGCACAGCTCTATACTGTGGCAAGCTTAAATTCACCCCTATCTCATCAGATAATCTACAGATAAGTTTGTGCACAACTGATGTTTGATTTGTACGAGTGTGGCCAAAGGCCAACAGTGTGATAACTTGTTTTGAAAATATACTGTTTTTAACACAGAGAGATATTTGCATTAAAGTAAGATTCCTCCAGCAGTCACTAGAACAGATCGGTTCCTGTATTTGGCCTAACTCAGGTATAGATCTGAAAGCAAGACTCAGGCTAAGCCCGCAGCTCCTAATTGCTACCAAATAGCGGCAAGTAGCAAACAATTAGCAAACTGGCAAATAGTGATTCTAGGAACAAAAGGATCTCCTCCTTGCTCACTTAATGATGGCTGAGTGATTTAGCAGAGACAGTGGGGGCTGTAGCTTTGGAAGTTTCCTTGCTCTGTTTCCTTGCTGGTAGATTGAATTAAACCTTGCTACTTAAAGGTATCCCTTGCTTTTCCTTGCTAGCAATGGAAAATTATGGCCTTCATCTACATATCAAACAGTGATAACAACTTCATAGAAGCAGTAGTTGCAATACATTTTCTATGCCTAATACTTCCAATTTTGTAACGTAGACCAATACCATACTTTTATTGCAAAGCAAGCTTCAGAGAGAGAGGAATGATTAATGTTGTTTGCTCAGGCTACACCACATCTTGATCTGATTAAGATACATTTTCCCAAAATCTAAGCAACAGATTGGCTTCATACCCTTTCGGTAAATGCCTGACTTAACAGTGCATAAAAACACTGTAGACCAGTGCAGTTGTGATCAGTGAAAAGACACCGATATGGGGAGTAGCCAGTGGTTTCCATCCACGTTCAGGTGGGCATCTGCTGAAAGGGTTCCAGAAAGCAGAGTTAATGCCAAGGAAGCTTCCCCCCCGATCTCACTGCCAGTGTGATCAGCTTGAACTCACAACACAGTGCTCTGCTGTGGGGTATGGAAGTGCAGCAATGCATATTGCCCGCGTAGCGCTGTGAGATGAGCCACACAGATTACCTGCAACTCTAAAAACCACATACACTGTAACAGAGGGGCAAAGAACACTGAAGCCAACACACAAAAGATTAAATATTAGTCTCAATCTAATGGTTTTGCACTTAACTGTAGTAACTAATAAAACCAAAATTGCAAGATATAATTAATTACCACAGTACATACCTAAATATTTATGTTGTCCTTGAGACCTGTTGTTATGGGTAAGATTTAATCTAAACATCTGATGCACAAAATGTCGCACAGCATGAATCTTGTTCCAGAAAGCTTTTCTGGGCTCAGGACTGGAGCTGCAAGGTGCGTGCCCGAGTGCCTACAGCTGTGCCAGGAGCTCGGCATGGTCAGGAGCTCTCTGCATCTTGCAGGCTCGAGTCCCAAGTTAATATGTAACAAAAGGACTGCACAGCCGTGTGTGAAATCAGCAAGTTAAACATACACTGACAATAACTGCAGTGAGGGAGAAGCAAGTATATTCACATGAACATTTCATTACAGTCTGTTTGCTGCATAGTTTCATACACAGTATTTTATGTTTCCCATATGAAAGCAAAGAGTTTGGGAGAGTGTTCTGGTGAAAGTGAAGTTAAGCAGTCCAGGAAGCACTAACCAAAACTGCAACCTCTAGTTAAGTATTGCACAGAGTTGGTTATTATCAGCTGGAGCCTACTGGTGCAAGTTGCATCTGGCAGTGTGGCCAACGTGGAGGACCAAGAGCAGTGCATGCTGAACACTCCTCCACAAAAATGAAAATAAGAGCCAACCCCATAACGTTACCACCTAGCTCCAGTATTCGCAAGTGTTGGCAACAGAACAAAGTGACAAAATCACACCTGCTCATCTGCCAGAACAAATAAAAGAGGTAGAAATCAAAGGTTAAATTACATCTCTGGGAGCTGCAAAGCACAACAGGAAAGTAACTCTCTATGTAGAATCCACTGCAGGTGCAGAGCTGAGTTATTGTTCAGTTATTATTATGGCAGAACAATACAGGGCAGAAAACCTGCCAGAAAGATAGGACGTGGTTCCCTGCTCTTGCTTTCTGGTGTCCAGATGGAGCAACCACGTTACTCAGACACTCAAATTCATGCCAGGAGCTCTGCCTGGCATCACATTTATAAATGCAGAAGGCCCCTGGCTTTGTGCTTTCCAGTCAGTGGGAAATGTACAGCTCCCTCCTGCACATCCCTTCCTATACACACAAAGTAATATATAACAGAAGATCTCTTAAGTGATTCTGCAACTTCCAACTTCACTTCTGTACTTTTTTTTCTGAATGATATAATGTGAAGAATAACTGTAATCCTGAATGCAAGAGAACGCTTATCAAAAGAGAAATGGATTTCTGTATTACATTTTTTGGAGTTATTCTGTGAATAATCACGAAGAGAATGTTTAATATCAACACTATATTTACTTCTTAAAAGTAGAAAAGCCAACAGGTTTACTCAGTAACATATTTACATATCCCAAGAGCATTTCAAAGCTTTATTAATTATGTATAATGAAGTATGAGATTTCATATATTTTTCATGCCATAATTTGAAATTCAGATATTGTTGGATCTCTAATTATTAATAACATTCATTTTAGCTGAAAGCTCTACTGGAATCTAAGCGCCAAGAAAATCAACTGTGAGAGTATAACGGCAGAACTATAACTCCATGTTTGACTTATGCTCGAAGCTTTCATTGAAAAGAGGAAACCAAACTCATCGTTGTGATACTCTTCTCATGTAGTGTTGGGTTTTTAACATTTTAAGCCTTCTGAACCAGATACAAGGTCCACTGAAGTTAAGGAGGCAATTTCCTCTGTTTCTATCAAGCTTGAAGTGAAGATTTCAATAAAGGCAGTCTAAATAGTTTTCTTAGTCTCACATCAATCACCAAAGTTCTCATCTGTAATGCTGCCATATGACTCTTGTTATTGATTATGGTTCTGGGTGAGAAGAAGTGAAGAAAATATCACATACTACTTCGTGGTTTGAAATTTTAAGAGAAATTGAAGCACAGATAGTACTACATCACTAGGCAGCTTGCAAGTACAAAGAAGAGGCTTGGGATTCAGAATAAATTGGAAAAATAAAAAAAAATAAACAACTGAGAAACAAATGTGGAAAATGTGTTTTCTTACAAATTTTGTTATTCCCACACAGGAAACACTGTTTATGCTTGGCACATTATGGAAAACAGACCAAAGTTTAGAGAGCTGTATGGAGCTTCAATTTCTGTCAAGGCTGGTAGAAAAGTCTGGTACAGCTTTGGCAACTCAGTAACTGAAATATCTTCATGAAGTTCCTGTTTAGAACAATAGATCATTATATTTTGTACCTAGATTGTACCTCTAATCTCAGAATCTTGAAATACCTAACAAACTTGAGTTAGTCAGACCTGCAGAGCACAAGAAGCCTGTTATACTTGTTCTAACATTTGCTTTATTTATTGATTTTTTATGAAGAGACCAATGTCCGCTCTAATGAAGTCCAGAGTTCTGATGCTGCTATATATCCTATGCCCCATCCCAGGATCCCATACTGTATAACTATTGGTTACTTCAGTCAAAGCTGGTCCCAACCTTCTCAACTCAATCAGATTTTTCTTCTTTGTCAGCATAAGGCCTAGCAGAGTGCTTCTCCTCATTGGCATCTCGGTCATCAGTACTGGAAACTACTGACTCAGTGCACTCCATAAAACTTCTGGATTGCTTGTGCCCTACTGTGTAGTCCCCATAGCAGATACAGGAACAGCTGAAGTTCCCCATGAGGACCAGGGTTCATTTTCTATCAGTTCATGACAAATCAGGACACAAAAAACCAACAAAAAGAAATTCTTAAAATTACAGAAGCACAGAATGGTTTGTGTTGGAAGAGGCCATCCAGTTGCAACTCCCTGCCATGGACCCGTACACCTATCCATCCAACCTGACCTTGATTGTCTCCACTATTCCCGTAGGCTCCCTTAGGTACTGGAAGATCATAATGAGGTATCCTAACAGCTTTATTTTCTCCAGGCTGAACATGTTGAGATCCCTCAACCTTTCTTTGCAGGAGAGGAGCTCCAGCTCCCTGAATATCCTTGTGGTCCTTTGTGGACCTGCATCAATAGCTCCATGCCTTTCTTGTGCTAGGGACCCCAGACCTGGACTCAGTACTCCAGGTGGGGTCTCACAAGAGCAGAGAGGGACAATCCCCTCCCTCGCTCTGCTGGCCACCCCTCTTTTGGTGTAGCCCGGAATACTGCAGGCCTTCCAGTCTGCAAGCATATATTGTTGGCTCATGTTTATTCATCCACTAAATTGAAAAAGAAGATAAAAAGAGGCATGGCTGCTTGTTGCTGTATCAACTCAATTAAGACATCTCAGTCTTAACAGCTTCATGCAATACAAAGTAGGCCTTGTAAGAATATTTAGGTTAGCAATTGCAAATAATCCAGACATAGCCTCATTCATAAGATCAGTTTGTCACGAGGTCGTACAAGGCAATTAGGCCTGGACGCTGGATGCAGAGGAGATCTGATTAATAACCATCACCTGAAAAGGTGTTCTAAGTGATCTGGTTTTATTTTTAAAAACATTTTAAAGCCTTTGAGAAGATTAATTCCTCAGCCAAAGAGCTGAGTACCTTGCCGCTGCTAAGGTAAACTGACAAAATAATTGAATCTTCAGTACCAGAGTATTCTTTGTAGGATTCTGAAATGATAGTTTTGTTGTTGCTAGCATCAGTACAAAAAGGGCACTGGTGTCCTTTGCCCTGAAAGTCTTTGCAACCAGATGGAAATATTCAGCCATCTTCTCTTTCTTTCTTTCTCTTTGTTACGCTTTTCTGCAGAAGATTACATTTATAATAACAAAATTTATTTCTATTCTTCGATAGTAAAAGCTCATTTCGTAAAGAAGCTGATGTAAAATCTTCATCAAGAGCATTATCTAGTACTGCCAGTGGTGAGCAAGTCTGAAGTTAGAGTGCAGCCAATAAAATAAGGAATTTGAAAAGATACCAAATGAATGTCAGTATTTAAAATAAGAAACAGATACACTGGAAACAAATAGTGGAAGATCCAGTACAAGATTTTTAGCCAGATTTCTGAATCTCCTTCTCAAGAGAAGGTTGTTAGAACTGAACTGAATTCCAAAATTCCATCTCACCAACCATCCTGTCTCCAAGAGGTTTAAGGAAGAACAAGAAACCAGACAAATACAGAAATGTTTTTCATCTATTCTACTTTCTCGTGGCCATCTAAAGGTTAGGGTCCTCCTAAATCACAGGCTGTATCCAGAGCACACAGTTTTTCAGTTCTGTTGGGACAGTCTTTTGTGAATTTTCTTACTTCCTTTCTGTTTTCACTAATTCTTTGGCTTCCACATCCCCACATTTCGCTGACTTCACATAATTAACTTCTGCAGTGGGTGAAATGCATTCCCTTTAGTTTGATTTTAATCTCCTGCCTGGGCAATGCTGTGTCTGTTTGAAAGCCTCATCCTGCCCAAGGGAGTGGAGCACTGGGTGCCTCCAGCCCTGCAGACAGCTGTGTTGGAAGGGAGGTGAAGCAAGAAACAGGAAGGATGGGTTTCCAGGTGGGGATGAGAAAGGAGAGAGCATTTGGCAAGAGGACATGTAGGCAGATATACTAGTTAGGTTTGTGGACTATTGCCCAAACACTTAAAAGTGGTTACTCTTGCTTCTTCTAACATTAAGAGGGGATTCCTAGTCTCAATGACTGCAGTATAAAAATCATAAATAAATATTTTATTCCTTAAATGTATGCTGTTCTTGATATTTTTTTCCCTAGGTTCCCTACATACTATTCATATTTTACACTGTCATCCATGTTTTAACAAAAGTATTCAATTTATTCCACCTTTTTGCAAGCCAGACAGTCAAGAGTTCTGCTGATGAATGCCATCAGTTCCCCCAAATCCCTCATTCCTCTCTTAGCAGTCAGAGCATCAAGAATACCACGAT
Source organism: Odontophorus gujanensis (assembly GCA_013399175.1). Classification (NCBI taxonomy): domain Eukaryota; kingdom Metazoa; phylum Chordata; class Aves; order Galliformes; family Odontophoridae; genus Odontophorus; species Odontophorus gujanensis. The sequence continues at coordinate 122,304 of VXAB01001683.1, forward strand.
CCACATAAATCATTTCTCTAGCGTGTTACACAAGCATGTAGCAGCAAGGTATTTATTCACCAAGTCAGCTTTCTTCCTGGATAGCTAAACTGTTCCATCAGAAACACAAAAATGTTCTTACACAGCAACTAATCACCCAGCATACCAAGGAGCCATGGAGCCCTTGGTTCATTTTTGGGAGGTTACTTTTAATTACAAGGTCCTGATTAACACATTGGAACAAGGCAATAGCTTTAGAACATCAAACAGTTCCAGATCATTGTACTTAAAAATGCTGAGCCTTGTCATGAGCAAGGAGAACAAGTCAGAAAGGCAAAAAGGGAAGCACATCAGCTCAGCGTGAATTTAAAGACCTGTTGCAGGACTTTGCAGAAAGCTGGTGATTTATAAAAGCTAATTAATTATTTTCAATAATTAATTTTGCAGTGTCATAACCAGACAAATTGTTCATATTAGTTATCTCTAATCCGTGAATTGACACCATCAGACAGGAATTTAGTTTTAAAGACAGTTTCTGTACAATATTTGTCTTTATCACTTCTGCACTGATTTTATTTTGCTAACTGGTGCATTTTGTCTCATTACTATTATTATTATTATTATTACTGTTATTCACGTTTTAATTTGGTTTCTTTGATCTTTAAATGGATGAACCATTTTATTGACTCTTTGCCCAGAGACCGTGACATCTCCTTAGAAAAAAGCATTCTGGTTGCAGTTCAGTCTCTGTATCAGTATTAATGCATCCTGGCTTCACTTGAGCTCTTAACTTGAGTTCTTCCATATGCAAGTAGAACACAAAATTACTGTAATTAAGAGTTAGTAGAAAATAGAAGAGAACAGGAATAAAGAAGTACACTCCTCATCATGCCAATGCTAACAATAGTTTAAATGAATGCAGGAGCTCTTGTAGAGTGAGAAGTTTCTTTCATTAAAATGAAGGAAACATCTAGTGAAATATATGAGTAGAGCTCGGCAGCTGTTGCAGCGTCTGTTCTGCCCTGAGTGGGCAGTTCGGCGAACTGTTTGGTGTCTGAACTTTGAACATTACAACAGACTGTTATTTTCTACTGCCACACGTGTATATGAAAGCCTTTTTAATTTTCTCATCATAGGAAATGTAGGAGGGATGAAAGGATGAAAGAGAATTTTGGAATGTGTCAGCAGTGCTGGGAAGTTTGAGCTACAGCCATAAATATAATAAAATAGAAATTGCTCAAAGAGTAAGCTAGAAAAATAACTGTTTAAAATATCTGCTTAATTTCATTAAAAGAAGAAATGAAGAGAGTTGACAAGGAAAATGTGAATTACTTATTAAATCTAACAGTATGCTACTGAAGACTAGTAGTTAAATCAAGGTCACTTTCAATGAGCATGCAATAGCTGAGTCCAATGGAACAGTTTGGATGAAGGAAAGGAATATATATGAGGTAGCTGGTTCTTGTACACCAAATTAACTCGTATTGATACACACAACAGTGGGAGAAATGACCTCCAAAAATCAGTGGTGACTTCCAGGATCATGTATATGGCAAGCCCTGTGTATAAGCAAAGCTAGGTCACAGTGTGCTTCAACTGATGCTGAGTTTGTTTGACACAATTAATCAAATGTTCTCTGGAAGCAGAAGGCATTTGCATAGCACAAAGAAATATAACAAAGTACAGAAACATCAAATACAACTTTCTGCCTATGAAAAATCCAGGTTGTGATCAAGGAGCCTTGCTGTGAGGGCAGGAGCAGCAGTGTTCCCAAGGATTCCACCACAGCCGGGGCCTGATGTGTTAAGGTTGGCACTCAGATTTAAGTGAATATGTGGGATGTTGAGAGAGCCTCGACACAACAGGAGAGCTGCCAGAACCCTAACCTCTGCATTCCATCCACCATAACAACCAGCAGACATCTTGCAGGAAGCCGTAGGAGTTAGTAGGAACTGAGCTTGCTCCTGACTGGACTTTGGTTAAGTGGGCTTCTCTCTGCAGTTTGTGAGTGCTAAGTAGCCCCCGTCTCTTCATATGGACCCCAGTCTCAATTACTTTGACAAACTGTATCAGGAAAACTACTCAAATATTTTAGAAAGCATAAAATAAGCAGGCAACACTGAATACATTCATCAAAGTGTATGAAATATCTGTATTTGTGATGAAATGTCAGTGATTACTGCCCCATCCCTGGAGATATTTAAGGCCAGGTTGGATGGGGCCCTAGGCAGCCTGACCTAGTGCCTGGTGTGGTGATCAGCAGGGGCTTGGAACTAGATGGTCTTTGAGGTCCCGTCCAACCCAAGCATTCTATGATTCTATGGCTGATTCTGTGCTTCTGTGATTTACTAGTTTCTTGCAGACTGACAGGACATTATTTGCTAGAGGCTGTGTGTAAGGACCAGTCATGTGAGTGAATTTGTGCGTTCCCATTGCTCCATTCCCCTGCTACTTTCCAAATGCAAATTTATGAGCACACTTATGAATGGGGTGTACTCTCCAGTTCTCTGGTGACTTCTTTAGTGGCATCCAAAAAAAAAAAAAATGGTTTTCTGTTAAATGACACTTGAACAATAACGTTCTCTAAGGGAAGGAAAAAAATGCTTCATTTAATCTACTTTTTATATTAGTAATTCTTTGCCATCTGAGTCTAAATTAATTGGTGAGGTAATGATTATTTCTCTGTACATCACAGACAACATTAAAGACACTGTATGTGCCTTGATAAACATGGTTTGAAAGCTGAAATATGGCTATGCCTTCCAGGAGAGGATAAAACCTCAGCTGTTCTCTGTAATATCACTTGTGATTTTTGCTCAGTTTCCATTTTCACCCTATCTATCTAGATCTCATTAGTCATGTCTTTTCTCTTTCTGGGACCTCTACTTTCCGGTTTGTTTTCTACAACCTTTCATTTATCTTGTCAAACTTGGTCTTCACATACACCACTCTGCTAGAAAGTTCTCTCTTGCTGCCATCCTCCTAAAAGTGCAGCATGGTCTGCACAGAAATCAGAAAATACACTGGGTTCCCACTGGCAGCAGATCAATGGAAGTACCCATCACTTTTCAAGTCTCTGACCATTATAGCCAATGGCTAATGAAACTAAGCTCTAGGTAAAGTTCTGCCTTCATTTACAGTCATTCTACTTGTATGCTCAGTATTCTCACTTATCTTTCTCATAAAACATATTAAAAATTATTCCAATTCAAAAATCCATGTTTGCTATGGATCCTGTGGTGAGCAATATTGAGAAACTTGACTGGTTCAAAAATCTTAAGTCCTGAATGGAGATCATAGACAAAAGTTCATTTTCAGAAGATTTTTGCTGTTTTTCCTTTGCAATAGGTATAGTGTTTTTCCCTTTTAAGCTTCCCACCAGAGAGACAAGGCAGACAAAGAGATGCAGAAAGTTAATGATGTCATATCTCAGACATTTAATTCTTTCTAACGATGTAGGTGTTTTCCTTGTTAATTTGGCACTACATGCCTTCAGTGTAAGTACATATAGATTAAGATTTTGTTTGTTCAACAGACTGGCTGTTGAAATTTGCATTCCATTACTACTTGCAGCTCGGTTAAAATTCTGTAACAGGTAAGTCTTTTGGTAAACCACATTATGTGTTTCTGCTGAACGCTATTGTGTTTGACTGACCAGGGAGGCATCTGAGTCACCATCCCTGGAAGGATTCAAGAAGCATTTAAATGTTATACTAAGGGACAAGTTTGAGAGAGGAAATATTGGTGGTAGGTGGATGGTTGGACTGGATGATCTTGAAGCCTTTTCAAACCTCGGCGATTCTATGACTCTATGAATTGGGAGTTCAGTCCTGCACATCATTTTCTTGTTCATGAAGGTAATCCCGTTAGTACCAGCAGAACAACTCCAGGATCACATGGCTCCATGCAGTGTTAATACTTTGAGAACAGCAAAACCTAATTCTCAAAGGACCAAAAAAATACAAAGAACCATCTCTCCCTCTGAACACAGTATTAACCAAAATGAGGCATTTCTTGTGCATTAGCAAGGATGATTAATGAATACAGGCTAATACTGTGTGACTGAAGACAAGAACATGCAATGCTTAATTTAAAAAAGTGGAGGAGGTTGCCTGGGTTATTAGCTGACTCTTCAGTCTGACTAGGAACTGGGTGGGATTTTACACACAGATCTGAAGGCAGACATGGCTGGCAGAAAGCTGGGAAACTGCCACAAGTGAAGAGGAATGAAGAAATAGATGACTGGGGACAGGATCTGTGCACAGTTAAAAAAGAAATGGGAAGGGAAGGGAAGGGAAGGGAAGGGAAGGGAAGGGAAGGGAAGGGAAAAAATTCAGATAAGGAAGGCTTACAACCAATGCACCATGACACACTTCACATTCTCATAACCTACCTAGCACACCTACCAGCATTAAAATCAAGTATGTGTGTGTATGTTCACCTGTATGTATATAATTGTCTACCAAAGCATTCTTAGGTTATTACAACTAAGTCCTGATGTCCCTGGCATGTGCCAGGTTCAGTCCTTGTTTCAGCATTTTGCAGTTCATATAGTGTCAGCTACTGAAGCTCTGCACAAAGAGATGAACGTGTCACATGAGAAATAAAATATCTAAGTCAGCAGATCAGAATTTGTGCAATCTTGCTTCATTTCACTAATTGATCAATTACTGATTTTACCAGCTATGTTGCTTATAGCTAAATCAGACCAAAAGGACTTTAAATTACATTCCATTGGCTCAAGCCATGAAAATTGGGTTACCAGTTTCATAGAATGAAGCACAGAGTATATGAAGATAGCTGGTAATGTGCTACGCTGCCGCAGAAACACTCACAGCTGTAAACAGCCTTGTTGAATTCTTGCCAAGGTGGGAAGCTTGTTAAAATCCTCTAAAATTATCTAGAGCTCTATTCAAGTTCACCTCTCAGACCTTAGCTGGGAAACATACTGATGCAATGGTCTTCTGTGTCACAGCAAGCAGGAAAAGCTGCAGGGTGTCTGTCTTCTGGAGACTTCATCTTCCCACAGACTTACTCAGTGCTACTGTCTGACTCTTATATGTGCTTTGAACAGACTACTGTAGCACCATTTCATGAGATATAAAACTTCTAAATCACCTGACTGATGATCTGCAATTGCATCACTACTGTTTTCTTCCAGAAAAGAAAAAAAGGAATAAATACTGTGATTTGGAATCTTCTATTGAACAGGGAACAGTTAAAAAGAATGTGTTTGCAAGACTCATAAAATGTAAATATTTCTGATGCAGCCTTATGAAATGTTTCTAACAGGCATAAATCATTGCCCTTTATTCCCTTCTCTTTAAGTATTCTTTCTGAAAAATTCATCCAACTCATCAACTTTTTATCTGAATAACAGTCTCTGTTTATCAGAACTGCTTCGTAAACTCTTGGAAGTGAGTTCTGCTTATGTCCTTCTAAGGCTATGGAAATGGAGTATGCAGAGAGCGATATCAAGGACTGTCAAATTATATTGCTCCTCATGTTCATGAGTCGGAATCTAAAGGGCAGTCATATTTAGATGACAAAAAAAAAAAAGAACGGGAAACGGGGAATGCTAACAGATACACTAGGTGGGTGTTCTTTTCAAACCTTGCAGAAGTTACTGTGCTTAGGAGAGAAGAAACAAAAATACAGAATTACATATTAAATGCTCCAGCAACATTTCTGACCTCTCTGAGAACAGATGACTCTCAGTGCTACCAATAGGAATGTCACTGCAAATTGGAAGAATGGCGACAAGCACCAATTAACCACTCACTGCTTTGACATGTTTGGTTGCTCCTCATTCATTTGAGATTTGCTTACAGATTGTGCTAATCCACTGAAAGGCAAAAGATTTTGGAAGAAATTTACAAAGGTGACGTGGAAACACTGGTATCCGTCTCTCACTGGGAAGCTGGGCATTGAACTGATGAGCTGTATCTTTAGAAATTATGCCAGCCAATTTGCACAAAACAGGAGGGCAATGAAAAACCAACATAGTTTTAAAGTTCCTTTATTAGACTTACCAGCAAAGACAGCATTGCTTTTTCCATTTCAAAAAAAAAAGTCTGATTGGAACAGAAGGAATTTAGGAATTTGATCGTTTGCCAAAAATTTTGAGTTTTAGGGAGGTAAAGCCCACCCTATTCATGAGACAAAATCCCTATCCATGGGCAGAATCTTGTGGCTCTTCTATATCTTCCTGGGATCCCGGTGGTTTTATGGCCCTTCTATTTCCAATTAGATCTAGATGTCTCCACCACTACTTTGGGTTCTAGTACCAGTCTACAAGTCAGCATCCATAAGTGCCACCTTTTGTTACATGTGTCGCACAGATGCACTCCTTCTTTTGTGAGATGACAGCATGACAATTAGTAATTGTATGGCAATCAATGAATTAGGATTAAATTGTGCCTGCAGCTGAAAAGCAGAACCTTTATCTTTTCATCTTTTTTAAGGCTGGTCCTTAGAAGAACACTGTCAAATTCTGATCATGGCTGCACATAAGCTACTCTCACTGATTTTTCAGTTCTTTCAGATAATATGAGATGCTCTCACCTCAGGTTTGTCCAGCTACCTTAGGTAGAAGAGTCTGGGGTATGTATCAGAAGAGCAGTGTGTAACTTCACTCTGTGTGGGAGAAAGGCAAGGACTCTGACTGTGGCTTTCTGATAAACAAAGATCATGACATTCCCGTTTCACAAAGAGGAGCAAGTAAAAGATTAAGCCCCCGTGGGTCATATTGAGGACTTTTATCAATAACACTTTCTTTCTTTGGATAAAGGAGAGAATTCTAGCTCTTGAGTCTAGTTTGGGGTCTACACATGGCATTTTACTGAACTGAAACTTGAGTAGATTCAAAATCATTCCAAAATGCAGGAAGGTTCCTGGAGTCTGAAGACTGAGGGATTACTAAGTGTACTCAGTTCACTACTGCTTCACCCATGGTTGAATCATGCTCTGAATAGGTGGTCTCATGTAGTCATTGCAAATATGTGTGGAACTGCAACATGGTTTCTCTAATCCCACAAATAAATAAATACATAAATAAAGGAGATCAAAGTAATTTTTCCAACAGTTTTTTTTTAACTATATGTGATTAACCACAGACCCAGAGTCTACATCCATGAATGACATCAATGGCAGTAATTCCTAATCAAGACTTTCATGTGATTCCTCTGCTTCTAGGACATGATAGGATCCATCTAGTACAAAACAGGGACAGAAATAGTATCATGCCAAACAGGGGCTGGATCAGTGTCTTTAGAAACTATGTGTGTGAAATGTTTGAGGTTGAAAGCACATGGGGTTCAGGTGCCTGTTTCACCACCATGCAGTGGTGCACACTGGTACAGAAGAGCTTTTGGCTGAAGTCCATACAGTGATGCAGTGCCCTGCAGTTCGTCACTGCGGTGTTCCATTGTGATGTGGGACACAATTATTGCAGAAGGGGAAGAACCTAATCGTGAAGGCATGCAACCAATCACTGTTCAGCACTTTCCTATCCCAAAGGGAATATAGCAGTGAAGATGCTGACTAGTAGCGAGGTTTATTTTAGAATCATAGAATCACAGAATGGCTTAGGTTGAAAAGGACCTCAAAGATCAGCTAGTTTCAACCCCCCTGCCATGGGCAGGGTCCCCAACCACTAGACCAGACTGCCCAGAGCCACATCCAGCCTTGCCTTGAATGCTTCCAGGGATGGGGCATCCACAACCTCTCTGGTCAACCTGTTCCAGTGCATCACCACCCTCTGAGTGAAAAACTTCCTCCTAACATCCAGCCTAAATCTCCCCTGTCTTAGTTTAAAACAATTCCCCCTTGTTCTATCACCATCTACCCACGTAAACAGTTCTGCCTCCTGTTTATATGCTCCCTGAAAGTATTAGAAGGCCACAATGAGGTCTCCCTGGAGCCTTTACTTCTCCAAGCTAAACAAGCCCAGTTCCCTCAGCCTTTTCTCACAGGGGATGTGCTCCAGCCCTCTGATCATTTTAGGGTAACTTAATACTGAGTTGAGGCAAAATGAAAGAACCTGATCCCAGAACTCTGATCTAGGAGATTTAAAATTAAATTTTTCATGACGAAGGGTGGGCTCAGGCATCTCTCCCATTCTCCAAGACCTGTCAAAGATCATAGAGAGCGGTTCAGCAATCACCTCTGCCAAATCCCTCAGCACACATGGATGCATCCCATCGGGGTCCATGGATTGGGACCCCAGAACATTTTGTGATTAGTCACAGGGAAGCAGAGTGGAAAACCACTGAAATGAATGGGAAATCCAATAGGTGTTGAATGAGATCATTTGCTAATAACAAACAGGCTTCCTAATAGACTGTGAGCAGTAGACTTCCTAATAGACTTGCTCATGCAGGGAAGTTAGCCAGGATCATCGTATTATGGATATAGATGCACTGACACAACATGCTACATATTTATAGGACTGCAGGTTTCTATGTGATTAATTACAGGACTGAAGGCCATCACTAAGCCAAGATGGCTGGAGGGACCAATTGTGGGATCAGTCAGGAGAGCAGGACTAGGCCCAGCCAAGGTAGATGTAAGCAATGGGGAAGGACCTCACCAGCAGGGACTGGGAGAGCAAGGTGGTGGGAAGGAGGACATAGTGTCCTGTAGGGCTGGAGAGGTGAGAGCCAACAAACACAGGGCTGCCATGCCTTTCTGAGTGGCTATTCTGTCCTGTGCACTGTGGAAAAGCTGAAGGAAATACACAGATTTAAAAAGCTACATGGGAAAACAGGTAGAAAGAAGAAAATTGCACTGGAATAATAAGTTTCATACAGTTTTTCATGTCTTTTTGTGGATAGAATGAGCAAAACCAAAGTATCCCCAAACACTTCAGCCTCACTTGGTCACTTGGCAGCACAGCAAATATAGCATTTTCACAGACATAAACCACATAGAAACAATTTCTCCAATGTATGAAGCGTAAACAAGCCTCCCTTTTACATAGGTGTTTGTTCCTATGCCTCTGATTTCCTCTCCTAAAGCAAATATTTTTATGTGTGGAACCACTGATACAAAACACATCTGAGACCTCCCAGGAATGACTGCCTTTCCCAGGGCTTGTCCTGCAGTGTCTGGAGCCAGAGTCCCTGCCACACATCTTCTTTTGCAAAGTCTTTCCATTTTATGACTGTTGGAGCAACTGGTCATGTTTATTGATCTTTCCACACAGCTGCTCTTTTCCTACAGGAGTCCTGAGCCAGATTTTCTGTGGCCTCATGCACGAGGCCCCATGTGTCTCTGCAAGAGTGGGTTTGCTGATGCCAGCAACAGGAGCTGAGAAGGCAGTGGCTTTTTCACACTCAGAGTTTGTGGGTGTAAACGAAGCAGAAAATGCTACACACTGGCTTCACTTCCTCTGTAAAAAAATGTGCTTGTGTGATGGATTCCAAAATCCCAGTGGGTAAGCTGGTGCCCAAAGCAGACGAGCTGCAGCACACGAGGATGTGGCAGCAGGAATGCAGGAGAGCTGTGCTGAGAGGCACAGCCAGCAAATGGGCTGTGGAGCCTCTCCGTGGGGCAGTGTCTGCACAGGACAGCTGTCAGCCCAGGGGCATCCTCAGCATCTCTGCTTGTGTCCCTGGCAGCACCCACCTCCCCTCAGTGGCTTCCACCATTCCCCACACGTTTTAGCTGATTGGTCTCTGGGTACAGTATCACCTGAAGGTGGGTTATGTTTCGCAATTTCCAGAGGCTGAAAAGTACGGCAGAGCTGAGCACCCTGCTCTGGGGTCCCCACATCCAGAAACACTCAAAAACAGACAGATGTAGCAGAGAGGGTTTGTCACTCGAGGAAAGGGGAACAAAAAGTAGCAGAAAAGGAGACTTACAGGAAAATATCCATCTTACCTCCCTTCAGACTAGTCCGAAGTGCAGCACAGACAAATCTTTCCCCTAAAAACAGCAGAGGATCCCAGACAGAGCACACAGCACAGAGGACAGCAGAGGTGCTGCAACTTCTCCCAAACTCCCAGCCCCTCTGTGCTGCCCAGGAGCCACAGCCTGGGCTGGGCAGGAGGAACAGCTGGGCGAGTGTCAGTGCCTCACGCCCCATAAATTCTCCTGCAGCCTTCTGCAGACATGCGTCCTTGAGCGAAACACCCAAGTCCCACGGGCTGTTGACAATAGTAACCACACTGAAGTTTTTTGCCCCCCTCAGAAGCCAGTTGCGTAAAACAATTCACAATAGGAAAGATTTATCCAGCCTGCAGTGTGCTATATTGTGGTTTTATTTATGTAAGGAATAAAATAAAGAATGCAAATGTTTATACATCAGAAACTTCATACTCTAACCAAGGGCTCGTTTTATAGCTGCAGTTAATGTTAAGGACTTCCACAAGTCTTTGAAGGAAGTGTATTATTACCCAGAAGAAGGGAAAAGCTCATTTCTAATGAACAAATTAAGTAAAAATTTAGGAACCTCCAAGGAAATATGAAAATGTTCTATATTTTCCTCTGATTTATTTACATACACTTATCATAGAATCATTAAGGCTGGAAAAGACCACTAAGGTTATCCAGTCCAACCCTCAACCCATCCACCCCATATACACTGACCACGTCCCTCTGTGCCGCATCTCCACATTTCTTGAACACCTCCAGGAACAGTGACTGCAGCACCTCCCTGGGCCGCCTATGCCACTGCCTCACCACGCTTTCTCAGAAATTCATATTCCTCCAAAGATGCTTGAAACATCTTAAAAGTCCCCAATAAAGTTCACAAAACAGCTACTGGGGGACATAACAGCCAGGCTGCCCTGCAGGGCTTTCTCCAACCGTGGCAGCAAATAGGTGGGGACGTGGGGAGGTTAAAGTCACGCTGAGTGGACCTTGATACCCAGAGTTGAGCTTTAGCTGCAGCACTGCAGTGCTCACTCATCAGTGACTTCTGAAAACTGTTGTACTTGTTGACCTCTTTAAGAGCTGAATTCTGTGCTATTTACTAAATAAAACTTGTTTTTGAACAAGATTAAATCTGTGTTTAAGCTTGGAAACAACAGAATAAAGTGAAAGACTGAGAACTTCAGACTATGCATTCTACTGCCCCTTTTCCTCCAACCGTGCCATTCATTACAAGCGGCCGCAACCTTTCCCCACAACACCCAAGTGGTTTGCATCTAATTCACAGCATCCCTGCCCCTCTAAATCTTCATCCACTTCTTTTTCCTTGCCTCCAGCAGTGGGTGGGGAGCTGAGAATTATCAGTCATTTCCTGAGCTGTCATTTGAATGGGAAATTCTTCAGAAGAGAGAGAGAGAGAAGAGAGGCAATGGGTGTCCCTCATCCTTTCCTTGTGTCCCTTCTGCTCTGTTTGCTTGCTTTGTGCCATGTCTGTGCCGGGGCCTCCAGAGTAGCTCCAGCAGCAGATCCACTGCAAAATCAACCCACCAAAACACCGTAATTTTCCATTTCACCAGCACCACTCATCTGCTCTCACTGCAATTATACAATTTCTGCCTGCAGACCATGGGCATGCGGGTGGGTGGGCAGAACAGTGGCCCTCAGCAACAGTCGATTACACCAAATACTGAGCGCCCTTCTGAGCCTTTCTGTGCCTGTGCTGTCTCAGGACAATACTTTTCCCTCGTCCCACAAACTGAAATAGTGTTGTATCTTCAGGCAGGTACCTGAGGAGTGCCATACAACTCAGCTCTAAAAGTAGCTAAGTGCAGTGCCTGCGATTCTCTGCACATGGTGTGTAGAATCAGCCTTCACAAAATCAGAAACTCAGCTTTGAAAAACATATTACCAACTAGCAAAAATATGCCAGAAGTAAACCACATTTCCTCCTGCACAATATGCATATCAAACAAACAAATGCTCCGCTGTCAGCAACAATACAAGTACTGAAGTCTACCCACTTTTGTAAATTGAATGCAATTTTCATGAAATAAGCTATTAACTAAAAAAAACCAACAACAGTAGCATACATCTAATAACTTATTTTTAGCAGAACTCTAGCTATACCTTCCCTGAAAAATATACACAGTACCATTTGCACTAAGACTGGTTAACATTGTACTTCCAGATCTGTTTTTGACAAGACTGTGATAATATCCTGCTTGAACTGTTTACTCATAAGTTATATCATAATTAGACTGTTTTGTGATACATAGATGACTTGAAATTATAGCAATTAGGCAACATTATCCCCAGGAATTCATGAGATAACAGAAATCTGCGAAATCACACTTACTGGCACTGCTACTGAAGGCGAACCACTGCACTGCAGAGATGGCATGGAAGTTCTGTGTCCTTTCATGGTGGTGTTTGGGAAAGCAAAGGAGTAAATGAATCCAAGAAGTTGGCTAAGACCAATGAGCTGCCTGCACAAAGCATTAGCAGCTGCTTAGTGCTGTGTTTGCAAATGCTCTGGTTCCTCTAGAAACACTTAATCCTTCCTGAATTCTGGATGGCATTTATGGTGAAGTGCAGGCTGTAAAAGACTGTTCTTGATTACCTGCTCATCCATATGGTCCACTGAAAATTACTGTTTTGCGAGATTTGGTCTATTTGTGCTTTTTCTATCTGTTGTAGTTTACATCGAAATAAATAAGAGGCATTACTTTAGGAGTGACCTGGTTTTGTGCAGAGGTCTGTTTGATGGGATGTCACACAGCAGGGTGGGGGAGGTTTGCTTTCTGTCCTGGCCATAAAGGAGGACACAAAGCAGAGACAAGACAAGAAACCTGAGACCCTCTAAAGCCAAGTCATGAGCACTCTGTAAGTACACTTAACTATCCTATAGAGTGCAAAGCTGAGTTACATCTGGCAGTGGGGTACTGAAAACCGTTTCGTAATTGGCAAAAAGGAGCAGAGTTCTCCTTTCCATGTTAGGGCTGACCTGAAGCCCTAACAAAATATTTTGAAAAATACGAAAAAGCAGCAGATGAAATTTCTCTTTCCATCAGGATTGTGTACTTTCACTTCAATTGCTGCTTCCTGTTTTACCAAGTCGTGCTGTGAGTCTTGCCTACTCGTCTGGTAAGCAGCTCCCACCCAGCCTTGGTATGCTGACATCACCTTTCTCCTCCGGGCAGCCCTCACCCAATGAGGAAATGCACCTGAGCAGAGGAGGAAGGAAACTCAGAGAGCTTCAAATATCGGTCTCGAGTGCCAGCCATACCATAGCAGGCTGGTGCAGTCACCACTGGCTTTCTGTCAGAAACGTTTTGGGAACGACACTTCTTTTTGTTTGTATCCTGTAGCACATACTTTAAGGCTGACGTTCTGCCTCCTGCCTCCCTGGCTGTTGCACTGCACAGGTTGTGCACGCTGGACTCTTGCAGGAGTAATTTCAGTTGAATTTCTAACTCTCCTGTTCATTCTAAAATTGAGAATCCTTTCAAAGGTCATGCAGCACTGGTGTGCAAGACTCTTGCTCAGCTGGCCCAGCAAGTTGAAAGACCAGTCTGAGTTCTGCCATGCCTGTCAGTTTTGTATATTTCCTCCTCTGGCCATGAGTCTTTGCTCTGGGGGAAAAAGCACTCAGAGAGAGGCAGAACATGCAAGGTGGATGCTTTCTCAAACGCAGGTTCCTCGTGGCACTGCATTACTCAATCAGTCACAGCTATAGCATTGTTATTTAAACGTGACACTTCTGCATGTAATCAAGCCATGACAGCAAGTCCACCAGCAGCCTCTGTAAAGAACTGTGCCCTGTTGTGCTTACATTCAGTAGCTGCTCAGCACCACACGGCCGTTTGCTCACTACCCCCAGCTGGGATGAGGGAGAGAAGTGGAAATAAAATAGAACTCAGTAATCAGAGCTGTCAGCAAGGGGAACAGCAGAAGGACATGGACAGAAGGACAGCAGAAGAAGAGGAGGAATGCAGCCCAATAGGAGGCCAGAATGCAAGGGAGGGCACATGGGGTCTACAAGGTACAAGGAAGGAAGTAAGCCATGCTGGGTCTGTGCAGGGTGCTATAGCCTGAGAAACTCTCAGTGAGCAGCTATCTCCTGATTGTAGAAAGGTTCATGACAAGATGGAAGCAAAGAGCTGATCACTGCTTGTTCTAGTGTTTCAGACAGTTTTGGCATCAGCCCATGGTTCCCCAGCACTACATGGTCACACTGTACTAACTTTAAAATCAGCCACAGAAGGGAAGAGCAGTTTGTGGCTGTGGGAAATGTATCTAAATGAGGATATCCACTAGGATGCCCAGGGCAGTGCTTGCCATAGCAAAGCCATGACATGAGCCTTGTGAGCCCCTTAGAGCCCAGCTGGCAGGGGATGACCACTGGGACACATATTGGTGTGGTTTTCCACACCACCTGTATTATTTGGGATTTACCCTCATTCATCTCCTGGCAGTAGTGGTCCAGTTCCAAAGCAATGATTGGAAGGAATGACCTCGAGTACTCCAGCACTGACCATTTCATGGCTGCCGTGTAGGACCTGGGCACAAGCCTTGTGCAGCTGGCTCAGAAAGCCCTGTGCTATCAGTGCAGCCATCCTGGTGAGATGACTTCATATTTTCCTGCCCTGAGGATTTTTGAGCAATATGTATATAAAAAAAAGACACTGAGCATTTATTTAAACTAATCAGTACTATCGGTAATCGGTGCCTGATTGGATTTCCAGCAATACAAAGGGTCTAATAGTTAATTTGTTCTTAGAAGAAGTTTTTTCTTTTTATCCTCACCAGTATTTTTCCACGTTGTTCCATGTAACTAAATTAAGTGTTCTGATAACAGCACTAAGAGCAGTGGAAAAGCCAACATATTAAATAAACTTGGCCACTTCTCATATTTTACGTGCCATCTCTTGCTCACAGCCTGCGGGTTTAAACACTTGGCAGCAGAAGCCAGAGCAGCAAGTGGCACTGGAATTCGCTCTTCATCTCAGTCTGATTTGATGACCTTTACTCTTACCTGTTCACCAAGGCAAGAAAGCCAGAGCTTTTTGCATTGCTACTTTGTTCACTGATCTGCAACCCAGATGTTTGGAGACCTACTAGAACAAGAGAACAGAAGAAGTATGGTTTAGAGCTACCCTGGAAGGTCTTTGAACCTCAGGGCTGCAGTGATGCTTCAGAACATCGGCCAAAGAGAGGGCTTGAGAATAAGAAAACTGAAGATGATTTGTGCAAGACAGCTCTGTTGTCCCACATGTCTTCTGGAGACTCTCTTGCACCTGGGTCAGCAAGGCCACGACACCCTCCTGCTTGGGATCTGAAGAGCAAATCCATCAGGGTCTGGTCTTGCTGCCCCTGCCCATGGTCCCTCTGTTTCATTCTGCTCATGAAAAACACACCTTGGGTGCCTCAGAGCTCACTCTGGACTTCAGCCTGGATCATCCTCCAGGCCACAGAGGTCCCACTGATGCTGTCACTCAGTTTTACCAAGGAACAGTCACAGTAGGCTTTTGTGTAGCAGCATGTGGATTGGATGTGGCAGCGCTTTGCCCAGAAGCATGGGTTGTATTTTTAAGTAAACACAAGGCAATGCAAGTAGGAGGAAGATGACTCAGGTGAAAGTACACTGAAGTGCTACAGAACAAACATTATATGTGTCTAGGATTCCTCTGAGACTTTTAAAAGGATAGTTTAAAAGGACTAAATTATTACCTGCAGTTTCTAACTTAAAACAAGAATAAAGCTAGTTTGTAAAGAAATAATCCTGCTTCTTAGAACAGTGCCAAATAGTACTTTGAAAATAATAATATATTACTTTGGACATCAATAGCTATCAAAAAAAAAAAAAAAAAAAAAACAAAAAAAAAAAAACGAAAAACAAGGGCATTAGCAACCAGGGACTCGTTACTGAGAGGCACTGAGGTCCCCATTTACCACCCAGATAATCTCTTGAGACAGGATCACTCCTATGATGGGGGCATGCATTCAGGACATCAAGAAGACAGAGGCTATTGGGTATGTTAAACTGAAGGACTACTATCCACTTCTACTCTTAGAAGTTGGGGCACAGGCGGCTGCAACAAGGAAATTACAAAGTACTGAAAGAGACTTCTGTCACATGGTAAGATGTTGAAAGAATAAGGAGTTAAGTAATGTTCTCCTCAGTCCTCCTGGCTGGTGACTGGGACCCAAACAGGAGGAGAACAGATCAGTTGAATGAACGGCTGCATGAGTGGTGTTGCACTCAGTGTTCTAGGTTCTATGATAGTTGCATCATAGAATCATATAATTGTTTGAAATGGGAGGCATCTAGTCCATTAGGAGGTCATCTACTCCAACCCCCTTGCCATGACCAGGGACATGCACAGCTCTATCAGGTGCTCAGAGCCCCATCCAGCCTGACCTTGAGTGTCTCCAGGGAAGGGGCATCTACCACCTCACCAGCAACCTGCTCCAATGCCTCACCAACCTTATTGTAAAAAATTGCTTCCTTATATCCAGTCTAAACCTCCCCTCTTTTAGTTTGAAACCATTTCTCTTTGTCTACCTCAACACACTCTGCGAAAGAGTCTGTCCCCTTCTTTTTTACAGCCCCCTTTAGATAGTCAGGTCTCCCTGGAGCCTTCTCTTTTCCAAGCTGAACAGCCACTGCACTCTTAACCTGCCCTCATAGGGAGGTGTTCCATCCCTTCGATACTTTTGTGGCCCTCCTCTGGGTGTGCTCCAAAAGCTCCACCTCTCTCCTGTACTGAGAACTCCACATGGGGATGCAGAACTCCAGGTGAGACCTCACAGCGCAGAGCAGAGGGGCAGGGTCACTCCCTCTCTCTGCTGGCCGCGCTGCTTTGAATGCAGCCCAGGATACAGTTGGCTTTCTGGGCTGCTAGGGCACATTGCTGCTCATGTCCAGCTTCCCATCCGCCTGTACCCCCAGGTCCTTTTCCACAGGGCTATGTTCTGTGCTCACATTCCCCAGATTGTGCTGATACTGGAGGTTGCCACGACCCAGGTACAAGACCTTTCTCTTGGATCTTGGATGCAATTCTGAGAGACCAGACATGTCAACGTCAGATGGGATCCAAATGTCCAGGAGGAGCAAAAAAATACTGGGCAGCAAGGTGGCTGGGAGATTAACAGAGCTTTAAACTAGATTCGTTATGGAAAGGGAATGTACTTCTGAGTGACGGAGAAGAGCTAGGGAGCACTGTCACTTTAGGGAGCAGCAAGGGAAAGCCTCAGAGATGGTACAGAGGAATGAGCAAATGTATCTTTCCTTCCTCAAATTCTGGCCATGGGCCCCTGGACAAAAAGGGCAAGCCAGGTCAATGCAAGGAGGATAGAAGTCCTTTAATGTGTGATGAGGCAGAACCTAAAATCTACTGCTAAAAAACACAAAGGAAAGGGAGCCAGGTCAATGAGGAGGAGTGAGGTGAATCTTCCGGATGCAACGATGGAGAAAAACTATATGCAGGAACCGGGCATGGCAGGGATCCCATCAGCTGAGTCCCAGTGTTCCTTTGCAGTCCAACAAAATCCCAAATCACAGTGCACTAAACTGCTACCAAATAGGGCTACAAGGAGAAACACTACGCTCGACTGTGGGTCCGTGATTTCTACTTTGTGCTACGATCCTGGAGACAGAAGACGTGCTCATGGCAACCTTAGTGATAAGGGAAGACTTAGGCTTCCTCATGACCTTCATTTCCAACATATTCACATCCTACAGCAGGGCTCTGGGAGAGTGCTCAGAAGGGGCAGATGAATGGATATTAACATCTCTTTGGCTCTGCTGGCAAATCCAAGCCAGCCTAATTATACTTGAGTCTGATTCAAGGCACAAAACCTGCATGTAGAATGTGATGTGCTAAAAGATGATGACTGACCCCAAAGATAGCTTTGAGCTGGAAACCATCTCAGAGACAAGAATTGAAACCCATGGTCAGAGCTCATTGGTTTTCTGCTTTCTGTAGATTCTGGAATGAGGCAGAACCTACTCTCAGCATTATTAAAATAAATGTAGACAGTTAAATACCACTTCATTAAATACCACTTCATACCACTAATTCCATATAATTTTCTATTCCACAAGACATGAATAGAGCCAAAATTAACATGCTACTACAGTATTTTCTCTCTTCATATGGTTATGTTACTTTGTTGGGGGGTAGATTTGTCATGATTCCAGAAAGTGTCAGAGAGATAGAGGCAATAGGCCTGAAAGGCAGAATAGGTAACTCGTCTGCTGAGGAGAGCTCATAATGCTGATGTCACTGATAACACAGCCACAGGAAAGTCTTTTATCACTAACAGACCCAATGACAAGGCACAAGCATAGTCACAGGCAATCATCTGCACATTCACTCCAGCAGATTTGTTTTGGTCGCGTGCCCATAGAGCCTGCATTACCTACTGACCTTTATTTCCAGAATGGGCATCTTTGAGAATCAAGACATGAAAATTAGGAGGTAAAATATATGAGGAGTAGAGCCCTACTGGAGAAATGGCCATCATGGACAGAGCACAGCCCTGTGGAAAAGAACCTGGGCATACTGGCAGCAGTCCTTTTTGTCTTCACGGCATCTTTTAATCTTCACTAACAAAAAGACCCTTGCTTTCCATTTTGTCATATTTCTGTAAGACTCAATGGAGACAGAAGTTAGAATTCATAGAAATGCTGAGCACAAAGCCAACACTCCACAAACAATAAGCAAGAGCAATAAATAATGAATGAATTTAGTGACTAGCTTACTGTTCTGGAGTCAAATTCTGTACATATCTTCTCTAGGAAACAAAGATAACACCTGTGTGTCAGCTCAGGTGCCACAGCTGTCACCCAGGAACGGCAGCCGGCTTCAGAGACACCACCTCAGAGCTCAGTGACACGGACATGGCATGCTGACAGCCTGTGCCCTGTCTCTCATGAGTGGTTTCGTGCAGCTGCTGTCTTTCTGCAGTGACCAACAACACTTCTACCTCCTCTGCTGAAACATCTTCAGTTGTTTCCTACCACAGACCTACATCCCAGAGACATGACGTTTATCACATATCATCTCCTTGTAAATGCCCCAAGAAACCCATGCAAAATTTAGTAGCAATTGGAAAAAAAGGTCAAAAGAAGGGTCTGAAAAGCATTTATTTACCTTTTCCTTCACCCCGGAGCCAGGCAAAGGTATGAGGAGGATTGTTGCTTAGAACACTGCTTTATTCGGAGCAGTGGCTTGAGCCAGCTAGTCTTGGCTGCATTACTTTAATTAACCAACTCTTTGTTCAGTTTTACAATGTTCTTACTCCCACCCATATAGGAAATCCTGAGGAAAGGGCACACAGACTCTGTGGTGCAGTCTGTTTGATTCTCATCCCCTGGAACTGTGAGATTTGGGGAACACTTGTGTGTCTCAGGCAGAGCAAGCTGTGTCCTGCTCCAGCTGAGCAGAGCAGGGCCACCAAAAACCAGAAGAGCAACCACATGAGGAGGAACCCTTCCAGCACTTATGCAGAAAAAAGACAAGCAGCTCCCTCTTCTTGGTAGCAAAGAGCTGAAATAATACACAGCTACTTGCAAATCATAGTATGACACAATACAGTGACAGTACACAACAGTTGTTTCTTGCCCTCTATAATCACTTGGGCAGCTCACTCCGTTGGTAAGATATGAAGGTGTAAGAGAAAACACAATAATGCTTTCTTCCTCCTCAAAAAACATCATGGTACCCAGCACATTTCTAAAGAGAAGGAGGCTACAGAAAAAAAAAAACAACAACATTAAAGTCCTTCAGGGATTCAGCTTAGAAAGCTAAGGTCTGGTGAGCTGGCTTTCTTACTCTGAATTGGAGATGACTTAAATGAAGTAATCAATTAAAGGTATTTGGGTACAACATGGTAACACAGACATTAAACGTAATCAAGATCTTGCCTTTGCTGATTGATGATACTCTAGGTGGCTCATTTCTAATTCAGTGAGGCTCCCTGGTACACACAAGGCAGCAATAGACTTCTGGGAGAATAATGACAGCACCAACAAGGTGCAGCATAGAATGAGAACAAACGGTTTTCTCAGACATCTGCAGACCAGGAAGCTTTTCATCAGGCCCTGATTACAGAGGAACAGATTCCTCACTTGCAAGCTCATCATCAGGTAATCGGCAATAACAAGTGTTCACATCTGTGTGCTCTAGCTCAGATCAAGCTGAGTGGGAGAAGGAATGAGCATCCCACAAACATCTTCCTTTTATGGGCCATGGATTAATAGTAACATGGCTGGAAGCTGGTTCCAGGAGATGGTCTGTTATACACAGTGGTATTTCATGAGCAGAAATTCATTCAGGCCTTGAGAGCTGTCTGAAATGCTGTTGTGGTATGGGCAATGCAATTATTATTATTACCAAAGAAAACTAAACAGCACAGAAATCTATTAAAACATCTCACAGCTGCTCAGCCATGAGACCAAGACTGCAACCCCAAAAGAAACACATTTGAGGAAGGGCTGGGTAATGCAGATGTAGAAGGGAAACTGAATTCTCTCTGTGTCAGTGCAAAGAGTGAACTATGTCTGTCCATCTGTGAAAACCGCAAACAACCATGGTGCAAAAGGCATGGAGAACAAAGTGTTGCTGTGAGGGGAGGGTCTCTGTTGGGCTGCTAATTTTGGTGCTGAACTCTGGGCCCTGAAGGCCCAGAAGGCTCTGAACACCTTGAGGCCCTGAAGTGAATCTTTAACTCTGAGATTAGTTGATGTTTATGGAGTCATCCTGTGGTTACGTAAAGCAGACCTAGAGGCTTATGGTGAATTGTCAAAGGCCCTTAGAATGGGACATGAAATCCACTGTTGTTAAATCCACTGTTTTTAAAAAACAAGCAAACAAACAAAAAAACCCCATACACAACGAAAACACATGTTAAGTGCACATTTAGTCATAGTTAAAGTTGAAATCATTCTTTTAAGCCTATATGTGCATTCAGTCAGTGTGAATTCTTCAGGCTGCCCTTACACACTTACATCATTTTTCAGTCCCTTGGAGATGTCCACCAGGTTTAGATGGTACAGAACAGGGATTTCCCTATCCAAGTACAACGCCTCACACTCAGCCTCACTGAACCTTTTTAGTTTCACTTGTGTCCATTTTTCAAGCCTACTTCCAGAAGCAAGGACTTCTCTTTTCCTCTGGCTTAACTGCTGAAAATCCTTATATTGACTGTCTTCTTGCAAGGGCTCACCAGCACTTCCCAGGGCTTCTTTGGCCTATGGTGGTTCTAAGACAATAAGTAGGAGCAGATTAAGTTTTCTTATTAGACGGGCAACTCCTGGAACAGTTTAAACATGCAGGAATATTTAAACTGGAGCCAACAGGTGCCATGAGAAAGGGATGAGTTTCTCCAGGCTGTGATTTCGAAGCTGCTATCAAAAAGATACTCACAAAGAATACACCTCCACTCTAAAGTGTCCCACTGACTGACTTGTATTTTTAAATTTCCTCTCTGGGTAAGATTTAAATGTTGGTTTGGAAATGGTGTGTACCTCCAGACAGCTCACAGCAATTCCTATTTTGTTTTGAATGAAAACATCCTGCCACCTTAAGCCATGTGTGCATGAACAAGGAGCTTTTTAATGATACCTCCATACTGGGTGAACGAGATAGCCCTGTCTGAAGCCTGCCTGACTGGAGACACAGTGTAAGAGGAGAAAACCCACATGCTGGCAACACTACAGCACCTACATGTGGGGAGCTGCATTTAAACCTATAGATATCTCATCCTTTTCACACAGCGGGCAGATTCGAGGCTACTATCAAAGCACAGTGGAAGGAAAAAAACTTGATACCAGCTATCTGATAGAGTCACAGGTGTTAAACAGGAGTATAGTACAGCAGCTGGCAGAGGACGCCCTAAGATCAGCCAAGGCAACAGGGAAAAGGACCCAGAGACAAAGAGACCATTCCATGGCCCAGATCTGATGCCCTCCAGCCAAACTCATTCCTTGATGTGAAATTTTACATTCAAAGCTCAAGGTAGGAGGGACAGTCTCCACAGATCCCAAAGCAGAAATCTGTAGAAATTAGGGGCACTCTGCACACTTCTCACTAAATAGCTAGACCCTTTCTGTCTCTCCCCTCTTGTCCCACCAGCATAGCCGCCCTTGATGTACACCTCCTCGAGCCTCTCCTACCATGTTATTCATCCCTTTGCTTGTCTTACTAGACGTTTCCTCCAACACTAAATAAGACAACATGAATGTTTTGGGTTTTTTTGCTACAAACTCATAGTGAGCTCTGCTCTTTGGTACTCTTTGGCCAGATGAGTCACACCTTTAATGTTGATCTCATTCCTGAATCCGTGAGGCTGAGCAGGAGCCCTCTGCCATTCTCAGTTTGTAAAACAATAACAATTCTTCAAGGTTACTCTTTCATCAGTCCCACTATAAACGTGATTAATAACATATTTCTGTTATACAGCAATGTGTGAAACATTAACTAGACCATCTTGCTTTTTTTTCCCAGGCATTTTGTAAACCCTTTAACCAGCTGATTCTTATAGTAGTTTGCTAGCTTTCTCCCTACCTGGGCCACTGGTTAACAATGAAATGGGGAAAGATTCTTGGGACCTCAGAAAGAGCAGGAGGAGGGAGCCAGGCTGTACAACTTAACAACCCTACCACGTACAAGCCCCTGTTCTTGTACTATCAATCCATTTTACATAAGGATTCCTCCATACAAACTGCATGATCTATTCCTCATATGGAAAACAAAACAAACCAATCAAACAAAAAAAACACCAAAAAAATAAAAAAAATCCAGAAGAGTCTCAGAGCCTGGCTCCCCATTGTTTCTTCCTTTTCTCTGGGTTTCTGAAGTCTTCACTCTTTTCTGGCCAACAGATTCAAAGCTGGACAGAAATCCCAGAGAAAATTCCTGTTCCTATCAGATTCCAGGCCGTGTACTAGGATGTTGAGCTGCAGGTTTGAATCTCTTCAGGCTGGCCTGGGCCTCCCCTTCTGGATGAGTGCTCCAACCACTAGATTAATGTTCTTGGTATCCAGAAAAGGTGATGCAGTTTATGTTTCACATAGCACAGTCAGGTATCGCTGCCTGTAGTGTGGAAGTGGTTTTCTGACTTCTGTGGCTAAATCCTGTCCAAATCCCAAACGAATGCAGCAGTCAGTTCTTCACATCTTCCGAGCATTGTATAACTATAGTAAATTAGGGTTGCTTATGAAATGGATAGGAAGCAATATTCTATTTTAGTAATTCAGACAAGAAAATAAAAAGAGAGAGGGAGAGAAAAACAAAGTAATTGCCCAGTGCTGTGCTATGATGTATCCCATCATCCCTTCTGGCTTCTAGTATCATGTGTGCTCATCCAGGGCACTTTGTTGTCATAATCTGTTCTCTAACAATGTGAATGGGATTGTTTCTGAGAAATCACTTAAAGGTCAGGAATTCACAGGTACAAGGTGTGCCAAGGTATTCTGATTCGATGTAGAAAGTTTTTTTCACTATGAGGTTGCACAGATGACAAGACAAGATCCTGAGCAGCCAGCTCTCATAAGAGATGCATCAAGCAGGGGGTTGGAGGCCTGTGGATATCCCAGGGGTCCTACTCAGCCCACCAGATTCTACAGAAACAATCCAGCTCAGATAATCCCCACAGGAGAAAGGCTTCTCAAAAGACTCTGAAAGAGAAATTCCAGGGTCTATGGGAATATCTGCTACACAGACAGTTTAGGGCAGATGCACATAGTCTAAGTGCTTGGAAGCCATGCCGATTATTTAATTGTGGTTCTGTAACACAGGATAATTTCCATTGCTGCTCTTTAAAACATGTGGTTCAACTGGGACCTTACTGTTTCCCTTCTGGCAGCAAGCACATGTTGTATCAACACAAGGTGGTTTACAGTGCGAAGTTATCTGCTTTAAAGTGACCACACTTTAATGATAAAAAGCCTAGTGGAAACTGTAGGACTTGTAGATCTACCAGTCTAAGATCCCCTCCTTTTTGTAAAGGTATTTATGACAAAGCTGAAGCTACTTTCTTCTTGCCTCAGAGAAAGCATCAGTTCTCCATATATTTTGAACTGGCTGAATGCTTCCCATGATTTCTCCTGGCAACCTTTTCATTCTGCCTCCCCCGCTAACCTGGCCACCCCTGGCCATGTGGAAGTGTGCCTGAGAGCCACTGGAGCCCACTGATCCATGAAGCCAGGAGTGATGTCCCGCTGTGCTTTAACTGGGTGTTAAGCAGGCAGTTATGGCCACATTGCAGTCCTAAAGAGTAATACTGCTATTATTTACTTCAGTGAAAGGCAAACAGCTTTTAAAATCCTACCTGCAGCAAACATAGACATAGTATATTTGTTGATTTATTATTGAATTTAAAAAAAAGGGGGGGAAGTCATATATATGGTGGTGCAGGACCACAAGAGATGATGTGCTGAGCTCAGAGCAGACTGTAGGATAGATGGTGTGGCTGAGTACCTGGGTTGCTGATGGGCTGCTGGTGGCCAGAAGGGTCAGGTGAAGAGGACTGAGAATGGGGCAAGAATGGAAACAAGAGGGAAAAGAGCTTCTACATGGAACTACTGGGCAGGTGTCTCAAGGACTGAGCTTGTGTTAAGTAATTCAATTTACAATGTAATAGCTTTCTTTGTCTTGAGGCAGATTCTCACATCAGATTGTTAGATATACAAATCAGATTGGACGCTCTTTCTCTTCATTAGATCAGATGAGATGTTTTTTATTAGTTTCATGAAATAGTACAGAATCTATTCAGCATACAAATGGAATCAGAAGAGTCTCATACTTCGAAGCAAAGTAGTCTTGTTTGGTTGGTAGGTGGTGGTTGTTTGCTTGTTTGTTTTGACAAGAAATCAATTGAGAGCTAAATCTAATTGTCTTTGTTACAGATACTCACTAGAAATTCTGTGAACGAAACTACAGAACCAAATAAACTCCATGTGGAATTTATCACCAATCCAGTATTGCTCAGAATGAACTTCTTTTGTGGAAACAAACAAACAAACAAAAACAACACCTGAAAACCTGCTGCAAAGGTTTTGTGAAATACTATGTAAAAAATGCACTGATGAAGGCATTCTCTATGCCTGCACCATGAAGTTCGCTGGATTAATTTTAGAATGTTTCCTTGGTAAGGTTTTCAGACAAGGCACAATCTTAGCCAGATACATGTTTTCTCTGTGCCATATGTGTTTGTAAGTTTTCCACAGGATCTGTATCAGAATTTTGCTTCACAAAAGTTCTAAGCAGTTTCAAGGTAGTTCATGCTTTTTTTCTTCAAAATAACGGAAAAACTGCCAAAAAATCTTTCAGAAGGGCTGAGGCAAGATCCAATCTTGTTTGAATTATTTTATGTCCAAGGAAATTTCCACTGTTTCTCACCCTCTAAAAAATACTCTTTGAATAACTTCTGAGGATTTGTCCAAGGCTTTTGAAAATGGAATCAATCCTGCACCAAAAAAAGAAATCTGAATTGTAAAAAGATCTTGTCGTCTACACACTTCTTTTCAACTTTGCTAAATGGGCAAACAAAATTTATCCATGTGACAAATTCATTCAAAAATCAGCAAAGGAACTGTTTCAAAACTGTCACTGTTTGCTCTAAAAACAATGCACTTTCATTCATCAGAATTTAATTAGCCTCTGCTCACAGGTAAAGGGGTTATAGATGGGTTTAGTAAATACACTGGTGTTGCTGCTGTTTTGTAGCTGGCCACGGGGCAGACAGGATTTACTTTCTGTGCACTAAACACACCAGTGTTTTCTGTGAACATCCTTCATTGACAAAGCCCAAAACATAATGGGATTCACTTTATACGATGCTTAACTTGAAGTTACAACAAAGACAATTTTTAGAGTAAAGAATTCTTAAGCCAAGGTTCAACCAGTGTCAATCAGATGTGTAAGACAAGTCAGTAGGAAAACATTAAAGCTTTGTAAGAAAATACCAAATTTACACAGTTCTGGTGGGTTTGGGCTCAGTCTGGGTTGCAGTTAGCCAACTAACTCAGAGCAGATAGTGCCTGGCCAAAGAACATTTACAGCATAAAATTATTATCACATTCAATTATCATTCTTAAACCTTTGGAATGAGAGTTCTAGCCACACAAATGTGGGTATCTAACATCTTTCCCTATAATTAAAGACTCATGCATATTCTTTCAGTGTAGGCTGTAGTTAATATTACAAATTAAGCAGTGTTTGGATATGTATTACACAGAAGTGAGTGAGGTGATAATCTGATTAGTTAAGCAGTGGCTTTCCTCTGTGGTTTGCAGATCTAGGGACTACTTATAAAGACTTGGGAGACTATGGGAGTATCTCACATTGTTACACCAATCCTACGCAACCCCTGCTGGTCACCAGAAAAGGCAGCCTGACTGTGCCCACAGCCAGCCCCACTGCTGGAGATGAGAGGCTGGAAAGCAGCCGGATGGGTTGATCCCACTCACTTTCCCAACTGGAAAGCAAATTGCTGCTTTTCTGAAGGGTACACTTCCCAGTAGAAATGGTGGTTATATCCAACTTGAAAGAAACAACAGGAAGAGGTGCAAGGGAGAAAGAAAGGTGGGGAGAGGTTAGGCTGCTTTAGGGAAGTCTGAGATGTGATTACTGTG
Organism: Odontophorus gujanensis; assembly: GCA_013399175.1. Lineage (NCBI taxonomy): Eukaryota > Metazoa > Chordata > Aves > Galliformes > Odontophoridae > Odontophorus > Odontophorus gujanensis. The sequence continues at coordinate 148,798 of VXAB01001683.1, forward strand.
AAATTGCACTCGCACTACTCTGAAAAGGCAGATACATTCTGTACAGAATGCTCTGCAATGGCAATGGAAAGCATTGAAAACTTCAGCCTTTGTTTGTCCTAGTAAGTCTGTAGTATTTTAATAATGATAATAGTAATAATTAGGATAAGTAGCATAAGTATTATATTAGTACTGTAATAATTTTACTACAGTGCTGCAAAAATGGTATTCGTTCTTTGGACTGACAAAAAAGTCATTTGGTCTCAGCATCTCCTTGGTGGGGCATCTGTATTTTGTAAGATCACATGCTCCATTTGCAGCACCAGAATCCTCCAGAACACTCCAGCACTGCAGAAACCAAAAGTCCATGGGAGACTCGGCACCCTGACAGAGCATTCATTCTTCAAGGAAGTCTTATCCCAGATCAGCAAACAGCAGCAACTGCACTGTGTGCACAGCAGAGAACAGGGGATGATGTCATAGGCCCAAACACAAGCTTCCCACCCCACACAGAAGTTATTGCAAGCATTCAAAGAAGGTATATAGACCAAAAGGCAAATAAATTGCCTCTAGGACTTTGCAAGACCTCGTTTTAAAGATTAGAAATCTTTGTCTGGTGGCATATTGGATATATAGAATGTCAAATTATTATTTCATCATGAAATCTCTGAAAGACCACTTATCCCAACATGCTGCAAACTGTGAATACTCGACCTGAGAGTCTGAAAATGCACATCTGTTTGAGATGTAGGCTTCTACTTCTGTACTCTGCGCACATGATGAGGGAAATGGGTGGAAATGCTTATCCACACACATTTTGGGAGAGCTTAGACACCATTTGGGAGGGATACAGTTCAGTAGTCAATTACAGTTTTACATTAACTATCGATTCCATAAAATGTCAAGCTCTTGGTCCTTCTTTTTTATTTGTACAAAAACCAGTGGTTTTGGTGAATATAAAAAAAAACCATTTACCACTGAGTTGAGCACCAGGCTAGGGTGAGGTTGAGGGGCTGAGTTGCATACCATGTTTACATACAGAATAAAAAACATAATAAGATGAAGTTCATCATCCCTTGCTTTGATTTCTCTGTTTCATGCTGAATATTGGTCACCACAATGCTATATGAGAGCAAAACTCTGCATGGGTGCATAAGAGATGTATTTGTGAAACTCCTCACCACGGAGCTAGGCACAGGGAGAAAGAAAGGATCAAACATGGGAAAGTCAGGATCAGAGAGCAGATGCACTGGTGGCAAGTCTGGTGGGCCTCTATTTGCCTCCCACACACAACAAATTTCTCACTTTGTTCTCCAGGCACTGAATGACCCCTCAACTTACTGCTCTTCAACATGTTCCTATTAGGGGTATCCCTCCTCTCTGAAGTGTAATTTGCTCTTCTCAAATAGTATGACAATGCCAAATCCCAGGAGAGTCCTGGAAGCTCTGGTTTAAAGCTTTTGAAAGGCTCTTAGATGTCATTCACAGCAAGAATATTTTGTACCACAACTTGTTCCAGCTTCCAGGCTGCTTTTCATGGACACTAGAACAGCTTACACTGCCAAAGTAGCATAAAAAAGCTTTTGCATAAATAATATGAACTCCTCTGTTTCCTTGCTGTCTGTCTATCCCTTTCTAAACAACATCTCATGCAAACTCATTTTCTGGAGAAGGCCGAGATACATTCTCATTGAACATGAGGGATATAAAATTATTGTTGTGTGTTATTCTCAGTCCACAGAAGATCTCCCTCTGTAGCACAGCAGGTTTTTACATGACAGCTTCTTTTCAGGTTAATAGAACAGTGACCAACACCACACACTGCGGAAAATATTTACAGTGCCCATGTAAGATTTCTCATTTGTTTCAGAACTATTTACATCACAGTACTGACCCAAGAATTGTAATAGTATTTTAGTTAGATTTTCCCTTTCTTAAAACTTGTCAAAACAAACCTGTGCATGCAGGTAGGTACTTCTTTTGTTCATCTTTGCTGTCTTACTTTTTAAAATATCTGTTCCTTTAGGTTCACCATTACATACCTGTAAGAGACAGCCCATTTCTGAGGACTGGGGTTGTTTGATTACAGCAGTTCACTGGAGATACTTTTTGATAATCATCAGAGATTTACTCTGCCCTCTCCCAGTTGAAATTTGATGCTACAAAAAACACCACTGTGAATCACACATAACTAAAGATGCATCTCCTCTCATCTTGGACTTCTTCCTTCTCCCCTTTTCTCCCTTTCCTGCTACTATGTACGCTGAGCAGTGACATTAAGGCATCACAGTGATGTCAGCCATTGCTGCCCCTGCCCTCTCAACTCACACCCTTGCCATGACACACCTGTGAGAGCTTTGTCTTTGCCTACAAAAACAGGTCTGCTGTGAGTTCTTAAAACAGCCTATGGCAGCACTCCTAACATTGCATTTCTATGCAAAACATTACTTGTAAGAGGAGGGAAGTCATCCCTGGAGACATTCAAGGTCAGGCTGGAATGGGCTCTGAGCAACTTGATCTAACTGTAGGGGTCCCTGCTCAGTGCAGAGAGTTGGACCAAATGGCTTTAAAGGGTCCCTTCCAGCTCAAACAATTCTAATAAGTCAATACTTAAAACTTGTTACTGTAGTGAAGCTGGTCCTTGACGGCGGTAGAGGTCCCATACAAAATGGTGTCCTTCATCAACTAGGTATTCTCTTGGTTGCAAAGGCAAAACACCACAGTGGTGCACAGCTCATATCCAAGCAGCTCAGTATCCCCATGTTTTCTGCAAAGATCCTTTTGGAAAGGCTGAGTCCTTTGTGGGCCATTAATGTTCAAGGACTGCTCTGCACAAATTCATCTCACTGCAGTGGCAGAAAGTCTGATACTGAAGAATCATGACATTTCCAGTAATCACTTGTTGATCCTTTTCTATCGCATGTATTAGAACAAATTAGTCAAACTGGTCTGATATGGAAGAGGGAAAAATAGTCCATTTTTTTCTTTGGATTACAATTTCAGTCTCCCATATTATCCAACATGCTTTTACATATTAGCTGCACAAGCATTGTTTCTCATGCATGAATCCAGCCAACCCATGAGCACTGGAGCCTCATGAGCACTGCAGGAAAAAAGGGCAGGAAAACAGTGGAGAGCAGTATGGGATAGATACTGCACAACTCATCACAAAAAATAGCTGCAGCTGTGTCAGGAAATTGTCACAGGGGATCTAACCACAGAAATTGTGTTTAAAATAAATCAATAAAGAAAAACCCAAACCCACCAAGCAGAAGCTTAAAAATAACGGGAAGACAAGGCACTGGTTTTAATAAGCTTTGAATATAATGGGCCATGGATGATATGCTCATTTCCTGGCTTCTGAGAACATGCATGTTGCAGATTATAGAACAGAGTAGGATGAATTAGCAAAGCTCAAATGCTTGTGAAATGAAACTTAATTTTGGAAATGTCTATGGACTTCCTAAGTGTTACAAAACATAGTCAGTTTATTGTCCTTGGTGGCATAACTCTGATTTAATTGCAATCTGTTCACAAGCCTTCTTACACTTCACATACTTTATAAATAGTCTTTATTATAAAAAAAAAAGCTCAAGTCAGTTGCAGTGATTGTTCAATGTTGATGGCTGCAGAAAGCCTGCTTTCCTCATAGCTCTATGCCTATGAGGTGCGAATAGTCAACCTGTAAAGTCTAGGAGTGTCTGGGACAAAAAAACCCAACTAGGTAATTTCTAGAAAAAGTCAGTGTCTTTGTACAGAGTGGTGTGACCTTGGAGCTCAGCAGCCCACACAAATAAGCACAGGACCGTAAGCACAGGAAGAAAGTGCTGTAAAATAACCAGATGTGCTGGAGGGTGCTAGTCTTTGAAGAGCTGCCTGGGAATGCATCTCTGTGGTATTTGGATGAACCTATCTCAGAGTATCCTCTCTAACATCATCTGAAGACAGACCGGTTGAAATGAAGCCTGAGCCCAACAGAAATGTGCTTCATTTAAATATGAAAAATCAACAATTATTTCCTTTCTTCCCACGTGTCAGATTGAAAGATTTTCTGTGTTGTCCTTGGAAAGGAGCCTGCAAAATTCTCCAAAAACAATGTTCTTGATAATAATCCATATTTAATGAAACTGCACAGTGGTTATATAACCAAAGCTGACTTCATAAAGAACTTAATTTAGACTTCATAAAGTACGTATTGCTTATGTTGGGAAAGCTTGAACATGTTTTACTGAGTCTGAACAGATAGTGTTATTGGCAAGACATAAATGCTTCAAACAATTTGATGCTAAGATTTCAAGTCTCTGCAGAGAAAAAAAAAAAAAAATAGGAAAGATACCCTGAGAAATGAGCGAAATTATTCTGCAATTTTGCTCCTTCTGACAGTGCTGAAAAGTAGAATTGTTCCATCTTTTAATTACTCAAGCCTGCACCATTTTTTCAGACAGTAAATCAGTTGATTTAGATCAATAGTTGGCTAATCTTGTAAAAAGACAAGCAGCACCTGATAAGCAACTCAGATAAGCATTTTATTGCATGCAACTAGTGTTCTACAGAGGTGGGCTAAATCCACACTGACTGCAGAGATGGGCAGCTTTAAACTTTAAAGGAAAGAACACAGGGAAACATCAGTACAGAATTGCAAATATTTTGCTACACTTCCCACAGAAAAGTGATTGTTGGCTGTGAGCTACAGCTTTGGAGGCAATACATAGAGTGTGCTCTCTCGTGACACTTTGGAAGAGAACCTTCATTGTTCATTGGCTACAGAGCAGAATTTAGAGGCTTGCTGGTCAGATTAATATCTGTGAGGGATCTGGAATTTCTCATCTGCAGGACTTGCTGTAAGCAGTGTAAGTAAGGGCCACTCTGTCTGTCATCTGATGTATGGCTAGATGAGATGTAACTAGGTCTAAGGCCTGTAATGAACATAAGACAGGTGCCACTTAGTGCCACTTAGTAAGAGTTTTGTATAAAAGTGTCTGTTTTGATTCTAGAGCACATAAACTGTCCTGATTCAAACTATCTTGACTGAGTGGGCCAGCTGAAGAGGTGAGTATGATACGAAGTATTCATACCAGTGACACACATAGGCTGAAAATCTAAATTAGATTCTCCTATCCATAACCAAACCAAAAATATTAAAGAGATTCCAGTATGTGTCCCTCTTACCTGGCAAAAACATTGCTGAAGAATTACTGTGGAGATGACCAAGCAGGGTTTGGCATGGATTTGGGCTTGTGTGTAGATTTTGGCTCAGCTGAGGAAAATACACAGAAAATGATCTGTCTACACTCACAATGAAAATGATGTTGTAATGGCAATGGGGAAGCACAATAGCAGGAAGTGCTGCAGCCTGTTATGCGCCAGGCTGCAGTACAGTGAGAGCACTCATCTCTGGCTTTTACAGGCACAGAGATTATAAAGATTACGTGTACACACTGCAAGTCACAGGACAGCAAGTCAAAGCTGAGCTGAGCAAGAAGAGGGGCACTGCAGATAAGTAGGGAAGCATAAGCACAGTGAAGTTTCTTCTCATTAATGAAAAGCAACCATGGTCAGTGTCAGCCTGCAGTCCAGATCTGTACATTTTTTCTTTCACAGGGCTGCACTGCACGTGATCCTTTCCACCATCTGTGTCAGTGAAGGAATTCTTGCAGTTGGGAGGCCACTTCCAGTTCTACTGGTGGCAATGCAATGTGCCTGGGGCCATTAGTAAGGTCCAATGTATCATCATGAAACACAGAGCACAGAGATGACGAGCTAAAATTTCAACATTGTTTAGCTAGTGAGAAAGAGTGGTTAAGTCATTTCTTAGACTGAACCATATTATGTAATTCTTTCAGTGGATGACAAGAAGCGGAGTGTAAAAGCAAACTAGAATCACAGAATCTTTTGAATTGGAAGAGATCTTGCAGTTCTACAGCTAGATCAGGTGCTCAGAGTCCCATCCAACCCAGTCTTGAATGTCTCCAGGGACAGAACATCCATCACCTCTCTGGGCAACCTGTGTTAGTGCCTCATCACCCTTATTGTAAAAAATTACTTCCTTATGTCGATTCTAAACCTCCCCTCTTTTAGTTTGAAACAATTTCTCTTCGTCTTATCTCAACACACTCTGCTAAAGAGTCTGTCCCTTCTTTCTTACAGCTGGCCTTTAGTAGTCAGGTCTCCCTGGACCTTTCTCTTCTCCAGGCTGAACAGCCCCCACACTGTCAGCCTGTCTTTGTAGGGAGGTGTTCAATCCCTTCAGTGTTTTTGTGACCCTCCTCTGGATGAGCTCCAACAGCTCCACCTCTGTCCTGAACTGAGGACTCTACATCTGGATGCAGTACTGCAGATGAGGCCTCACCAGCGCAGAGCAGAGGGGCAGGATCATTCCTTTGCCCTCCTGGCCACACTGCTTTGGATGCAGCCCAGGATGCAATTGTCTTTCTAGCCTGCTAGGGCACACTGCTGGTTCATGTCCAACTTGCTATCCATCAGCCCTTTTTGGTAGGGGTCTGCTCTATCATGTTCTCTCCCAGCTTGTATTGATAATGGGGTTTGCCACAACCCAGTTGCAAGACCCTGCACTAGGATTTACTGAAACACATGTTCATCTGGGCCCACTGCTGTAGCCTGTCTCTCTGAGTTACAACTTCTCCATAATGCTTATGGACAAGAACAAATAATTTTGCTTTGTGTTATTTGCTCCTGGAATGCCAAAGCACTGCCATCATCTTCTGGAAGTGGGATTCTGTCTGTACTACAAGGCTTTGTGTTATGCTTTCAGCTTTTATCTGAATACAAACATTAGTGTGTAAATATAGAGTCACTGCTTTGAACAGTGCACATATGCTGTCATGATGGTGTCATTTTTTCTATTTATTTGATAGCAACATTTTAATCATTAAATAACAATGTTGAAAAATAATTTGTTCTCATCGGGAATAAGCAATAAAAGGAAAAATGCTATTTTCAACAGATCTGTTCATCCTGTAAGTGTATATATAATTTTATCTAACTGTGCCATAAAGAAAAGTAGTTCCTCCCCCCCAAAAAATTGTTTCAAAGCAACTTCCAGATGATACCTGGAAAGTTATCATTCATATGAACTGCATCTGCAGTTTGACCTTCTTACATCAGATGCTGTCTCTGAAGCAAAGATTTTTCCAGACTCCTATTGTAATTTTGTGCCACTCATATGTACTGGGCTATGGGAGCAGGAAAGATTTGAATGTGTGTGATAGGGAAATGGTGTTGGTTCAGACAAGTGCCTCATAATTTGCACAGCAACAAGTCACTCCAGGGGTACACTGGGTTTTCACTGAATTTTTAATGAATAGTGATATGCTCTACAATTGCCCTGAGCAGACTTAGGATGACAGTTATGTTGAACAAGAAAAGACACAAAAATGAGTCTCAGAAGAATTGGAGAAGATGTCTTACAGTAAAAGACATAAAGGAATCAAATTACTAATGTATTGGAAAGAAGCACATAGTTATACAGGAACTAAGGGAGTCTTCAATTTAGTAGCAAAAGCATAAGCATAAATGTCTCAAAGCTGAGACTAGACAAATGCAGATGTCCAAATAGGGATGTAGGCAAAATACAGTTGTGTAAGGGAAAAAAATACAAACTTCCTGCATTCCCTTTTAGTATTTGCACAACAAACTTTCTTCTCAGCCTGGAAGTTTTGTACATGGCAGTGATTTTTGACTGCTAGATGCTTGGTAATTGTGAAAGTTTGCTGTGGGTACACTAGCAGTAAGGTGAAGGTACTCATCCCCATTGTGAAAGGGAAATTCTGAGACATACTGGGCCTTCTTGCCCATTTCTCGGTGCTGACTGTTGGGCAATTTACCCAACAGGAAATAATCCAGAGTGTTTTCATTGTTACTGGTCCCCAGACTTCCCGATGACTGTCCAGTTTGGCATGAAATACGTAGTGGGAACAGGTGATCTTCTGCTTCTCAGTGATTTTCCTCTTTACGTAGAATCATGGAAACATAGAATGGCTTAGGTTGGAAGGGACCTCAAAGTTCATCTAGTTTCAGTTCCCTGCTGTGGACAGGGTTACCACCCACCAGATCAGACCTTTTAGATCAGACAAACTGCCTCCTGAAACAAAGACAGATGGTTGTATCCCTTGGTCAAGCAGAATTCACATTCACATCTTCTATCTCCTGCACAAACAAGCCTCATAATTTCCAAGAGAGGGCAGACGGGAGGATCCTCATCTCAAAGCTTGGCTGCTGTGTCAGGAAATCAGAAGCCTGGGGGAAAGTAGGCCCAAGGGCAGCCTCCAGGTTCAGGGGCATGCTGGAGGCTTGAGTCTCTTCTTGGATGGGTTATGTAATGCTTTGGGCACTTGTGGTATAAAACCACAAATAATTTTGAGGGTGGAGAAGGAAGCCCCAAAGTCCTTCCTAAAGTAAGAGCTGTAACTATCGGGCTGCCCAGTCCTGCTTCTTCTCACTTTCTCTGCTTCTGGCCCCAAGTCTTAGGTGAATACAGAAGCTGCAGTATAACGGCTTCCAATCAGAAAGAAATTTCAGATCTGTTAAACTGAGGCTGCATGCCTTGGCTTAGCACTACCAACTGAGCAGATGCAGCAACTATAAAGCTGCTTGGGCATGCCTGAGACAGCTTCAGATGTGCTCATGCAGGCACTGGAAGCAGCCCTCCTGCTGGTACAGAGCTCAAGGCATGCTCATTCATCTCTCTGAGACACATTCATCACTGTACTCTTGAGGCATTCTCCTTGCTCACTATAGAAGACCATGATCAGATTTTTATGCACCCACAACCACGGGTGAAATTGTAACTGCTTAAACGGAAGTTGTGCTTCAGAGTTCTTTATTCTTTCTAAGTTTCTCAAAAACCAACAGCATGCTGCTTGTTACTGCCAAGCACTTTCCTTCCAGTGTGGATTTAATGGGATGCTGCATGCAAGAGTTACACAAGTCACAAACAAAGGCAGAGAGGTGGAAGATGCTACCCCTAGAGCTCTGCAGCCTTGCTGTGTATGTGGATGGATAGTTCCCATCTGATAACATAGAGCAGAAGGAGAAGAGGTTTTGTTCCTCAGACTGCATCTGGAAAGGCTGTTTGGGTGTCAGGAAGAGCCCTACAGTGTTTGCTCTGGCTCTGCTTCAGTGTCATTGTGGTAGCACTCACATCCACAGTGAAGGAGCCACTTGGAGTTGGACCGCCTTCCTGCATTACCCTGTGCCCTCTCTTGGCACCTAAGATATTTGTCCTGCTTTCCACCTTCACTCTCCCTTTTTTGAAACACAATCTCAAAAGTCAATATGTTTTATGTTGAATATAATAGAGTTTTTTTGCACTGAAAATTTATTTCTGAAAATTGAAGTTATTAGGATGCAACACATTGGAAGAGAGACATTTATTGTGAGAAAAGCAAAAAATTGGAACTGAGATTTTTGTCAGGACTGACTTAGGGTTGCTTTTAATTTTCGTACTTCCTACTTATCTCATTCTTCCCTTTAATCTCTCATTAAATCTGTTAACATGCACTGAGGGCTATTTGCGCAGAAGACTTCTACTTGAAAATCATGCCTGTCTCAGGATTTTTACTGGAGGCAAAGATAATAAAAACAAGACATGAAAATGCTGAGAGAGAATCTTTTCAAAGTGGGAGGGAAGGATACTTCCTGGGCATTTTCTGAAGTGTTCCAACATACATTACTATTTATGACAATGTAAACAACAAAAAAAGCCAATCTTCCTTGTGAAGAATGCAGAATCATCCTTAACTAATTAAACTCCTACTGTGAGCTCATAAATGTCAGGATGTTGAATTGCTCTGTGGTAATGGAGACTGATGGTTGTTATTATTTATTCCAGGGGAGTAAAGTAGGGTTTCTGAAATCCACAGCATCTGCAAGTTGCAAACATTGTGGAAAGCCGCCATACTTAATACAAAGCAAGAAGTTAGCAACTACTGCTAAGCACAGTGAATGCAATAAGGCTGAGTAAGCCTTATGTTCCCAGGATACACAGCTGTGAAGATGAGAGGGGGACCCTGTGGGGACAGGAGGATTGCAGTTCCTTCCCACCCCACGGCCACAGGCTGCCCACAGGAAGGTGTCCCTGCATGAGCCCATTGCCAACTGGAGGTACCACCCTGTCTGAAGCCACTGCACTCAGGGAAGGGAACAGACTTTCTTCTTAACAGTACAGATGAGAGGCAAGGCAGGTGTACAGGGCAAACACACATCCACAAAGTTCTGTCTCTGGAATATGCTGGGATACTATATGATTTAGCCTCAGGGGTCTGCCAGCCTCCAGAAGTCTTCATGTTTATAAGGAGCTAGAAGGCAGTATGGAGACAAAGATTTCTTTTACCTTTCTCAACCATAGGGAAGACATCTGCAGTTTCAGCTGGCACCTCTCCTAGCAGGAACACTGCTGGAAGCCAGAAACGCCTCATTCCCAGGAAATAACTACAAGTCATTTTAACTCAACCTATTGCATATTCCCTGAAACACAGATCCAGCTAGACATAGGAAGGAGCATGAATTTGCAGGAGCCCTGGAGGTCTGCACTGGGGCCATCATTACCCCTGTGCCTGAGGAAGCAGGTATGAACAGTTGCTGCCCTGCCCCAGCAGAACCAGCCCCATGGCACATTGCCACTGCTGTGCCCACACCTCTGAGGATTGCTGCAAGACTCCAGGTGTTCGGCTGGGATGGAGACAAGCCAAAGCCCAGCCCTCCTTCGTCCTGTGCAGTTGAATAAAACAGAGGGACACATTCCTGGTTGAACACTGGTGCCATTCTCTGGGCAAGATTGCACAGCACACTGGTAGCATCCCGCAAGCGTCAGCCTCATGATGAACCCACTGTTTCCAGGGGAGCTTGCTTGGAAGATGGCTGCACTGTTTCCCTTTCCTCCTGCCATGACCCTGGCTCACACAGGCATAGCATGGTGCTTTTACATTAATTAGCTCTTTTATAATGTCGGATTTAATTATTAGAGCTATGAGAGCCCCTGTCAAAAATGATCATATCTACTGAACTTACTGGAGTGAGTCACACGTGATTATTCACCTAATTCACCTAATTCAGTGGTCCTGTTTACAAACAGATTTTTGGACAAATTGATTGTACCTCTGTTAGCTCACTGCTTAGACAACCCTGGAGATGGAACAAGCAGCAGGGGAGGCAGGACACACCAAAATGCTCTTGGAGCAACAGTGCAAAAGCCAAAACAAGCCAAGCGTGTAAAGAAGACATTCATTTAAATCCCTCTGTGGGTGGTGTGGCCCTTCAGTGCCAGGCTTCAGTGTACCTCTTCATCCAACACAGTAAGACAACTACATTTTAGCTGATAACAAGCAAATCTTTATAACACCGTTTCTGGTGTTATGCTTTATGAAATATGTCATTGAGTCATTTTATAAATAGAATCTACTGATTGTGTAACTTTCAAATGAATTATTGTGGTACTTTTTGCAACACTTTATCATTGCAAAGCAGAGCTGGTAGATAACCTGCAAAATTTCCACAAAAGCAAAAACAAAACTCCTAAAAATAGTAAAAAGTTATGTAAGTGCAAAACACCTGAAGCACCTCAAACCAAAACTCCTAAAAAATAAAAGAAAATTACATAACTAGAACTTAATAGCTTCCTTAGAAATTCACTGCCAGTCTAAAAGATGCGAGAACTTAAACAAAGAAATGCATACTTAGAAGTACTGTAGGTAATCAATGTCATTTCTCCTTCAAGGGAAGATGATTAAAGCTGCATGAAGGATGAAGTATGAAAAATGCATTGGAATGCCTGTTAAAAGAGGCTGTCAGAAAGTGCAGTGTGTCTTGGATTACATTCACCCAAGGACTGTCAAAGGCAAGAACTTTAATGGTAAAAAAGCACAGAGAAAAAAAGCAGAAGTTCTGAGCCTTGAGGACAAAATAGCAAGGTATCTACCAGCAGCAGGCAAGGCTCCAAGGGTTTAGATAACCCCTCCAAAACACAATTGCACAAAGAAGATCGTAGCTTAATTTCCCAGTATTCTAGCAAAATGCATTTCAAAACTACATTTACAGTTCTGGTGCTTTTCTCTTGTTGATTACTGCTCATACATGCAAATTCAAGTACACTAGGATGATTATCATGCATCTGATTGAGCTGTATCTCTGTGCTGGATTCAACGTAAAATCTAGTGAAAAGCATGGCTTGAAATGATACTCCTATAGCTCACATATTGTGGCAATTTTTGAGTGGAAGTGAGAAATTTGTGTTTTCTCTTCACTGCTGCTGTAGAACACATCAAAAGAAACTCGCATCTGAAGAATGATCATATTCCAGTGCCCCAGCTGGAACTATTAAACAGTTCCTTACAGGTTCAGGAGCAGGTGAGAGAAATGTCATCACCTGCAATGATGAATAGCCTTTTGTGCCTGTTTCTAAAAGGAAAACAAATGTCTGATCTTATTAATGTTAAAAACTTTCTTTAAAACTATTTTTCTTCCATGTAGTTTACTTCCAAGAATCTTCTCTTCTTTTTTAGCATTTTCAAAATCTTGTTTTTCCATGGAAACTTATTAAAAAAAAATAGTGTCCAATATTCTATCTTTTCCACTTAAGCAAGCTATAATAACATCACAAAAGACAATAAAGGACAAGTATTTCATCTTGGAGATGTGTTTTCAGTTATCTACAGGAAGAACAGATATACATTCACCTCCTGATCCTGCAGCTATGCTACTCTTTTTCCATTACAACTTCCCAGAGTTCTGGCCAAAAGTAATTGTACAGTCAGAAGTTGAAAAGTTTATTCACTTTTACTTCGGCAACAGAAATTCTAGCCACGTTTCACTATACAACCTGGGAAACAAATCATTTGTCTGTCCACTCTTTTACATACTGCTACGATGCCAGTTTCCCAGTATACCCTCTCCAGGACTAAAAGTGGTAAAGTAGACCATGCAACTCTTTATGAATTGTCCTTGACTACTGTGTTTTCGAACCTGCCTTGTACATCAGTAATTACACTGCCACTGGACCACTTGCAATATCTAGAATATTCAATAGGAATCAGTAGACAGAGTAGCAGAGAGAGTATATCAGATTTCATGTTCTTTTTTATAGTCATAGAGAATGTATTTTTCCACTTCCTCAGTCAAAAATAAATCTACTACTTCATTTGTTGCATTCTTCAGCAGTTCTTTACGGGAAATTCATGTGTAGATTCTGTTTTGCTCTTCCATCTCAATAAGAATGAAAGTACAGTGCACCAAAGCCTTTAGCAAGCACCCAAAAGGTAAAAAAAAAAATAAAAAAAAATCACTGTCCTCAAGGTTCCTCCTCTACATAGCTATTAACTGTTAGACCTTACACGGTCACTCCCTTTCCCTACTCCATCGTGATAAGCTTTAATTATTTAAACTATTTAATCCAGCTCATTTTACTGGAATTAGACTAGGGAGTGTTCACACACTAAACAAGCAGGTGGAAGTGGAAATCTCTTTAACAAGTAGAGTTTTCTAGGAAGAGCGTGTGTCTACCACCTGAAGTAGTAATCCAAAGTAATAACCGTAAATTTTTTTTGTCTTCAGTGACCAACATTATGTCTAACCAGGAACTTTTATTATCTGTGTCGACTCAACATCTTATTTCCTCTTAGCTCTTTGCTCTGAAGTTCCTTGTAGCCTTTGGTGTGCCAGCTTTCCTAGCCTGCCCCTCGTGTTCTGTCAGCAAGACAGGCAAGGCCACTGGTAAATTCCTGCAGATTAAACAGGTTGGGAGCTCCAGAATACATGTTACACTTGTATTAGTGAGAGCTAAACAGATAACGTAATTTACTAATTTTTTCTAGATTTACCTAATTACAACATCTCTCATCCTGGCTGATGCTTAATTGTATCTGCAACTGCAATGAGTGCAGCTTGCAATACTGACACTCTTCTCCAAGATATTCTCCCTCTATCCTTGGGATTTGGGAGATTAAGTGGATTCAAATGGAATTTGTAGGAGTCTGTTATCAGTTAAGGGAGAGAAGAAATATGTTGATGAGGAATCCAGCCCCAGCACTGTTGACTGTTTTTTGTGAAAGCCTGTGAAGGTTTTCAGGCAGGGAGATTCTCTCTTTGGCAGAGTGATCAGCAACCTTTGATGGGCTAAGATCTTGAAACCACATGTTCTAGGAGATAAGTTTAGATAACTTTCTCCTCATGTTCTGGCATGATTTTGTACTTTTTTTTCTCCTTCTTTTTTTTTTTTTTTTTTTCTAAAGGAAGAGTATTTTATTCTAAGTGATCCCTATCATCTAGTCTTATGGCTTCAAACATACCATAAAATCATAAAGAAATTCTTGCAAATGATGCTTCAGAATATTGGGATTCATTTAACTTCAGGTTACATTAAAAACAGATCAGTGAACAATTTTTGGATGAAAACTAGGTGCCATTAAAAATTTAGCATCTGTATTGTGTTTTCCTGGGGCTAACATTAACATCTTCTGTTCCTGAATATGCTTCTTTCATCTAACCACATTTTTTTTTCACTGCATTATAAAAACAGTTTTGCACTCTGGGTTAAGTTTAGAAGAAACTAACACTGTTTTTCAGTGTAAATCCCTCATTTAGTACTGTCTGTACTATAATACAAAACTTCCACATATGATGCGTATCGGTAAATTCTTGCTTTGTGAACTGGGTATGTGCTAGCAGATGAAGTATTAAAGAGCTTGCCTACTGTAAAAAATGGACTTCTGAAATTTCAAAGAATGTGGAGTTCCTTGCTTCACATTTGATTTACTCTATTGTATTTTATGTGCCAATTCCATTAAAAGAAGAGCAGACAGTGCCTTTACAACCATCGAGCGATTATCAGGGAACAGAATGAAAAGGAAAAAAACCTTACATGAAATACGTCAGTCATGTGAAAGATGCTACTAAAAGATATGCAGATCTGTACTGCAATCTAAATAAAACAGTGCAAAATTATAGTTAAGATGTTCTTCTCAACCTGAAGGATTTTATTTCAGATCATTGTTCTTATTCGTGTTCCTATGACGTACCATGCTAAATTATAACCTTTTCCTGTGCATTACCATTTCTCAAAAATCTCCTTGCAATAATAGTATCTATTTCTCCTTGATTACATTTCCTTCATAGATATTCATGCAGTCATAGACCCATACATTTTTTACTAGACTACTGTTGATATCAAAAGGGAACAACAATGAGATATGAAGAAAAGGACCTCAGTAAATCAGTCTTAGCTCCCAGCATTGACTACTCATAGCTTTGGATTGAAATTCACTTCAGAGCGTCCTCCATAGTGCCACAGTTTGATTTGTAGCTCATCACATTATTAGCTGTAAGAAGACATATGACCTCCTCATAACACTTCTGTCCTTCCAACAGGACAACAAACTCACTCACTAACAAAGAGCAGTAAAATGAGGCTGACAGCTCTCCTTCATTAGAGTCATCAAAGTTCCAGGTCTGTCCTCAGTCTATCCAGCAAGAGCAGCTGATACACATCTTCCAAAGTACTGGGAAATTACCTTCCTTTCTCAGGGGCTATAGCATCATTCCAAAGCCTGCATTGGAATAAAACTGGATTTTGAGACTAAGCAACAAAATTGACAGATACTGCAGACGGGTATTCCTCAAACTCTAAGCAACTGATCTGCTACGAATATTGAGCCAGGTCTTTCAGTGTTCTGAAAAATCTGATTTTGATCTTTATTAACACAGTGGAGCAATTCTGCTATTCTCTTCCTTACAGGTCTATTTAGCATGGACTTTATGAAAATGCAACTAGACTTAGTTGTACTTTCACAGTATCTGGCACGGTTGTTTCCAAACTTGTAAGGATTTAATGCATTACAGGAAGATAGTAAATCTGGTGACTCTACAAGCATACCACACACTTCTTCCTGTAATAACAATCTTGAATTCATTTTTGTGTTTGTTGAGGAACATTAATGAATACAACTTTTTACAACATTCCCAGAAAGGTGGAACAGAACGAGAAAAAGTCAATTCTCTGTAAATAGACATCAGTTCACAAATAGTTTCAGCAAAGAGAACAGATTGTCCATTCTTCTCCCGAGAAATGGGTCAGAATGGCCACTGCTAACCTAAGACCTATGGCTCAGCTCAAAATCCTTATGTCACACAATGTATCTGAAAGGTCACTCTGTACTAAGCTGCCAGATCGTTCTTTCTATTTGAGCTAGAAGATCAGTGGAGGAAATCACAGTCCAGAAACTGCTCCTGAGAGGAGGAAGGGGTGAGGACAAAGAGCAGAACAGCTCCAAGAAGATTCAGAAACCTCTGATAAAATAAAGTCACTTTTGAAAATCTGCATAAGTGGAGCATCATTTCAACTACTTGAGGCAGGCAGGACTATGAAGGTTATCATCACAGATATCTGATCAAACTGTAAATGCATAATTTCATGGATCCAAAACTGTTTGCAGCCTTCCCTTACAGTGGCTCAGAAATGATGCCCATAAAGCTGTGTGTGTTCTAGCACATCAAACTGTGACAGAGTTTAGTTTGTCCTAGGAAGGCAACTGTGACCCAGGCCTGAGCCCATGACCCCTCCCTGCTTAAATATGATCCAGACAGAGCCTCTGTGAAAGTTTATTCTGAAGCATAACTTCACTTCTGCGTGTACTTGCATTTTCTTCAATGGAATTACCCAGACAAATAAACTCATTGAGAGATATAAATGCTTTTAGGATGAGGACCTCTTTGTGGCTCAAAGACTGATGGTAAATTACGAACATTTTGCTTACAGTATGTGGAAGACATCGTGAACTTTGTTTTTTTCTCAGTCCTCCTGCAGCTTGCCTGAGTCTTCAAATCTAACTTTTCTTTGTCATCTTAACTTGGCAATGAATAAAGAGGAGTTAGGAGGAAGAAAGAATTCTTTGCTGAAGAAAACGTAAATGGAAAAAATCATATAAAAAGAAAGAGATAAAGGATATCTAAATAGAGATGCAAGATGAGAGAAAAACCATCTGGGAGGCTGACTATTCAGTGACTTCAATCCACATTAAATTGTCAGGCAATCAGTCACAGTGCATGAAATTAATGAGGCTGGTAATTCCTTTCTGTGTAACAACCTGGCAGCACCATTCATTATTCCAGTGCCAGTACCCTTCCCAGTGACTGTGATCCACTCCACAGTTTACCTGAAACATAATATCCAAAGTCCATCTCAAATAAACCCTACAAAAAATTATTCAAACATTTTCACTTGCACATAAACAAGTTAAAGCTGTTCTTTTCTTGCTACGTTCTCTTCCTACAGCTCTTGCAGCAGCTTGGCTTGCTGTGAGCATTTCTCTAATACCCTACTATCACTGCCCTTAGAAATTCCAATCCAGATTGGCTCGTTATTGGTAAACAAAAAAAGGGCAGGACAGAAGCAGTCCCTGGACCATGAAAGGTTTACAAGTGAAAGATGTGCCTGACAGAAGTACCATGCTCATTAAAAATGAGCACCTAACATTAAACAGCAAGACAGATTTCCCCTGTTCTAATCACAAATAAAATCAAGTCGAATGTCTAGATCTCACTCTACTACTTAAATAAAAAGCTATAGAAAGAAGAGGTTGTAAGCCAGAATATGCTCATGTTCCTTCATCCTTCATAAGAATAAACACCTCAGTCCTGAGGCATAGGGACAGATACCCACCCTGCTGCAGGGCAAAGAATGGAGCCACAGCCACGTGCTGAGGATGGGAGCACCAATACCCCAGTACCAGCATACAACTTCCTTGTAGACCTCAGGTAATGGCAGAGGGGAGAGCAGTTGTAGAAGGCCACAGAAAGAAGTGCTGCCAGGTGTCTGTGTTACAAAGCTTCCCTTCCCTCATCTCCCAGACACACAGGGCTGCTGGCAATGGAGGGACAGGGAAGGTCAGGCTGTGACTGAGAGACCCACATGGAGAAGCCTGGCAACCATCAATCCAATGAATTCTCAGTAACAAAGCATCAGAGAAAGATTATCTTCAGGAATCACTTGGCAAATAAGTTTGAATAGAGAATAAGCATAATAAATGCACAGAGTGCTCAACAGAAGGAAGACATTTGTCAGATCTTTCCTCCTTACTCATTTGTCTGGCTTTGCTCAGTAAGAGCACTTCTGCAAATAAGGTTTGCTAATTATCTTTGGTCAGCAAGATCAATCACACGATCTTTGTCTTTTTCTAATACTGACCCTGCAAATTCTCTTAATCCATGAGTAATATTACTTGGTAAGTCTTCATTTTCTATTATTAAAACAATTCCCTAGTCCCTGAACTATACATTTTAGACTCCAAGGGCTGCTGCTCCCTGTCAAAGGAATAATTTCAGTTCAAAATTTTGCAGACCTTGTTGTTTCTACATTTCATTTTACAACAGAAAGAGAAAAGTGAGTGTGTCCATTTGAAAGCACTCTGAAAACTTAAGGTTATGGAGAAAGCAAGGTCTCTATGTTTCTAGTCTTTTTAACACAGATCTTTATAGCAAGTTAAGTGATACATATGGAAGCATTCAAGGCCAGGCTGGATGGGGGTTTGATCAACCTGGTTGAGACAGAGGTGTCCCTGCCTATAGCAGGGCAGTTGAAACTAGATGATCTTAAAGGTCCCTTCAAATCCAAACCATTCTATGATCTATATATATATAAATAAAAATAGAAGTACTCCAAACACTGCAATATGTGTGCTGTGACACTGACCTCAGGAGTTAGAATATCAGCTTGTCCCAGGCAATTAGTGATAGGATGAGAGGGAATGGCTTTAAGCTTTGCCAGAAGAGGTTTAGGTTGAGTATTAGAAAAAAAACTTCTTCTCTGAAAGAGTGGTGAGACACTGGCACAGGCTGCCCAGTGATGTGGTGGAGTCAGCATCCCTGGATGAGCTCAAGGAACATGTAGATGTGGCACTGAAGGACGTGGTTAGTGGGCATGGTGAGGATAGGATGCTGGTTGGACTAGATGAACTGATTGATCTTTCCAGCCTTAGTTAGTCTATGATTCATGATTCTTACTAAATTTCAGCTTGACTGGTTTATATTTGCCCCAGATACCTCTCAGCAGTTTTGTGTGTTCTTTTTCATTCCTGTGACAAACTCACACAGTGACACCAAGTACTGAGAACACCTTCCTTCCTCAGCAGGGATGGTTGTGCATGTGTCTGTATAGCACTGTATTTCAGTTTTGTATATTTTCCAAGAAGGGAACCTACTGCAGCCCATGCTTCTTCTTTCTGTGAGTGAGGCTGACATGGACGTTGTACTGTGCCCTCAGCACCAGGAAGGTGGCCCTGGGGACCCTCACCTCAGCAGGGCCTGCCCGAAGCTCTCAGGTTGCTGGACAAAGCACCTCCTGAGGTGGATGCACCAGGTCATGTTTCTCCAGGGTTTGTCACCCAAGTGGCTGTGGGGTGTTCTGTGCGTGGGTTAAATCAGGAGCTGTACAGCGCAGTGCCAGTGCTTTTTTCAACACTGTGTTTGTGTTTCCAGGGAATTAAACAAGAAATACCCTTTCCAGGCTCTTGGTTTGTTGCGAGCATGAGTCATGCAGCAAAGCCTGGGCTGGTGTGGCACACACAGATCTCTTTGTGGATTTGAAGAGACCACAGTGTTTACTGCGCTTTTCTTTCTCAAAATAAATAACAGAATCAAGACACAGACAAATGTTTTCTGAAGGAGGCTAGCAGTGTCCTGAGAGTGCTTTGGTTAAGTGTATTTCAGTCATTTTTGTTCTGGCCAAATGGTTTATTTATTAAAAGGCACTGAAGCTTCACAGGTCACTCATTTACCAGGGACACGCACTGACCAGTCATTAGGGTGCACTTCAGCCTTTCAGCTCTGCCAGTAGATTCTAGCAGGTTCTTCCTGTCCCTGTCCATAAACATCATCCTAGTCAAGTTGTCACTTTCCATAGGTACTGCCTGGGAGATCTCTCCATGGCTTTGGTTTCAATCAGCTGCTCCAGCATAGACTGCAGCATGTAGCATGTCTACATTGCATGTAGCAACCTGAGGCAATAAAGGACATGGGTAAAAGGTAAGAGTCTGCAAGAACATGAGTGAGGCAGAAGCCAACAGAATTCCCTGTTTCCACTCGCACCAGCCACAGCTGGTCAGTGCTGAAATGCATTCTACCAGCCCTTAAGGTACTTGGTGTGGATGATAACTGTGCTCTGCGTCCTTAGGCAGCCTGCACTTTCCCACATCTGGCCCCAGACTACCAGGCACATGAACAAAGGTTGCAAAAGAGCAGATATATATATATATATATTTTTTTTTTTAACGCAGAGAGTGGCAGAGCCACTAGAACACCCCTCCTGAGTATAAGGGCTACAGGAATAAGTCATTCCTTTTTGGATGTAGTGGTCTTCAAAAATCATTTAGCCTTTCTGACTCATTCTTTCTTTAGATGGCTCTGATTCAGAGCTGGGGAAATGTGAAATATTTTGGTTTCTTTTTCCCGAGGTTAAGATGGAGAGTCCGGTTCCATAAAGACAGAGTAATTTTTCTTTTTGTATACTATTGATAAACATTCAATGGAAAGATCTGTCTGAATTCCCTGGAAACAAAAGTAATCTGATTTTCTGGCTGCTAGCATGACATTGAAAGGGTTTCAGTAATCAAGTAATAGCTTGCAGCTAAATATGACCTGATGGGATGTATAATTTGCTCCAGATGAAACTGGGAGCTCTCCCACTGTTTCATTCATGCAATTCCCTTCTGCAGACTTTGGGTCAGTGATTATGTATTCTGATGCAAAACAGCAAGGTAAAGATGCAGCTTGTAAAGAGGCAGTTGCAGAGGACAGATGTTAATCTTGGTATCAAGTCTTCCTGATCTTAAGCAATGGCTTGCAAGGCAGAACATGCATATTGGACTTCAGACGTGCGAATCTCTACACACTGTGATGGTTTTCCAGAGAAGCAATTCCAGATGGGATCTGACTCACCCTGCTTGGTGCTATGGCAATATGCTTTCGATTTAGAGAACCAGCACAGCCCAGTTGTTAGGAAATGGTAAAAGTTGCCCTCATGGCATCTCATCAAGACATACAAGGCTGGCTCTGAACTTAGGTTGGTTTGAATAAAAAATCTGAAGGTAAAAGTTTGCCAGCCACCTTTCTCACACCACCCACTGACAGGGAACAGTACTAATCAGAGTGAACTTGTGTGACAGAGCTGCACCAGAAGTTAACTTCTGAGGTGCTAAAATTTCTTACTGCAAATGAAAGTATCAAAGGGCTGAGCAGAGACTATTTCCAAATACAATAATCAGTAGCAGATTTAGCATCCCTGAAATCTGATGTTTGAATTTATCTCCAACACTTGCATAGCTGGTTCAAAGGAACAGAACTTTTTAGTCATCCTATTCGGGGTTAAGATCCTTTCTTGCCTCCAACCTTATATATTCCCTCATACAACATGCAAATCCTATCCAGTTGAAGAAAATAAAACCAAACAAATCATGAAATCTTCCCAAACATACTTCCTGTATTATCATTCCTGAACTTTGTGAAACATGAAAGTCTGAACGGGTAGATATCTATCTCTGAATTAAGAGACCAAAAACATGGTGACTGTGTCTCTTGTACCAAACATATGCCATTAAATTAGGCATCTCCTTGGAAATCAGAGTGTGAGTCAAATTCTTTCTTTGAAAGCCAGTTTTCCAAGCAAGTTTAAAGTGTGCCTTATTTATCAGAGTATTTAAAATGTCAGTTGAGTAATCAAGAGCTACCCCAGGTTTTGCCGTCTTTGTTTAATTAATGAAAACCTTTCTCAATTTTAGTCCTACTGATCTTAATAATAAATAACCAACTCTCACATGTAAAAACAAAACAAAATAAACTTTTACATAGGTATGAACTCACCAAAAGACCTGAGACTGCTCCAGCCTTTCCAGTGGCATTGCCTGGTGTGTTCACCCCAAGTCACGTTCCATAATGCTATACCCATCCAGCTATGCAGTCTCGCTTCCCCTTTCCCACGTTCTCCTTATTAAAGCTCCTGTGTTTTTAAATAGTGATTTAATGCAGGTAATATAGAAATATCTATACTATGGTAAGAGGCAGATTTATTTACTTCAGTATCTTGTTTTTGGCAGAAAGTGAATACCTAGCAAGTAATAGTATGAAGAACCCAGTGAGCGTAAGTTGATAATTCACCAGATTCCTTTACAGCCTTCAGGTACTTCATGAGCCAGACGTGGTGCCCTCACATGTAATCACTCAGTATGGATTTCTCTTGAACTAAATTATCTTGTTTCTTGAATTGTGGTAAACAGAAATATCCAGACCATCCTAAGTCAAAAATGTTCCACAGCTCAAGTGTATACTGGAGGAAGACCCACTCCTTTCTACAAGCGATTCCTACCCATCCCCTTCAGTAACTCATCAATCCATAGATTTCTATTGTATTTTCCTTTTGGTTGTCTGTTTGGACAAGAATCTAAACAGGCAATCATTCGTTTCACTTTGCCTTTGCAAATAATATCATACATCTAATATTGCATATGGCAGCTTCCATATGCAGCTTTATTCTTCTTAAAACTGGAAACCAGCATGTGGCATTCTGAAAAGCTAGCACATGTACTTTCTGCAAGTTCCACAGATAATCTCAATTTCTGATCTTATAAGAAAACTTCTTACCTTTTGTTAAGTATGTAGCAGATTGAAGCACATTATCTGAAGCACTTTCAAGACATGAGAAGTTTTGGACCATAAAATACCCCAGTTCTAGACGCAATCTGTTATTCTTTCCTTAGATGAAGAAAAACATTTATCAAAGCAGCCAGGAAAATGTTCTGATCTTAAAGGAGTGCATGCAAATGTCACTGATACAGCTATGGATTTATTCCTAATGAATAGGTCTGCAGTAGTCCGTTATCCATCATTACAAAACACTTGAAATGAAGATGCAGCCCAAGATTTTAAAGGGATCTTTGAAACCCTCCAGTAAAAGCACCTGAACAACAGATAATTTCTTACCCGATTATACTCCAATGGAGGAGATAGGACACAAGCAATTAGACACTGAAGTGCTTTTAGACACGATGCAGTTAACATGTCATTCCAATAAATGCTTGGCTGACTACAATATTTCAAAGCAGAGCAGGCTCTCTTTGATGTTCCACAGCTACTCTTGCAGGGCAGCTCAGAAACTGTTCTATTTTAATCCATTCTGATTAATGCCACAAAATGAGTTTTCCTGACACCTGTAATTTTGCTTTGCTGAGGAGTGATTGAAGAGGATGGGCTTTCATCCCAGCACAGCAAATCCCTGGCAGCCTGCTGCAACAAAGAGTTAACCTTCTTCTGCAGCAAATGAGATGAAACTGTAACTTGTTTTCTTTTAATTAACTCCTCAGCAGATTGCTCCAGGTCCTCCTGGCACCCTTCAGCTTCAGGACAATGCTGCGCTCCCAGCTAGGGCAGGACTTGGGAGCACTCGATTTTCCTGGGAGCAGCCATGCTCTGCAGGAGCTAGGTCACGCTTTTCTCACGCTGTCTGAGAATGCATTTGGAAAGACTGATTATGGGTACAAGGCAAGTCGAAGGTATCTGAGGCCATTCAGACAGACTCAGCATGCTGGTGAGTCAGGATGGCCAGCAAAGATAACATATCAGCAAGCCACACCAGCTCCCTTGCTCATAATGAATTCCTTCCTCTGGGTTTTCTTTCCACTGATTACTCTCTGGGTTTCCTTAGTTTGTTATTAAAGCCTTAGGGCTTCCAGTTCCCGCTTCTATTTAGTTTTTGTCCCCATGTGGGCTTGGTTGCTCTTTTCCACTCATTGTGTTCTTAGACTGTGGGGCAAACCACCAAGCTAATGAATGAGCTTTTAATGCAGTAGGTTGCCATGCTAGTGTCTTCAGAAAGATTTGATTTAATGTTTGGGTGGTCCTGCATGGAGCCTGGAGTTGGATTTAATGATCCTTGTGAGTCCCTGCCTTCTCTGGATATTCTATGATTCTACTATAAATAACATGAAGGAACTTCAGAGGTGCCAGGGCTGCAGCACAGGCTGTTCCTGGGTAGATTCATACACACAGGGTCATTGTAGACATCCAGAGCCTTCTGTACACATTACAGAGAGGACTTCAATGCAAAGAGTGAAAAAGCTTCCTGGCAGAGACATGCAGCAGCCCAGATCAAACACAAATGCAGGAGAGCAGAATGACTTACAGGAAGGAAGTGAAGCTATGTGTTGCATTACAATGTGTGCTCCTAGAAGATATACAAAAGCATGGAAAACATGTTTATATGGATTTCAGCTTAAAGAAGAACGCAATGAGTAGATAAAGTGTGTCACTATGGTGCCCTGTTGGACCTCTCATTCAGTGCAGTGAAGGGACTGGGTAGCAGACCGACTGGCCTCTCCCAAGTGAAAAAAACAACAACAACAAAATAAAAAAAAAAACAGGCTTTTGGCAATTTTTCCCATTAGTTTAGAGCAGTGAAAACTTTCCTTTCTGTGTTTGAAGTGACTCTGATAAAGATGAAAACAAAAACAGATGCAGATACAGACCTTGTTCAGATAAGGGAATATGCAGTTCATTACGCATAAGGAAAAGGTGTTCATGCATCTAGTGTAATGAATTCTCCCCACAAAATATATATAAAACTTGCACCTGAAACCACCTCCAGAAGTGCATTTCTCTTCACAATGGCTAGAAGAAAACCTAGATGATCAACTATGCCTAATTCATTTCGGAGCTCTACATTTTGGTGAAATCTCTCCCACAGATTGTAATAGAAAGTCATAGAATCAGAATCATAGAATCATAGGAGCATAGAACCTTAGAATAGCTTGGGTTGGAAGGGATCTCAAAGATCATCTATACTCAACCCCCTGCCATTGGCGGGGTTGCCAACTACTAAATCAGGCACTAGATCACTAGATCTTGGCTCAGTACTCCAATGAGGCCTCATGTGGGTAGAGTACAGAGGGACAATGGCCACCCACTCCCTCATGGCCACTTCTTTTGATGCAGCCCAGGACACTGCTCGCCTTCTGAGCTGCAAGTGCACACTGCTGGCTCATGTTAAGTTTTTCGTCTACCAGGAGTCCAAAGTCCTTCTCCACAGACCTGTTCTCAATGGCTTCTCTCAGTCTGTACACATATCTAGGACTGCCCCAGCCCAAGCACAACACCTTGCACTTTTGTTGAACCTCATTGGGTTCACAGGGGTCCACTATTCAAGCCTGTTCAGGCCCCTTTGGATGGCATTCCTTCTTTCTATTGTATTAGCAGTACCACTCAGCTTCATATCATCAGCAAACTTGCTGAGAGTGCACTTGAACCCTTCATCTAAGTCACTGATAAATGAAGAGTAACCAGTCCAAAGATAGACCCTGTGGACAGCAGTCATCACCAGCCTCCACATGGATGTAGAGCCATTGGCAACAACTCTCTGGTTGCAACCATCCAACCAATTCTTTGTTCACCAAATTGTTCACTCTTGAAACCTGTATCTCTCAAACTTAGAGATGTGAGTTAAGTCATTGTCAGTTTTGCCGAGGCTCTAGTACATCAAATAAAAACCTTCATAATAATTAAAAACTTAACCTCATCTGTACAGCACTGAATTTCAAAGAATCAAAGTGTGAATATCACTGGATTCAGAACAGTTCACTGTTGTTAACTGGTGCAAAACACACAATCTGCAGAAACATGTTACCCTTATATTCAGGTTATAAAAACTAATTCATTCTAGTCACAGAATCACAGAATTGTAGGGGTTGGGAGGGACCTCTAGAGATCATCGAGTCCAACCTTTCTCATGACATACATTAAAATCATCCTGTAAATTAGGCTGGCTATCCTAAATAGAAAACAGGATGGTGTGAGAAGACTATAAGCTAGATATCACTGGTAATATCATTATTTTATAATTTTAAAATGTTGTCAGAATTCTTATATTCAACTTGTCAACATGGACTTGGGAAATAATTTTTCAAATCATCTCCTTTACTCTTCTGAGACACCGAGCTTTAAAATGTGATCAATATACACACTTGTCAAGAAAAAGATTTAGAACTTCAAGTATTTAAATCAAAGTTAGGACAAAAATGACTTTTTCAACAGTTCACAGCATCTTTGTTTCTGCAACATGAATGATTATAGAAAAAAATGCTAATTCATCAGACTGAAATGACTCTCTAAGTAGACCATTTATTCTACATTTTCAATATTCACTCTAATAGACAAGATCAGTTGCTATCTTCAGATTGTGGGATTCAAGAGTCAGAGTCAGTTCAGCACCTTGAAGTCTGATGGTCTGAAAGACTACCTGTATTTTGGACTGCTTCTTGCATTAGCAGAAGAGTCCTTCAGTTCGGAGTAGAATGTCCAAATGCTACATGTTAAACTTCCTGCTCAACAACACAGCCAAATGAAAAAAACATCGAGGTAAGATCCATATCTCCAGGCAGAAAACCATGTGAAAACTTCAAGCTGGGAGGGATTGATAGAAGTCTCCATTCCAACTTCATAGTGAATGCTGAATTAACTCAAATAGTATATCAGTTTCCTCAGGGTCTTTTTCAGTCAAACTTAAAGAATCTTTATGGATAAAAATTGCACAGTCTCTCTTTGCAATCTCTTCTATTGCTTCAAAGCTCTAATAGAGAGCATACCCTTTTTGTACAATCAGGCAGAATTTACCTTGCTACAACTTCCTGCCCTGGCCTCTTTTCCTTTCTTTGAATGCCTCTAAGAGGTATGACTGAGTCTTCTCCATAGGTAATGGAAGGCAGCAACTAGAGCCCCTTTATCTTTCTCATCTCCAGGCTAGCAAATCCCATTTTGTCCAGTGATCCTTTCCCTGTCATGTGCCCCAGCTCCCTGACCATCTGAGTGACATTTCTGCAGACTGTTCCCAACTCCTGGACGTACCTCTTGTACTAGAGAGCCAAAAATCAGACACCATACTCCATATGTAACCTTGTGAGTGCTGGATAGAGGGAAATGGTCTCACATCCTTCAGTTTACTGGCCATAGTTCTTCAGAACTTCAGTATGTCTTCAGTCATCACTACTGGAATGGCCCACTGCTGACTCAATAGTGTCAGTTTTATTATTTTAACAGTATCATGTGTGTCCGCTTTTATTTCAGTTTTCCAGAATCTTATAGCACCAGCCCTATCTGCCTTTCATCTTCATAACTGAATTGATTTTTCTGTGAAAATTAGTAACTCAGAAAGGGTATCTCAGGCTCCACAACATCATAGAGATTGACAGTGGAGATGTCTACACCAGTAATTGTAGAATTGCATAATCTGTATGCAAGTAATGTCTCTCAGCTGTCATTGTGCATTTCAGTAAATCATCACTTTAAGTCAGATTCAGGAGTCTACTATGATGACAATTCTGTCTTGTATCATGAGTTTTCTGGTCTCTTCTGGGAGGGAATGCAGGCAAACAAGCTTTATCAGACACCTTGCAGTGTCCATGCATTAAGCTTTCCATGATTCTCTGGCTCTTTGATCTCTTTGATTCCCAGAGCACTTCTTTGGCTTTTACAATACTATCAGTGTTACCATCACACATCCATGAGAATCATTCTCCTTCATCTTCGCACCTCCAACTCAAAATCAGCTTCTGAAGATTGAAGGCTATCATTAGTAGAATAAACAACCCTATCTTTCTTTCTGGTGCTTTTTTACATAGGTGGAAGACATAAAAATTTAGAAGCTACAGTATACTTTTGTTCTTAAACTATTGCTCAGTATACCAGACCTGTGGGATGACTGTGCTGTATTTCTATCCAGAGCAGACATTGGTAGGTTCCAATTAGCATCCTCTACAGGTATAGCATGAAATCAGAGAGAAAAATCACCGGAGCCCTGCAGAAGCCATGAAGACCTTGTTGCAGCTGAAATCCCTGGCTCCAGGCTTCACCCATCTATTATCTAAAATATAGCCTGATACAGCCAGGCTCTGACCTCTTTTAATTTTACTGGCAAAAAGTACATGAGATAAAGACTAAAAGAAAGG